>BSBK01012322.1:107500-567500 GCA_027943335.1 Chamaecyparis obtusa
TAGATCATTTAAAAAGATAAGTTAAAGTTTGGTTATGATTAGAATTCCTCATATCTGAGAGAGAGTATTGTAATCCCACATGGATCATATTGAGGGTTTGGGGCCTAGAGTGGTCAGTTCCAGAGTAACTCAATGCTTGAGGGTTTGGGGTCCAGAGTGACCAGTCCAGGGTAACTCAAGTAGTTAGACATGTGATGACACTCCTATAGCATGTAGCCTAGATCATCTCCTGAGTTTTCTATTTATGCCTCTGGATTAGTGTGTTTCACCTTTCACTTTATTTTGTATACCTTCAGTAGAGAGCTTTCTGGATTCCTTTCTTAGTGGTTTTATCCTTGTTTGGTTTTGGACATCTGATTGGGGTTTGTGGTTATCTCCTCAGCACAGTGGGGTAGACCTTTGTGGTTCTACATGGAGGGGTGGTAGTGATTCTTTACCATTTGAGATTCAACATCCTGGTGCCGGTGCTGTTGATACTGCTACAGTTGGATGCTTCCATTGCTTCTTCATTATTGGTTTCTTATCATACCTTCATTTATGTAGTCCTATATTAGAGTATCGCATGTGATACGTAATATGGACATTGTACATCTTTGTTAGATTTATTATTACATAGCCTGCTACATGTGTAGTGGATGTTAGTTAATTAGTTATCATGGATGTCCATGAGGATTGTTTATATTGTTGTAAGTTGTTATTGTATCATTTATGATATGGAATCTTTTGTTATCTTTCTTTAGTTGTTTCTTTGTTCTTAAGTAATTCTATGTCAAGGGACCCTCAGGATTTGTAATCTATTTTGGTTGTTGATTTAATGTGAGTAAATAGTAATTGCTTTTGCAGTGTTGTGTATCTTGTATGGTAACTTTAAAAAAAAAAAATTCACCAAACTTAGTAGCAAGTTATAGGTTAATCTCTCCTAGGTTCCCTGGCGGTGCGTTACAAAATTTATCAGAGTTGAAAAGTAAGTGATGTGGAAATATTCCACCAATATGAGCATCACCCTACCAAAAATTGTATCTCTGAACTATAGAAAGTAAACTATTATTTTGAAGGAAAAAGGGAATAATGACCCAATTCACAATATTGAGCAACATGGACCAAGATTGAGTCAAATCAAGCAGGTTAGAGTAGAAAATGGAGAGTATTTGAGAAGGGAAAATGATCCTTTTAAATCATGGAGACAAGACTGACTCACCAATTAACCTCTGAATACACCTACAACATTTTGGATAATGAATAATGAACATGGAAGCCAAGGATTCATCAGATATTATACCTTCAAAGGGAATTTCAAATTTGGGAGAGGATAGTCAAACTCAAAGATTAAATGGTCTAAATTTATCAATCTATATATTAGCAACCATACTTGGAAAATAGAATGAAGACCTAATAACTAAAAAGTTGAGTAATAGAAAAGAGGAAGAGGCCCAGAAAGATATATATTAAAAGACATAGCCATCATAAATGTAACTACACATTTAATAAAGGAAGAAACCATTTGAATCAAGCCATACAAAGAATTGATGGGGTGAGAAAAATTTCAAATACCACCCACTATCATATGTGTGTTAGGATTAACAGTCCACAATACAACTAAGAGGGGGGGTGAATCAGTTGTATGATAGAATATTAAACTTTAAACCTTTAAGCTTATCATTGTTAGATCCAATGAACACAATGAATGCCAACACAATAACACAATATTTTTGTTATGGGGAAACCCTGTTAAAGGTAAAAACCCCAGTGGGAATTAGCACCCACTAATGATGTACTGAGAGTATAAAAATCCTTGTTAGAAGATATAGCCCTATTAGGAGCTTATTGAAACATTATAGTACACAGTCCTTGTTAGAGGATAGACCCTGTTAGGAGTCAAGAACAAAAGAGGGCTAAGGCTCACTGCCCAAAGAAGGTTAAGTCCACCTTCTGAAATCACTAGTTCACAACAAGTGTATATGAAGAAATACACAATCTTTTGAACTGTTTGCCAGCAACTATCTTTGCTTGATTAGTTCCAATGAAGTCCACCTATAATCATCTTCTCTACATATAGAAGACGTAAATTTGCAACCTCCTTATATCACACTTATCACATCCATGTCTCTTCCAAAGAAAAGACCTTTTATTTATACCTTATTACATTTTACCAAAAATAGGTCGGCCCATAAGGCTTTTCTAATTACAAACAATTACATAGGTCCTTGCTAGGATACACATGGTATCATAAACAAGTTTATAATGATTACATTACAATAATTAAAGATTGACATCTTTGAATTATGCTTGCCAAACAAAACACACACTTCATTCCCTGAGTCGACTTCCTTATAAGCCATCACTAGAGCACACACCACAGATGATGTCACCAATCATTTCATACCTTGCACTAACCAATGAACATATGTCAGTACCTTTTCCATCATCCTTCAAGATCAGATACCTTGAATCCAATCCCTCTGAAATCTATACCAAAAACTCAAAGACTAACTCTATCAATTCTCACTTTCACAATCTAGTGACCAGTCTTTACCAAAATAGTTGTATCTTCCTTAATATGCATCCATTAATGATGTGATCTCAAATATAAGATCACAACATCCATCTAAACTCTCTTCTAACTTTGTAGCATCTAAAACATCTGTACACCTTCCGTACACTATGATTACCAGTCTAGTTCCTTAATAGAAGCATATGTTGACATCAATGATAAAACACAAATGACAATAGTATGAGTGCCCATTCAGTAATGTAGTGATTAAAAATATTAAATGTCTCAATCACCACCCATGCATTAGCAATATCCAACAATCTCCCCCTTTAGCATTGATGTCAACATATGGGAAAATCTTATCCAAAAGTTGTATCAACCCAAAAGTCCTTCCACAGATCTATCTCCCCAAACAGTGAGGATTTTCTCATAAAAACACTCCCCCTTTGACAACAATGGCAAAGGGTGCCAACTGCCTTCACAGATAAACTTTCTTCCATGATCACTCCCCCTGAGGAGTAGATCCCTACATTCAGTCCATAAAATGAGGAGGCTCTGAGAACTTCTGGACTAATGCATCTTTGCATCATTTAGTTCTAACTAGGAGAGGCCTGAACCCTTAACATACCTTTGAGATACCTTAGTATCCTTTTAACAATAGCTAGATGAGTCTCTTTGGGTTCTGCCTGATATCTAGCCATAATTCTAACAACATTAGCAATATCTGGTCTGGTGTGAGTCAGATATTGTAGCCCTCCAACCATTGATCTATACAAAGTCTAAAAAACACATTTTGATTCATCATCAATTGTTAGCTCTTGTTTCCAGTCACCATAGGTGTTCCTACTGGTTTACAATCTTCCATACCGAATTTCTTAAGCAATTCTTTGAGATACTTGGTCTGAGAAATGAAAATACCATTCTCATTCTGAGTTATTTATAGTCCAAGAAATAATTTTATTTCACCTATCATGGACATCTTGAATTCACTTTCCATTTCTTTAGCAAACTTCTTACATAGATCATCATTACCTCCAAAGATAATGTCATCTACAAATACATCTACTATCAGGATTCCATCTTCAGTGGTTCTTAAGAATAGATTATTGTCTGCGTTACCTTTTCTGAAACCAACTCCAAGTAGATACTTGTCCAACCTTGCATACCAAGCCCTAGTAGCTTTCTTCAATCCATACAGTGCTTTCTTTAACTTGCACACCATTTCTTTGTCTTTGCATAGAGGAAATCCATCTGGTTGTTCTATGTATACTTCTTCTTCAAGATCTCCATTTAGAAATGCATATTTAACATCCATTTGATACACTTTGAAGTTTTTGTGTGCAGCATAAGATAGAAATAATCTTACTACCTCCATTCTAGCAACAGGAGAAAATGTTTCTTCAAAGTCTATGCCTTCTTGTTATGAGTATCCCTTACACACTAGTCTTGCTTTGTTCCTTACAACTGTTCCTTCTTCATCCATTTTGTTTCTAAAGACCCATTTTGTTCCTATAACATTTTTATTTTTAGGTCTTGGAACCAATTCCCAAGTATTATTTTTCTTTATTTGATTTAATTCTTCTTTCATGGCATTTATCCAAGATTCATCTTTAAAGGCTTCATCTGTAGTCTTTGGCTCAACTTGGGAAATTAAACAAATTTCTTCTCTAACTTTAGATCTTGTTAGCACTCCCTGACTAGTATTGCCAATAATTTAATTTTTAGGATGGTTATTTTTTACATACCTTGGAGTTTTGGGAGTTTCAGTGGTCTTTCTTGTGTCATCACAAGCCTCTTTTTCGCTTCCTTCCTCAACAAGTTCTTCTTCTTCGGCAGCAACAACGGCTTCTTTTACTTCTGATATTTGACTACTATCATACATTCTTTCTTTTATTTGAAATTTCTCATCTATTCTTACATTGTTACTTTCAACCATCTTCCTTAATCTCAGATTGAAACATTTGTATGCCTTACTCTTAACAGAATAACCAAGGAAGATACCTTCATCACTTCTAGCATCAAATTTTCCTATCTCATCATCCCTCTTGATATAACATTTGCTACCAAAAATTTTGAAATATTTTACAGTAGGAGTATGATCAAACCATAGTTCATAGGGAGTCTTACTTGTACCATCTCTGATTTGAATTATGTTTAATATGTATACTATTGTTCCAACAACCTCTCTCCAATGTACATGAGATACATTTCCTTCAATCAACATTGTTCTGGCAGCATCAAGTATAGTTTTGTTTCTTTGCTCTGCTATCCCATTCTGTTGTGGAGTTCTAGGAGAAGATGTTTATCTTTTTATCCCATGCTCTTCACAGTAAGAATTGAATCGATTTGGTGTAAAATATCCACCTTTGTTTGATCTTAAACACTTTATTTTTAGTCCTAATTCATTCTCTACCTTTTCTTTAAATAAATTGAATTTGTCAAATGCTTCTGATTTCTCTCTCAAATAAGTAACCCACATCATTCTAGAAAAATCATCAACAAAGAGTATAAAATACCTTTCACCATAGTATGACTTTGTTCTTGTAGGCCCACATAGATCTGTATGTACTAGATCCAACTTTCCTTTTGATGTAAATGTTTTTCTTTTATGATTGGTTTTATTTTGCTTTCCCATAACACATTCTCTGCATACAGTGTTAGAAGGTTTCACAATCTTCGGTAGATCTCTTACTACATTATCCATACTTGTTTTCACAATGTTATCAAAGTTAACATGACAAAATCTTTTGTGCCATAACCAAATATCATCTACCTTTGCAACAAAACAAGAGGCTCCAAATATGTTTAGTTCAAATACATTACCTCTAGATCTTGAATCAGTGACAATCAATTTTCCTTCTTTGCTTCTAATAAAGCACTTACCATCAACAAAACTTAACTGAAAATTTTTATCCATTAACTGTCCAACACTCAACAAGTTATGTTTCAGTCCTTCAACAAGTAGTACATTGTCCCTATTAGTCTTTCCATCCAAAGTGATGGATCCTACTCCTATGATGGATTTTGGGAGATTGTCCCCAAATCATACAACACCTCCATCATAATTTACTAATTTAACAAATTTGCTCTTATCACTAGTCATGTGATGAGAACATCCACTGTCAATTATCCATTCAGTCTTCTTGTCAACATGAGATACTAAGGCTTTTTCTTCATGAATTGGTTCATCTTTAATAGCAACAAATCCAATCTCTCCATTGTCTAAATCATCATCATCATCATCATCAGAGATTCCTTCACTAACATAATAACATTCTTTATCTCTTCTAATATTTGCATAATTAGGTTTGTATTTAGGAACTCTTGTAGGACATCTAGATGCAAAATGACCTACCTAATTGCATGAAAAAAATTTCAAAGGTAATTTTCCTTCAAATTTTCCCTTACCTCTTTTCTCTCTTCTAGCTATTAGTGCAAAAAGTTCTTCCATCTTCTTTTCTTCTTCCATTATCTTCTCCTATTCCTCAACATATTCACCAAGCTCTTCTCTTAGGTCTTCTTTGCTTGTACTCAGAAGTGCAGATACTTTCTTGTGTGTGGATGCCCTAAATGCAAATTAAATTTTAGGAGCAGCTTCTCCTAATTCCATAGCTTCAAAGGTGGTTAATTTTTCAATCAAAATCTCTATACTAAAGTTTGGAGTTAGGGGTATAGTTTCTTGAATTGACATTGCCTTGAATTTGTAGGTAGGAGTTAGAGATCTGAGGATCTTTACAATGACTTCATCTTCATCATAAGTACCTCCATAATTTCTAATTCCAACTATAGTTTCTGTAACCCTTTGAACATAGGCTCTAATACTTTCATCTTCATTCATTTGCAGCTTCTCCATCTTTGTCTTCTAGTTCTGTAATTTCGCTTGTTTGGTATATTTGTCTCCTTCATAGAGTGCCTCTAGTCTATTCCAAATATCATGTGCCAAATCCGAATCTTTAATTTTAGTAAACTCACCCTCAGATAGTGTGCTAATCAATGCTTCTCTTGTGACTATGTTGCATGAAAATAGTTTCTTTTCATCATCGGTGGCTGACACTAAGTCATTCTCAACTTTCAAAGTTTCCTTCTTCTTCACAATCATCTGGTAGTCTATGCCCAAGCATAGAAAATGTGTTCACATCTTATTTTTCCAACTGTCAAAGTTTTCAGGATCAAACTTAGGACTATCCTTCCTATAGTATGCCATTTTCCAAGATCACCTCAAGCTGTTAAGCTTTCTCTCTAAGGACCACAAGCTCTGATACCAATTGATAAGATTAATAATCCACAATACAAGTGAGAGGGGGGGTGAATCAGTTGTATGCCAGAATATTAAACTTTAAACCTTTAAGCTTATTAATATCAGATCCAATGAGCATAATGAATGCCAACACAATAACACAATATTTTGGTTATGGGGAAACCCTATTAAAGGTAAAAACCCTGGTGGGAATTAGCACCCACTAATGATGTACTGAGAGTATAGTAATCCTTGTTAGAAGATATAGCCCTATTAGGAGCTTATTGAAATATTATAGTACATAGTCCTTGTTAGAGGACAGACCCTATTAGGAGTCAAGAAAAAAAGAGGGCTAAGGCTCACTTCCCAAAGAAGGTTAAGTCCACCTTCTGAACTCACTAGTTCGCAACAAGTGTATATGAAGAAATACATAATCTTTTGAACTATTTTCTAGCAACTGTCTTTGCTTGATCACTTCCAATGAAGTCCACCAATAATCCTCTACTCTACATAGAATAGACACAAATTCACAACCTCCTTATATCACACTTATCACATCCATGTCTCTTCCAAAGAAAAGACATTTTATTTATACCTTATTACATTTTACCAAGAACAGGTCGGCCCATAAGGATTTCCTAATTACAAAAAATTGCATAGGTCCTTGCTAGGATACACATGGTATCATAAATTTTTTTACAATGATTACATTACAAAAATTAAAGACTAACATCTTTGAATTATGCTTGCCAAACAAAACACACGCTTCATTCCTTGAGTTAGTTTCTTGATAAGCCATTATCAGAGCACACACCACAGATGATGTCACCAATCATTTCATACCTTGCACTAACCAATGAACATCTATCAGTACCTTTTCCATCATCCTTCAAGATCACATACCTTGAATCTAATCCCTCTGAAATCTATACCAAAAACTTAGAGACTAACTTTGTCAATTCTCACTGTCACAGTCCAGTGACCAGTCTTTACTAAAATAGTTGTATCTTCCTTAATATACATCCATTAATAATGTGATCTTAGATATAAGATCAAAACATCCATCTAAACTCTCTTATGACTTCATAGCATTTTAAACATTCATACAACTTCCATACATTGTTATTACCAGTCTGGTTCCTTCATAGAAGCATATGTTGACATCAGTGACAAAACACAAATGACAATAGTATGAGTGCCCATTCAGTAATGTAGTGATTAAACATATTAAATGTCTCAATCACTAGCCATGCATTAGCAATATCCAACAATGCGCAAGAAATAATAGAGATTACTCATGAAATGATGAAACTAAGGAGCCAACCTACACACTAATAATTGATCCATCAAATAATGTGTACTGAAGGAAAGTTAACACATGAAACAAAATGTTAAGAAATTAAACCAAATCTTTGGAACACATGCAAACCAAGGATTTTATCATTAATGAAAGATACTCGACAATATGTAAAGTACTCATATGCGAGCAAGAGAATCTAAAAAATAAGATACATAAAAGAACTCCTTTAAAGCTAAAGATAAAAACCATCAAGAAAATCAGATCAGCTAACAAAAAAAGAGAGAGAAAGAATGTGAGAAAAATTAGACTAATTCAAAATGAATTAATTTAAAAATATCGGGGTATGAAGCTGGGGAGACTAGGATAGAAGGATAAGACAAATGAAGATCATCAACACCTAAGTTAGTAAGCAAATCTGCTAGATTGTTACCTTCTCTAAAATTAAGCTTAACAAAACCATCTTGAGGGGGGGACCATTTAATTGAGGCTCTGGATTGCAACCTATCTTTAGGAAAAAGGGGAAAAGGAAGGGAGGGGAAGACCAATCCCTTCCACTTTTTTGTAATAACCCCATCCCAAGAAGAGAAGCCTTGATTACCCCTAAACTTGCAGGTATAAGAATTAGTAACCTCAACAATAGATTGATGAAGCCCATTTAAGATAACATCTAGGGATGAGGCATAGTTGCGAAAGATCCATTTATTCCTTTCCCACCAAATAGACCACAAAATCAAAGAAGGAGTACAAATACAAATGAAAGAAAACATGGATTTAGAAAACAATGTTGGCCAAGATTAAAATAGATCCCATACAATGAAGGGGAGAGGCATGGAAAGATCCAACTTCTCCATAACAAAAAGCCAACATTTTTGGGCAAAGGGGAAATTGAGGAAAAGATGGTTCTTCAACTCTTTGGCATGATTACACAAGACACACTAAAATGCATTGGCAATATTAAGCCTAGACAATCTTTCACTAGTAAGAGCCTGGTTTCTAAGAACAAGCCATGAGAAACACCTTGATTTGGGGAGTATTGAATTATGCCAGCAAAAAAGGTAGGCTCTATGTCTTACCTTATTATTTTGACAAGACTGAGCCACCTCGTAACCTAACTTAACTGAAAAATTACCATCCAGAGATGGAGCCCAAAAGAGCTGATCAAAGGCTTCAGAAAGGACAATAAGCTGATTAGAAAGAAACTGATTAGTAGAGGTGGTAGTTTGAGGATCAATAGGAAGTGAGGTAAAATCCTTCCATACAACTAATCCTGAATGGATATACACAGCAGACATGTAGTCAATTAACTTGAGACCCCAATTCAAGGAAGCCACTTCCCAACTATCTAAGAAGGGCTGAATGGTATGTAAAGGAGGCAAACCATTCCATGAATCGAGCCAAAAATTAACTGACTCCCCATTATGAACTTCCTAGGACACAAAGAAGGTGACAATATGCCTAGATTTAATCATCAAGTCCCAAATGGCCGACCCTCTTGGAGGATCAAGTATAGAGATAATGCTGGCAGGATCTAAATTATTCAGATACTTTTCTTGCATCAGTCTACACCACTTAATGTTAGGTTGGGTATATAGTTTCCAAATCAATTTACCACTAAAGGCCAAATTTTGAGAGGTGAAATTATGAAGACCCACACCACTAGTGGATAAAGAGGAAGACATATCTGATAGTGATATGAGGGGTATTTTATTTTCTCCTGTCATGTTAGTTGTCCAAAGGAATTCCCAGATTAGTTTGTCAATTTGGTTGAGAACTGATTTAGGGGCTTCAAGGAGTGAAAAATAATAATTAGGAATAGCTGACAAAATAGTTTTGATTAATAGGATTCTACCAGAGTGTGAGAGCCACCTAGCTTTCCAAGCCAAAACCCTGGATTTAATATGACTCCCTACTAACTACCAATAATTTGGTTTATTAGATCCTATAAAAAATAGAATTCATAGATAAGTAGATGGAATGTCATCTAGGGAAAAGCCTAGAATATTAACAATTTTATCAACAATCTTTGAATCTGTATTGAAGATATAAACCTTAGATTTTTGAATGTTGATTTTTTGACCTGAAATAGATGTGTAAAGATCCAAAACTGTTTTAACCTATTTAGCTTCCTGAATGGAATCTTTACCAAATAAAAGTGTGTCATCGACAAACAATGAATGCATGACCAAAATGGAAGTGCCAATAATGGGCACACCAATCCATAGCCCAGAGGTGTGAGAGACATTAATGGAATGAGTCAAGGCTTCATCCATAATGAAGAAAAGAAAAGGGGACAAGGGATCACCTTGTCTGACACCCTGGGATGAAGGAAAAAAACCAACCAATGAGCCATTGATTATTATAGAAAAAATGGGCTCCAGAAATATAGGCCTTAACCCACTTGCACCATTTCTTAGAAAAACCAAACACTAGTACATTTTGCACCTTTTTTTGATGGATTATTGGTCGAAGTTTCTACCCAAATGGGTCAAATACTCAACCAACTAATTGGTCGCTATTTTCTTCGTTGAAATATCAACATATCCCTTTAATCATGGAATGTCTGACACCAATCTTGGTCAAAAATAACATTATAAAGTGTTGATATATTGGTCGATCATTCAAACATAGTTAGTCACAATTTAGATTAATATTGGTCAAAATATTTGTCCATTCCGACCAGGATGCCAAACTCATGATGATCATATTTTGACCAAATTTCATCGCTGACATAGGGGCAGGGTAGATACAAGTAGAATCAAGCAGAATTGAGTCCACTTGAACCAACAACCAGCCCTACTTAGAGTTACACAATGGAAGAAATATAAAATCACATGAAATTAGTGAAAAAACAATGGATATGAGACAATCAACTGGCATCAACAATAGAGAATTTATCTTATTTCTTCAAACATGCCCGACTATGAGGCTTTTCGGGTTTCGGCCTTATACAATAAGAATTATGCAATTAGAATCATTTTGAGCATATCCTCTTCTATGATAATTATTCTAATATTCTTCTACCATCTATCACTACCTCCTTATGCCCTACTACATCAATCTAGACTCCTTATATAGCCAGCAAAGCCACAAGTCGGCCAGTCAGGCATTTAATTACAATATAGGTCCATTCTAGAGGATCTAAATCAAAATAAATGAAAGAGTGATCAAAATTTGATGCACCTTAGAATTTAGGTCCTCACATGACCCAATAACATTCCCTTAAGGGTGAAAGGCCCCATTTGATCACACAGAACCGTGCAAGAAGAAACACTCCACGTTTCACGTGAAAATTGGCAGAAAATAGTTCCCCAAGAAAAAAGGTCATAAATTTTGACTCATAATGAATTAGGACATCCACCTTTGGGAAAATATATTATTTTAGGTCCCCTTTAAGTTCCTAAGGGTGCATAGTTTTAATCATTAAGGATCATTGGTTCCACTATGTACAATTAGCACCAAAACTACAGGAAAATAGTGTTCCAACGGCAAGGAAAATAGTTGTAACTTTGAAATAGCCATCCAATCTTCGTGTGACCATAGGAGAAGGTTCCCAAATAGGTCCTTAGAATCATGTAAGATTCATACACCATGAAACCATCAAATGCAAAGATTATAATGCAAACAATAGAAACTGGTACAAAAATCAAGAAATGTTTTTGGTTGATGCAAGATTGCTCAAAGACCCAAGATGCTCCTGCATCAAACACCTGGGGTAAATAAAGAACTGATGTCCACATTAGGCACTACTCATATTCTAACCTAAATCATAAAGATCCAACTTATCTTGTGTAATCCATGAACTATCTTCAACTGGCTTGTCTTTCCACTGAACTAGATATTCCGTGTAGTCTTTTCCTCTTGTACTTTTGCTCACTCTTTGATTCAAGATCTTCTCAATGCTATCTCTATTCTTCTTAGGATAGTCTAGATCATCTTCAATCTCATTATTCAATTCAAAGTAATCAAATATATCAGCAATATTGAATATAGGTGATATATCCATGTCTTCTGGTAATTCCACTTCATAAGCATTTCCACTGTCAAACTTCTTCATTTTCAGCTTTTTGTAGGTACCAACTAGAAATCTATTCTTTTTCAAATGAATCATAACCTCATCTCCAATCTCAAAATATTTATGTCTCCTTCTCTTATCTTCTCTCTGTTTATATTTTAGATTGCTATCCTCCAAATTCTTTTTAACTTCATATTGTAAAGTTCTCATGTATTCTGCAAAATCCTTAGCTTCAACACTTCTTCTTGTCTCAATACGTAAATCTCTCAGCTCTATGGTTCCTTTGGGATGAAATCCAATAACAATCTCAAATGGTGTCCTCTTAGTGCTTCTATTCACCAAATTATTATATGCAAACTCTACTTGTGACAAAATCAAATCCCAATTAGCAGGTTTCTCTCCAACTAAACATCTCAACAAGTTTCCCAAACTTTTGTTCACAACTTCAGTCTATCCATCTGTCTGAGGGTGAAATGTAGAACTAAAATTCAAATTAGTATTTATCTTCTTCCAAAGTATTCTCCAAAAATAACCAGTAAACTTAGTATCTCTATCTGAAACAATAGATTTAGGAAAACCATGCAATCTTTCCACTTCCTTGAAAAATAATTCAGCTACATGCAATGCATCAGATGTCTTCTTACAAGGTATGAAATGAGCCATCTTATAAAATCTGTCAACCACTACCAAAATAGAATCATTACCTCTCTGAGTTCTAGGAAATCCAAGAACAAAGTCCATACTCACATCTTCCCAAGGTTTATTAGGTACAGGCGAAGGTGTATACAATCCAAAATTCTAACTAGTTCCTTTTACTGTTTGGCAAATTCTGCAACCTTTAACCATTCTTTGTACATCTCTATAAATCTGTGGCCAAAAGTATCTTTCTAAAATCAAATTCATAGTCTTATCAATCCCAAAATGTCTAGCAAGTCCACCACTATGTTTCTCCTTCATTATGTTCTCTTGCATAGATCCTCTAGGTATGCACAATTGAATTCCTTTAAACAACATGTCTTCTTGAATGAAATAATCAGTCCACTTATCACTCACTATGTGTTCCTTACAAGCTTTCCAAGGTTTTGCAAAATCAATGTCAGTCTCATACAAGCACTTCAAATCATCAAAACCAAGTACCTCAACTCTCATCTCTGTCAGCAAACTTCTTCTTCAGCTCAAGGCATCAGCAACCTTATTTGACTGTCCACTTTTATGCTTCAATGAAAAGCAAATATTATGCTCTTTCATTTCTCTTGTAAATGTTTTACCATCAAAAAAGCATACTCTAACTATGGTACAATGACTTTCATCAAAATTCTCTATCAAAGGTAACAATACTTGTTTCTTTCCATCCATTCAAATAGTATATTGATTCAATCTACCATCATGCAAAGCTTTCCTATCATACTACCAAGGTCTACCCAAAAGAATATGACAATAGTCCATAGGCATAATATCACACAAGACTTCATCATGATAATTCCTAATTTTGAACTTAACAAGGCATTGTTCACTTACAAGTAGTTTATGCTCCTTTTGGATCCAAGCAATATGGTAAGGCTTAGGATGTTTCAATCTCTGCAACTGTAATTTGTTAACCAACTCTTCGGATGCCAAATTATTAGAACTTCCACTATCAATGATTACCTTGCAAAATTTGTCAGTGATCTTACATCTGGTTCTGAACAAACTTTTCTTCAAAATAGGTTCCTCATCAGCTTCTTCATTCCACAAGATCCTTCTTAGCATCAGGTTCTCATAGTGTTCAGGTTCATTAGAAATTTCCTCAACTTCTTCACAAGCCAAATTATTTCTGTCATTACTTCCAATCTACTTTCTAGAGTTAGTACATTCAAAAGCTCTATGTCCTTCTTCACCACATTTGTAACAAGTACCTTTAAACCAAGATTTATCTTCTCTTTTCCCATTATTATTATTCCTAGAGTAACTAGTATAGCTACCTCTAGAGTAATTACCTCTTTTACCAGCAAGGTCATCTTCCCATCCTTTATCTTGTACTAAATTTTCAGATCTGCTACTTTCTCCATTAGATCTGCCTCTACCTCTTTGAAATCTACCACCTCTTCCTCTTTGTCTTTGTTCATGTCTCTTTGTCAATCTCTTTTCAACCTTCAAAGAAAATTGGTATGCTTCTTCCACACTATCTATCTTCACATAACTAATCTCATCCTGAATAGATGTCCTCAGACCATTCAAATATCTAGCCACCTTCTCAACTTCATCATCCACATGTCTAGATCTGATATCCAATTTTTAAAATTCTTCAGTATATTCTTTCACACTCATGTCCTTTTGTCTTAGATTTTGCATCTTTCTCATCAGACTCACTTGGTAGTCAGCTAGAAGAAACTTCTTCTTCATCTTTCCAAGCATCTTCATCCATGTCTTGATATTTTCTTTTCCTCTCTTTTGTCTCTCAGTTTGCAAATGATCCCACCAAAGAGATGCATGCCCTTTCAACTTTGTGACTGCTATCTTAACCTTCTTATTATCAGGATTACCTTCATACTCAAATTATTTATCCATCTTAGAGATACAATCCAAAAGTGCATCGGTCTCAAGTCTTCCATCATAGCAAGCAACTTCAACTGTAGGTCTAGAGTTAGCTTTAGACAAAACTCTCAAAAGTCTTTCCTCATCTTGTTCAACTTTAGGTTCAACATTAGGTGCTGCTTCTTCTTCTTCATCACTAACATCTTCAAGATGTGCTTCTCTTCTCTGGGCTGTCTCTATAGCTTCAAGCCTAGTTGCAATCTGCCTCAACATATCCATGATAGCATTATCATTTCCTCTACCATGAACCATCTTGACAATCAGGTTCCAGCAAGATCATAATTTTCTAAAAGTTATAGGTCAGATCTTAGATCTTGCACCCTACAACCAATCCAATAAGGTTCTCCATGATCCAATCCACAAGAATGAACTCGCTCTGATACCACTTGACGCAGGGGCAAGGTAAATACAAGAAAAATCAAGAAGAATTGACTCCACTTGAATCAACAACAAGCCCTGCTCAGAGTTACACAATGGAAGAAATATAATAGCACATGGAATTAGTGAAAACACAATGGATATGAGACAATCAACTGACAGCAACAATAGAGAATTTATCTTATTTCTTCAAACATGCCCGGCTATGAGGCCTTCCGGGTTTCAGCCTTATACAATAAGAATTATGCAATTAGAATCATTGCAAGCATATCCTCTTGTATGATACTTCTTCTACTATCCTTATACCATCTATCACTTCCTCCTTATACCCTACTACATCAATCTAGACTCCTTATATAGCCAACAAAGCCACAAGTCAGCCAGTTAGGCATTTAATTACAATATAGGTCTAGTCTGGAGGATCTAAATCAAAATAAATGAAAGAGTGATAAAAATTTGATGCACCTTAGGATTAAGGTCCTCACATGACCCAATAACATTCTCTTAAGGGTGAAAGGCCCCATTTGATCACACAGAACCGCACAAGAAGAAACACTCCACGTTTCACGTGAAAACTGGCAGAAAATAGGTCCCCGAGAAAAATGGTCATAACTTTTGACTCATAATGAATTAGGACATGTACATTTGGGAAAAAATATTATTTTAGGTCCCCTTTAAGGCCCTGAGGGCACATATGTTGAGTCATTAAGGATCATGGGTGCCACTATGCGCAATCAGCACCAAAATTGTAGGAAAATACTGTTTCGATGACAAGAAAAATAGCTGTAACTTTGAAACAGTCCTTCCAATCTTCATGTGACCATAGGAGAAGGTTCCCAAATAGGTCCTCAGAATCATGTAAGCTTTGAAAACAATGAAACCATCAAATGCAAATATTATAATGCAAACAATAGAAACTGGTATAGAAATCAGGAAATGTTTTTGGTTGATGCAAGATTGCTCAAAGACCCAAGATGCTCCTGCATCAATCGCACTTTAGACCAATATTGGTCAAAATATTTGGTGGCTCTGACCAAGATGCCAAACCCATGATGCCACATTTCAACATCGAATGGTCAATTTTTAGACCAAACTAGGTCAAACTTTTGATGACGGTGAATCGAAATGTCGACCATGGTGAGTCAAAATTTTGACAAAATATGGAATGTTTAAAAAATAATTTGAAGATAAATATCTAGACTAATCACCAATGACATCTTGATCAGTGATTAGTCTAGATATTTATCTTCAGGTGTCCACACTCATTCTTTTGCTTGTTTCTAGTGGGTCCCTGCTCGTTCTGTTTTCCAAACTGCTTTGGACTCTAGCAATCCATCAGCTCTGCTCTGCGTGAAACTATGGTTTTTTTCATTTTGTTTGAACTATTTGAACTATTTTGTTTCAATCCATTCTGACTGGTGATGCATAATTGGTTTGCATGTTTGTAGTGTGGAAGCAGTGTTGGGGATGTTGGTGGTGTTGCAGATAGAGTCCTTAACTAGCTATTGACGAAGATGGATGGTATGACAGCCAAGAAAATAGTTTTCATTATTGGTGCTACAAACAGACTTGATATCATTGATCTTGCATTGCTAAGGCTTGGCTGACTTGACTAGTTGATTTTTATTCCCTTACCTGATGAGTCCTCATGTTATCAAATTTTCAGTTCTTGCTTGAGAAAATCACCTGTCTCAAAGGATGTGGACCTAATGGCACTGGCCCATTATACCCAAGGATTCAGTGGAGCTGATATTACAGAGATTTGTCAGCAGGCTTGCAAGTATGCTATTAGAGAAAATATTGAGAATGTGAGTTTCAATTGTGGTGGCTTTTGCAAACTAGATTTGGTTATGAATTTCTTAATGGTTTTTTTTTAACTGGTTTGTTAGAATTTTACATTTTTTGATTCAATTTTCCTCAACTTGTATCTTATTATTTCAATTTTTCATGTTCTCTTTCCTCTGCACTTTTACAGGATATTGAACATGAAAGAAAAAGAAGTGAGAACCCCGAGGCAATGGATGAGGATGATAGTGATGAGGTAGCTGAAATAAAGGCTGCTCATTTTGAGGAGTCAATGAAATATGCCCGAAGAAGTGTCAATGATGATGATATTCGAAAGTATCAAGCCTTTGCACAAACACTACAACAATCTCGAGGCTTTGGTTCTGAATTTCAATTTCCAAATAGACCTACTAGTGCTTCTGCTAGTGCTTCAGATGTATTTACTACATCAGATAATAAAGATGATGATGACTTATACAGTTAGGAAACTTAGTACACAATTATCATCTTAATGAAGTGACAAATGTGTCTATTCTAGTAGGGACCTTCCCCTAACAAATAGCCAATTCTATTCAATTTGGCTCTAGCTTTTTCTTGTATGAGTTTTATCTGTTCATATGTTTGAAACTTTATTTATTTTATCAACCCTTTAGTCAAGAACTTACTAACTTGTAAGTCTTTAGATCAATATTAACTATGGCAAGGAAATTTATCTATGGAAAATTTTTCTCAAGTGGTAGATAATGCTACGAAAACCTTTCTTTAAAAAAAAAAATCATGCTGGAAAATATTCTATACTAAATCAATTCTACAACAAAGAAAGTCTAGCTCAACTGATAGGTATGGTTTGCATCCATTTTATGGAGATTTGTCAAGATGATTTCCCCCGCCAAGATGATGTGCATCCATTTTATGGAGATCTACTAAATGTTTTATATGATAATGATCACTACAAGTTGGCCCTTGGCTAGATCAATATTGCTCATAATCTCATTGCCAAAGTGGCCAAAGACTATGTTAGGCTTATAAAATATGGGGATTCTCTTTACCACTACAAATCTTTGAAGGTTGCTACACTTGGATGGATATGTACCATTGTTAAGAGAATTGGACTAAGTTTGGCTTACCTCAAATAGGTGAGGCAGCATATGGTTATGTTCTTTTTTCTATTTATCTAGTTTTTACTACATGTCATTCCATGGGATATCTTGCAAGGGTTCTATAAATTGATGGTTTATATTTTGGTGGGTGTCTTGTATGGGCCTATCAAATTTTTTATCTTGTCTTTTTTTTCAATCCTACAACTAGATTTTGATATGTGGATTTCTTGTAAGGAACTTTGATAGGGCCATTTCAGTAGTTCTTCATATGATAGTTTTCTATGCAGTCCCTTGTCTAAGCTTTATTTGTAGATTTTTTATCTCAATATTAAAAGAATTAATTTAGTTAAATAGAGATTTATGTCCCAAACACAATGAAAACTAGGATGTGAATTTAATCTTTCTAACAACTAAAGAGTCAAAAAAGATAACAGATGGTTCAATATAACCTACAACTTTGTCCATGTAAGAGTTGAACTCTAAAATTTATGGTATGAAGACCTGAAACTTGCAACTAAGAATGTGATATTGAATAATTATGACTTATTTTAAAAATTTAGGAAAAATTAACCATTTCTGTGGTGATTACTTAAAAAAAAAGTATACCTGATCGATGACTCAATATTTGTGTGTTCAATTACCCAGATTAGCAGTCAATTCTATGTTAAGTATATCTATTAGGCCGTCCTGCAGTTTGAATGAATTAAGAATAGAAGATAGGAACTAATTTAACACTTCACCCACTCAAAAAAACAAACCAATGCAATAATCCACATTAGGCCAAGAGATTTTGACGCATACAATACAAGAATACTTACACAAAATGAAGCTGAATCATGCTAGACAATGACAATGAGAAGCTGACTATTGGCCCTTCTAGTTTTTTATTTGATAGTTGCCTGACAATGACACATTCAAAATGAACTTATGAGCAAAGACCTAGAATGAATGAAATTGATTAAATAATGAAGGTATGTTAGTTTGAGCTTCCCTTGGTTTCAAGAATACTTTAATATTCTCTACTTAACAAGGCCAACCATGTGAAGGTGGAAGCTCATCTGGCCTCACCCCCCCTCCCCCTAACATCAATCTAAATTCCCCATTAACATCTAATTACACACTTCATTCATCCATTTATGAATTATAACATTCAATCAATACAATCACATAACATTCATTAATATGATATAACATTCATTAATACGCAACACTAATCAAGAATTCATTAACACATAACAATATTCATTAACATGACACAGGCTGTCAGGATGCTCCCCCCACCCATTCTTTAGCAACGGTAAACCTTATTGAAATTGTACAAATTAGATAGTTGAAAAATGTTATATTATTATGTTATTTTATTTAGGGTTTTGGAGTTATTATGATAGTTTTACTGATATTTTTGTTACAATTTGATGTTCAGGATAGGGTAAAAGCACCTGCAACAACAGAGGCAATAGCTGTAGATATAAATGAGGATATTCTAGAAATCCATAATATAATAAATACGGTGAAGAAAAAACTAAAAAGAGTCAATGTAGAAATTATTACTATTTTGCATGATGCTACTACTGGCCTCACCGCGATGTCCATGACTAGGTAATTGAGAAAGCAAAAAATCCTATAACAAGAACACATACATATTTTAGTTCACGACATAAAAGAGTATAAAATATAAACCTTTATTGAACTTTTTTTATAACTAAAGATTCATTACTAATTACTTTGAAATGACATGCTCATGCCATCAATTCATCTATCCTCTTCAACATCTCTTCAGTTGGATTTGCATCTTCCAAAATAGTAATAATTTCTGCATTGACTCTTTTTAGTTTTTTCTTCACCATATTTATTATATTAGGGATTTCTAGGATATCCTCATTTGTATCTACAGCTATTGCCTCTATTGTTGTAGATGCTTTTCCCCTATCTAATATTTATCTTTAGGTGTCCACACTCATTCTGCTACTTGTTGCTAGCGGGTCCTTGCGTGTTTTATTTTCCAGAATGCTTTGGGCTCTAGCAATCCATATGCTTGTTGGGGATGCTGGTGGTGTTGTGGACAGAGTCCTTAACCAGTCCTTAACTTGATGAATCCTCATGTTATCAAATTTTCAAGTCTTTCTTGAGAAAATCACCCATCTCAAAGGATGTGGACCTAGTGGCACTGGCCCGTTATACCCAAGGATTTAGTGGAGCCAATATTATAGAGATTTTTCAACGGGCTTGCAAGTATGCTATAAGAGAAAATATTGAGAAGGTGAGTTTCAATTGTGGTGACTTTTGCAAACTAGATTTGGTTTGCATGTTTGTAGTGTGGAAGCAATGTTGGGGATGCTGGTGGTGCTGTGGACAGAGTCCTTAACCAGTTGTTGATGGAAATGGATGGTATGATAGCCAAGAAAATAGTTTTCATTATTGGTGCTACAAACAGACTCGATATCATTGATCTTGCATTGCTCAGACCTGACTGACTTGACCAGTTGATTTATATTCCCTTACTTGATGAGTCCTCACATTATCAAATTTTCAAGTCTTGCTTGAGAAAATCACCCATCACAAAGGATGTGGACCTAATGGCACTGGCCCATTATACCCAAGGATTCAATGGAGCTGATATTATAGAGATTTGTCAGCGGGCTTGCAAGTATGCTATTAGAGAAAATATTGAGAAGGTGAGTTTCAATTGTTGCGGCTTTTGCAAACTAGATTTGGTTATGAATTTATTAATTCTTTTATTTAAAGTGGTGTGTTAGAATTTTACATTTTTTTATTCAATTTTCCTCAACTTGTATCTTATTATTGACAGGTATCTTGAATGTTGGAAAAATATTAACAGGTGATTGAATTTCCAAATGTCTCTTGGGAAGATATTGGAGGGTTGGAAAATGTCAAGTGGGAGCTTCAAGAGGTACACTATTTCTTCTTTTCTTTTCTTTGAATGGAGAAAGTCTGCTATGCAATGAGATATTAACTAACAAAATTCATTATGAGTTTGATGTAGACTGTTCAATATCTAGTGGACCATCCTAAGAAATTTGAAAAATTTGTCATGTCTCCTTCAAAAGGAGTGTTATTTTATGGACCACCGGGTTGTGGAAAGACATTAGCGTGAAGGGCCCTGAATTGTTAACAATTTGGTTTAGAGAGATTTAGGCAAATGTGAGGGAAATTTTTGATAAAGCTAGAGGATGAGCTCCTTGTGTCCTATTTTTTGATGAACTTGATTCTATTGTTACACAGGTGTGTTGATTTTTTATCAGTGAAGTTCAAGTTGAGAACTTGATTCTATTACAAAGATTTGTCAGCGGGCTTGCAAGTATGCTATTAGAGAAAATATTGAGAAGGTGAGTTTCAATTGTGGCAACTTTTACAAACTAGATTTGGCCACATCTCCATATCTATAAAATCTCCACAAAAATCCCTTATGGCCTCAACTGCATATATGTCTTCTCAGAATCTAAAAACTCCCCATCATTAATTCTCATCAATGTACCAATTTGGATAGTAAGTCTAATTTAATTTTTTTGTGGAATGAGACCTTAAATTATTGACCTTCTCTTTGTTTCGATAATATTTTAACATTCTCTACTTAACAGGGCCAACCACGTGAAGGTGGAAGCTCATCTAGCCCCTCCTAGGAGTCTCTTATGACCCTTTATGACATTTTAAGACCTCTAAGATGTATTCTTAGGGATCATAAATGGTTGTAAAGGGTCATAAGGGGTCTTGGGACACAATAGATGAGAAACATAATTGTAGGCATCATGGTCACATTTTTTTGGAGACAATGTAATTGAATGGTATACCCAGATGATGTAGAGAAACTTTTGCTCCTTTGGTTCCAAGTTGACACTATGGGATCCAAAGACCATAGATAAGGAATAAATTTAGAGAGCAGAGGAGGGCCATAATGACAAAAATAATACAGGACAAACCTCAACTAGTTAAATGAGGCAACTGCAAACATTTTAATAGATTTTTATTATTAAATAATGAAATTTGCATATACTAGTGTTCTAAGCCCCCTCATTACATGATTTATTATTGTAAGCCCCCTCTGACTTACGCATCTAGAAAAGGAAACTACAACCTATTGGGATTGAGACAAACCTTATAAAACAACAACAACTAAGAAAGATCACTTGCCAACATCTATTGAATACATCTATTGGAGGACCTTGTATTCATGAGCAACAGATCTATTCAAGAGATGTTGGCAAGTGATCCTTCTTAGCTGATATTGTTTATAAGGTTTGTCTCAATCCCAATTGGTTGTATTTTCATTTTCTAGATGCGTAAGTCAGAGGGGGCTTACAATAATAAATCATGTAATGAGGGGGCTTAGAACACTAGTATATGAAAATTTCATTATTTAATAATAAAAATGTATTAAAATGTTTTCAATTGCCTCATTTAACTTGAGGTTTGTCCTATATTATTTTGGTCATTATGACCCTCCTCTAGTCTCTAAATTTATTCCTTATCTATGGTCTTTGGATCCCACAGTGTCAACTTGGAATTGAAGGAGCAGAAGTTTCTCTCCATCATCTGGGTATACAACTCAATTATGTCATCTCCAAAAAAAATGTGACCATGATGCCTACAATTATGTTTGTCAGCTATTGTGAAATCTACATTTATGTTTCTCAGCTCTTTGTAGTACTCTTCTTCAATCTGTGTTCAATGATAAGCATCTTCTTCTTCTTACTAATTGCAGCCAGAGCTTCCTTTTCATCAGGATTCAACTCCAATTCCCCCATCTCATCATCCTCATCACCCTTAGCTACCATCCTAAGCCCTTCTTCCCTCTCTAGTTCTTCAAGCCTCTACAAGATATCTAGATCAATAAAGTCTGCAACATTGTGTCCATCCATGATCTTAGGAATATCATCTTCTTTCCATTGTTCATTTGCCAAAATATACCGCTTCTTCAAGGCTTCTTCAATCTTGTAGAGTAAACTCCAGCCCCACCATTTTCATTCTCAATATCCTTCTCTAGCTTCATGGCCTCCTTGGTAGCATGCACCCTAGCATCCAAAATAGCTTGAGGAATACAAGGGGGCCTCTCTTTCCCATCTCATAGCTTGGGCATTGCAACATGAATCCTATTGAGACAAATAATGATCTTCTTTGACTTCATATTAATTTCCACTCTCTGCTCCAACAACCTCTCACATGTTGCATTCTTCACCGTAATCACCCCTTCTTCCTTCAAAGCACTCATAGAGAGTAGCATGTCATCATCCCCCCCTCTTGATTCCCAAAGAACCCACCCATATTTTTCCCAGCCTCAGATCTCATCTCCGCAACCAATTTTTCATCCTCTGGTAGTGTCTCTAGTGGTTGCAAATCAATCTTATTACAAACTAAAATAAGAACTCTTGCCAACATTAGGGTACCCATAGAACTCTTGCCTCACTTGTTTGAGGTAAGCCAAAATCGGTCCAATTCTCTTAACAATGGTACATATCTGTCCAAGTGCAACAACCTTCAAATATTTGTAGCGGTAAAGAGAATCCCCATATTTTATCAGCCTAACATAGTCTTTGGCCACTTTGGTAATGAGATTGCGAGCAATATTGATTTGGCCAAGAGCCAACTTGTAGTGATCTTTATCATATAAAATATTTAGTAGATCTCCATAAAATGGATGCACACCATACCTATCAGTTGAACTAGACTTTCTTTTTTGTAGAATTGATTTAGTATAGAATATTTTCTAGCATAATAATATGCTAAAAATTCTATTCTCAAGGATAAAGGCTAAGTGGACCATCAATATCCTTGTCATTCCTCTCTCTCTCTCTCTCATGCTAGGTCTGACTTATATAATCAAATGTTGATCCAAACTCTCTCAATTATTTAATTAGTTATATATCGATCTTATTGTAATCAAATTTTGAATGTAAAACTTAATGGAAATGATTGATAGCAGATTAGGGCTCACCTGAGCCATAAACATGAAGAATTATTGTAAAAAAAGATGTAAACCATATATATGCGCACTTGAGGCAAAGAGAAGTTACACCATATCCATATTAAAATATTAGTTACAATATGAAAATACTAAACTGACTAATTCTCGAGCTCATCTCCACGTATGGTCGCAACAAAGATATGCGATTACAATATAGAGAAGGCATCATAAAAATATAATTCTGGCATTTACCCTAGTCTGACACATTTTGCACTCAAATCCTTCATCGTGGATAAGTGGAGATGGGCGGATAGATGCAGATGAGTTATCATCGACCCAACTAAAGTATCCACAGGCATTATTTCCCTATGATGCCTAATCTACATTAGTTCTTATAATATGATGAATAGCATTTACATTAGAAACATTAAATATATAAACATTAGCAACCTTTTTTCTATTTGGGCACCACCAAAATTGTCATCCAAGGTTGCTCTGTGTTCGTGAAGTCTTGAACACACACTGCCCACCACCACATTGATAGTTTGCAACATTGACAAGAGCCATCGAGCCTATATCAATAATGCACCACACCATCATTACTACATTTATTACATACAATTATAAAATATAATCATATGATTATAATAATCATACATTCACCACTATCATTCTATTGTAGATTCAAGATAACAGTTGCTGAAATAGATTTACATAAACCAATTAACTCAAAACACAAACCCTTTTTTGAATAATTTAATTTTAACTATGGTTGTGTTAAAGGAACTATGTTGACATTATTTTGTAGTTGTTTAACATGAGATTTTGTAGATTAATAGGAGTTCACATTTTTATGGGAACATATATGGACAGTTCTAATGCTTTTCCATTACAACAACTAATGGAACAGTTATACACTGAATTTGCACCTCTGATCTCAAGCTCTCTTGGTCTTGATAATCCAGTATAACATGGGAATCATCTCAAGGTTGTGGGACCTTTTGCTAACCAAGATGAGACCTCTAGATTCTAGGTTGGTTCCTCTTGGATAATCACCCTAATTTTCTCTTAGACAGGAAATGTAAAACTTTGAGGGGAAAGGGATAGAAGGAGTACATGAAAAGGGAAAAAATTGAAAGAAAATCTATCCTACTAGGTGATGCACCAAAACTAGGGTTTGGATCTTAGTATAGAGGGATGAAACTAGTGAGAGGCTTAGTTCTGGGGGATCACAACTTATTGAATAGGCCTGCATAAGTATTTCATAAGAGGGCCTAAAAATTGGACAACAACCTATGACCTACAGGCAGGCATTCTCTTCGGTAAAAGGGCACAGGAATGAGATAGAATGACAGGGGTTGAAGGATACCCACAAACTCACTTAGATCAGATCAAACACAGTAGTGCACATATAAGCTAGAAGTAAAGGGGATCAAGAAAACTAAGTATCACTAAAAAGAATTCATAAACTTTAATCCAATAAGAGATAATCCACACAAGAAAGCATAAGGACAGGAGAAATATCATAGAATGCTTTGCAAAATCTGTATTATCAATGAGAACTTACAAGATGTGAAAAACCAAAGAGCAGGAGGAAATGCTATAGATAGTTTTCCAAGAAAAATCCCCTTTCCCTTTTTACAAAATGTCAATTCTGAGCACTACAGGCTCCAAAAAAAGAATATATACATCTCTGCATGCAGGCAGGAATCAAAAATATCTCCATTAGGGCTACATAGATATGCATAAAATAATCAACCCTAAAACCAGTAATGTCTGATCATAAATGTTTCTTTGAAAATATCCAACCGATCAGATATATCTCCCCTTGCGTGTCCATCTCTATACTGATCCTACCTACAAACAAAAAACCTCGACCTGACAACCTCTCTACAAATCAGGCTATCATGAATGACCAAAATCTGATCTTAGATCCTCCAAAGGACCCAAGAAAATGGCAGCCTAAATCCTTTGCAAAATCTCCTAGCTACAACTACCTTCAGAAACATCAATTCTCAGCTACCCGCACTCGCAAGTGTTCTCTGCAGAAAAAATTCCACCAACAAGGTTGCACCGCCTTTGAAATAGCAATGGTCACATGATCACATGAGCTCGAAAAGCTTCATGCAATCATGTGACTGCCCTTTGAATCCACCACCGCTTTGAAAAAAGACAACGGTTGCGTGTTTACATGAACCCAAAAAGCTTCATGCAATCATGCGACTGCCCTTCTAAAACTATCTCCATTGCCACGTGGATGCTCGGGACCTGCAAAACATTACAACAAACTTGACCCTAGTTTACCTCGAGTTCACCTTCCCTCAGTCACTGAAATGCTTGAGCTTTTCCTTAACCCTGGGTCTATCTGGCAACTGTGAGAAACATGTTAACCGCGCAACTGTGCAAAGCTTTACCAACCCCGAGCCTAGAACCACCATGTGTCATCCCTCTATTCATTCTGGCCATAGACCATTGCATCGGATGGACCCATGATAGAATGCCCTAAAAAACTTAGAAGAATCAAATGGTTGTCGCATGATCGCGTGGGATCGAAAGATCCCATGAGATCATGCGCCAGCTGTTGATCTTGGCTCAACTAGCACCTCCACTACCGGGCCCACTACAGATCGGACATGCCACCACTCGATGAACCACCCAAGCCCTATTGACCAAACACATCATCACCCGCCAACCACTAAAAAGTGGGCACATCACCAGCCAAGGGCCCACCGCCAGAGTAAAAAAAATGTTGACCGCTTGTCGCATGATCGCATGCGATTAGGAAGCCGCATGTGATCATGCAACCAGCTGGGAACTGCTATGCCAATTGCCATCAAAACCATTGATGGTTTGTCACATGGTCACATGGGCTCAGAAGAGCCCATGCGATCATGTGACCAACCGTAAGATGCTTGCCAACCGCCACCATGCTGCTTGCTTGACTACTTACCGCTTGTCGCATGATTGCATGCGGCTAGGAAGGCCTATGCGATCATGCAACCAACTGCATGATGTTAACCGATGACCACTACCATAGATCTTGACCACCAACCCTAATGATACCGCATCAATAGCTATCATATGATCTCATGGGATCAGAAGATCCAATGTGATCATGCGACAGTCATTGGATCTTTTACTGCACTGGCACAGTCTTGAGGAACTGGGACCCGCCTGTCAGAGTTGCACACTTAGGGTCGAAAACACAGATGGTTTTTGAGCGGAGGTTGAAAACACAAAATTTTTAGAGTGGAGGTCGAAAACACATTGATCTTTTAGACCAAAAGGTAGAAACATCTCGAGCCTATAGAGAGGAGGTTGAAAACACCCTGGGTTTTCGACAGTTAAGCATTTCTTTGGAAAAAAGGACCACGGCCAAAAAAGACTGACAAGGAATTTTTTGGGTAACATTTTGGCGACCTCTGCAAGATGTCAGCCTGCTAGACATAGACCAGTAGCCTTGAAGCAATCCATTGGGCATAGGGGTCATCACAGGAACACAAAAACTTTCTGACAAGGAGAGGGACAAAAAACTATGCTCGAGCACTTCTTGGAAAAGTAGGAAACTAATCTAGGAAAACAAGAAACACCTAACCTAGACTACCAATACATAAACTTGGTTAAACAAAACCATTGACTAGTTGTGCAAAATAGCTTCCCATCCTTCTCAGCTTACAATAATCCACATGCCTTTGGAAAGCTATTACAAGATGAACATAGGAGACATGTAGAATCACTTGCTTGACAAAGATTTGGCTGATATAGATTTTGCTCACTTGGTCAAGCTGATTGTAAGCACCATCATTCTAAGGAGAGACAACAAGCAATGATGAGACTTTACTTACTTGGCCAATGGGGACAACAAGCTGATTTGGTTCATTCAAAACCTCAATTTCTGATGGAAATTCATATTGGGATGCTGGCACAACTTGTACTCCTTTGATAACCTCCATCCTGGCCAAATACCTGATAGGGGAACCATGAGAGATGCTAGACCTGGAGCTTTCCTTGATAAACTTAGGCTCTTGAGAGATTACTTCAGTCTGGTTGCTCTCCTCATCTTGCTGGCTGGAAATGACTATCTCTTGTAGATTGCAGGTGTTCTCTAGAAGTGTGGGCTTGTCACCAAGATGCAAGAAAAAGTACTCCATCTTGTCCCAGAATTGGTCTTCCTCTTCTTCTTCTAGACTCTTTTGTAGGAGAAGTATACTGCTATCAGCATAATCATGATTTGTTGAGGACTTATTTATCCTAACCTATTCAGAGAGAGCCACCTTTAGATCAACAATCTTCTGCTCTATGCTCTCCTTATTTTCTTCAAGTTGAGAACATTTCTCAATCTACATCTGATAGCTTCTTTTATATGTTTTAGTGGTAGAAGCCAGGAATCTTATATTTTTCTTGAGATCCTACAGCTCTTTCTCATGAAACTCCTCATGAGCTCTCAACTCCTGCTCTTTCTCAAGTTGAAACTCATTGCCTTTATCAAACATGGCCTCCATCAAAATTTTCTGGTCTTGAACCACCTTTTCACAATTATTCTTATGAATTTCCAACTCCTCATAAGCATCCTTCTGAGCTGCTAATGTTCTTTGAAAATCTTCCTCTTTCTTAGCTATAACATCACTAACCTTAATCAAGTTTTCCTTGTAAACTTTGTGTAGTGTTGCCAAGTTGCTTGCAAGGGCTGCTTGAATTTTTTGTTGTCCTATAATGATTTCTTCACATTACTTCCATCTAGCATCAAACTACTCCTTTGCTTGTGTCCACATATGCCCCCTTTGTGTTTCTAGCACCTCCTCATAATGTTTCTTTTGTGCTTCCAACCCCTCAGCAAGCATGGCCTCATTTCTTTTGTATTGCTCTGCTAGATACCTCCTGTAACCTTGATCCTACTGAGCCAAAGCTTGTTGTAGTTGGATCTGTGCATGATAAGCATGCTCATCTATGCAAGGCATCTCCTCTTGAGGTTGCTAGTATGAGTATTGGTGCTACCATGATACTAGAAGCTGGATGGGTGGGGGGCAAGCATAAGGTGACTGCTGTTGACCTCCATGAAATGAAGGGATACCCTCATGAAAAGAAGGCTGGTAATCCATCCTAGGTACTGAATCTCCTTGAAACCAATGGATGTGAACTTGGAGCCGCCAGATATGCAAAACAATGACCTCCCAAAGGTTTGCAACTTGCTGGATGCATATCAAAACCAACAAGAATCATAAAAACTATGACCTCTTGGTCCCATCGGGCATGATAGAAATGTTATACACTAAATTTGCACCTCTGATCTCAAGCTCTCTTGGTCTTGATAATCCAGTATAACATGGGAATCATATCAAGGTTGTGGGACCTTTTGCTAACTGAGATGAGACCTCCAGATTCTAGGTTGGTTCCTCTTGGATAATCAACCTGATTTTCTCTTAGACAGGAAATGTAAAACTTTGAGGGGAAAGGGATAGGAGTACATGAAAAGGGAAAAAATTGAAAGCAAATCTATCCTACTAGGTGATGCACCAAAAGTAGGGTTTGGATCTCAGTATAGAGGGATGAAACCAATGAGAGGCTTAGTTTTGGGGGATCACAACTTATTGAATAGGCTTGCATAAGTATTTCATAAGAGGGCCTAAAAATTGGACAACAAACTATGACCTACAGGCAGACATTCTCTTCAGCAAAAGGGCACAAGAATGAGATAGAATGACAGGGGTTGAAGGATACCCACAAACTCACTTAGATTAGATCAAACACAGTAGTGCACATATAAGTTGAAAGTAAAGGGGATCAGGAAAACTAAGTATCACTAAAAAGCATTTATAAACTTCAATCAAATAAGAGATAATCCACACAGGAAAGCATAAGGATAGGAGAAATATCACAGAATGCTTTACAAAATCTGTATTATTAATGAGAACTTACAAGATTTGAAAAACCAGAGAGTAGGAGGAAATGCTACAGATAGTTTTCCAAGAAAAAGCCCCTTTCCCTTTTTACAAAATGTCAATTCTGAGCACTACAGGCTCCAAAAAAAGAATATATACATCTCTGCATGTAGGTAGGAATCAAAAATATCTCCATTAGGGCTACATAGATATGCATAAAATAATCAACCCTAAAACCAGTCATGTTTGATCATAAATGTTTCTCTAAAAATATCCAACCGATCAGATATATCTCCCCTTGCGTGTCCATCTCTATACTAATCCTGCCTGCAGACAAAAAACCTCGACCTGACAACTTCTCTACAAATCAGGCTATCATGAATGACCAAAATCCGATCTCAGATCCTCCAAAGGACCTAAAAATAGGGTAGCCTAAATCCTCTACAAAATCTCCCAGCTACAACTACCTTCAAAAAAATCAATTCTTAGCTACCCGCACTCGCAAGTGTTCTCTGCAGAAAAAATCCCGCCAACAAGGTTTCACCGCCTTTGAAATAGCAATGGTCACATGATCGCATGAGCCTGAAAAGCTTCATGTGATCATGTGACTGCCCTTTGAATCCACCACCGCTTTGAAAAAAGACAATAGTCACGTGATCGCATGAACCTGAAAAGCTTCATGCGATCATGCGATTGCCCTTTTAAAACTGTCTCCATTGCCACATAGACGCTCAACACCCACAAAACATCATAGCAAACTTGACCCTAGTTTACCTCAAGTTCACCTTCCCTTAGTCACTGAAATGCTTGATCTTTTCCTTAACCCCGGGTCTATCTGGTGACTGCGAGAAACATGTTAACTGTGCAACCATGCAAAGCTTTACCAACCCTAAGCCCAAAACTACCACGTGTCATCCCTCTATTCATTCCGGCCATAGACCATTGCATCAGATGGACCCATGATAGAATGCCTTGAAAAAACTTAGAAGAATCAAACGGCTGTCACATGATCGCATGGGATCAGAAGATCCCATGAGATCATGTGCCAGCCATTGATCTTGGCTCAATTGGCACCTCCACTACCAGGCCCACTACAAATCAGACACACCACCACCTGATGACACACTGAAGCTCTGCTGATCGAACATGTCATCACCCGCTAGCTACTGAAAAGTGGGCACATCACCAGCCAAGGGCCCACCGTCGGAGTAAAAAAAATGTTGACCGCTTGTCACATGATCACATGTGGTTAGGAAGCCGCATGCGATCATGCGACCAGCCAAGAATTGCAACGCCAACCACCATCAAAACCGTTGATGGTTTGTCGCATGGTCACATGGGCTTAGAAGAGCCTATGCGATCATGCGACCAATAGTAAGATGCTTGCCAACTACCATCAAGCTGCTTGCTTGACTGCTTACCGCTTGTCGCATGATCGCATGCAGCCAGGAAGGCCTATGCGATCATGTGACCAACTGCATGATGTTAACCGATGACCACTACCATAGATCTTGACCACTGACCCTACTGATATCACATCAATGGCTGTCGTATGATCTCATGGGATCAGAAGATCCCATGCAATCATGCAACAGTCATTGGATCTTTTACTGCACTGGCATGGTCTTGAGGAATTGGGACCCGCCTGTTGGAGTTGCACACTTAGGGTTGAAAACACAGAGGATTTTTGAGCGAAGGTTGAAAACATATAGAATTTTCAGAGCGGAGGTCGAAAACACATTGAGCTTTCAGACCAAAAGGAAGAAACATCCTGAGCCTGTAGAGAGGAGGTCAAAAACACACTAGGTTTTTGACACTTGAGCATTTCTTTGGAAAAAAGGACCGCGACCAAAAAAGAATGACAGGGAATTTTTTGGGTAACATGAACTAGCATAAATAACAAAGCACTGAATATTGCATTAGAATAAATTATAAAACAATACATTCCTTTTTCATCTTTTGAAAGATATTTCTTTACTATTTTCAAATAATAATCTTGAAACTGTCATGATTTCATCCCTTACACAATGTGTTAACTTGTTAAGTAAACCCTCCATAAACACAACACTAGTTTATAAATTGAACAATGACCCGACATAGGGTTACATTACAATTAGTTCAAAGACTAACACAATGTATCTTAACCATACTCCAAAAAAAAATCTTACTCAAATTAGGGTTTGACATATAATCACAGACAAGAGAACTCAAAATGAGGTTTAAGATTTTAATGAAAAATCAACAATATGTATGAAGCCCAATATGAAATAGCTAGGGATATAAACAAGAACTATCCACACAGGTTATAGAGACTAAAACCTTGCATACGGGTATAACACAAAACTTTACCACAATTTAGAGAACCCGAATGATATTATACCACTATTTACTTCAAATCTAACATGGGTGCTAAAACCAAATAGAGAGTCTATCAAGATAACAGTTGTTGAAATAGATTTACATAAACTAATTAACTCAAAACATAAACCCTTTTTCGAATAATTTAATTTTAACTTTGGTTGTGTTAAAGGAACTATGTTGACTTTATTTTTTAGTTTTTTAACATGAGAGTTTGTAGATTAATAGGAGTTCACATTTTTATGGGAACGTATCATTCAATTGAGCATTAATACCCATCTATATCTAGTGAGATGAACATAACTCATGTACCTCATGCTAGTGTGCTTGGATTAGACTAGACATTAACCAACCACATGTGAGGGTTGTCATTGTTATTAATTGGTGTAAAAGGAGGATCACCTGTGTGTTATAGCACTTTATATAAATACTCACTATTTGTATAATGTCTAGTCTAATAAAAAATAGTGTATACAAGGTATCCATGCACATTAGCATGAGGTACATGAGTTATGTGCATCTCACTAGTTATAGATGGGAAACTATGGCACACTAGTATCTGTGAACTCCTATTAATCTACAAACTCTCATGTTAAATAACTACAAAATAAAGTCAACATAGTTCTGTTAACACAACCAAAGTTAAAATTAAATTATCTCTATCCCTAAGATAAACTAAGTAGCCTTCATATATTTTATGTCAAACTACTATTAAACTGACTATACCCCAGATGTTTAATAAAGAAGAAAACCTGAATGATATTATACCATTGTTTACTTCAAAACTAACATGAGTGCTAAAACCAAATAGAGAGTTTATCAAGATAACGGTTGCTGAAACATTAATAGGAGTTCACATTACTTTCATAGCCAAATTAATAGATGTTTAATAAAGAAGAAAACCCAAACTACTTTCATAGCCTACATAAGGAAAAACAAATTCCTTCACAAATGAGGGTGCTGACCACAAAACCAATATCCTTCACCATATAAAGTTTTATTTGCAAAATCACTGCACATAATTTCAAAGGTGACATGTATTGAATGCCTAAGTTATCACCATATTTTCTACTAAAATAGTTTAATCCTTGATTTTTCCATTCCTTACTTCTCATTTAAAAGAATGACATAATGGTAGTGGTATATAGTATTATATAAGAGAAGTATGAAATAGCATTTGAGAAATTAAAAGAGTTCTTGCAACAGTAATGAATGCTATCATTATTGATGACATATTCTAGTGACCCTTAAACTGGGCTATCCAAGCAATCTAAGAATGTTCTTCCACTTCACTGTCTACCCTGCATTCAAGAACATTTGAAACACATAACATAATGACAAGCCATCCTTCAAAACTCCCTTCCATTCATGGAAAACATTAAGTACCATCTCATTACCTTGTCCTCATGGTATTTCATTGGTGCACTATGCAGGAAAAGTCACTATTGGTTGTGTTTCAACACACCAACTTCCTCTACACCCTTAGACACTCATGAATGGATTCAACTTGATAAAAAAAAACCATTCTAACATACTCATTATGCACGAAAAGGAAACAATCTTAAATCCAATCTTTGAATCTATCTAATCTGACTGGTGTATACCCTGACTGTACAGGGATAGTCACATCTAGAGGACCCAAAAATGCTTTCAAACCTGCACAAAAATATTCATAACTCCAATAACATGCAACACCATACCCTAGCAATCATTTGGATCCATATCAACCATAAAAATAAATGTTTTTCAATAGAATGGTCATAATATTAGTTGCAGAGATTTACATGATAGATTTGGCTCTATGGGAGTAGTATTTTGTATTCTCATTTAGTGATTATAATTTCAACAAAAAGGAACATACATATTGTCACAGTGAAATACTAAATTTATCATTTTCAATCTCAAGTAATCTTGTGATAGAAGTTATTATAAACAATCATAAGACTTTCAGTTTTGTTTTAGGGAAGTCATTAAAAGAAGCATAGATGATAGTCTTCATATGGGTTAGAGAAGTCTTGTGAATATATAAAAGACTTAAGAAAATGTGACAAGGTTAGTCTTAAGTACAAGTGGAATGAAAGGATAGTTAGTTAGCTTATAAATAGATTCATTAAGCAAAAGAAGACATCCCAAAGCATGAGTAGAAATTCATAAAAAAATGTGGCATGATCAACATGAAGTGATACCATAGTCTATTGGAAATTGTAATTGAAACAATTGTTGTATTGTCACTGATGTCAAACCTTAACTGGTAAGACTGTTGCTACTTAGGAAAGTACTATATCTATTTGAGTTTTACTAAGGGGATAGGCAAGGTTGGTAACAATAGCACCTAAGGAAAGGTTGAGTTATCTTGATACTACAAAGTGTACTTGACTATGTTGTACAATGTATTGTTTATACTACTAAGACTGAAGACTAAACTGGTAGGCTTGACCGAGCAAAAAATGGAGAAATCATGTTTAAGTCGAGTAATGTTAGTGTCGACCAAGTTAGTATATGCTGAGTAAAATTCTAGTGTTGAGCGAATAATAGTTAACTGTCGAGGAAGACAGTGTAAGACAAGGAAACATTTTTAGTAATGACTGAGCTTTCTACATGAAGACTAAGGAGTTGATCACAGTATTGACCGAGCATCAACAATTTTATATTTGAAGAGAATTTAGTTTTGGAGCCGACATTGTTGAATTCTTGGATTATGTAAAATGTGTTGACTTTATTTATTGATTGTTTGTAAGCATTAAATGCACTGTAAAATGTTTTATTGTAAATCTTTAAGAGATTTGAGATGATTCTAGAAAAGGAGCTGAAGAACATGAAGTGAGTAGATTCAATGAATCTGACCTAACACTAAGATCTATGAATGAGATTGAGTGGCATAAGATGAGTTAACCTAATTGAGGAAAGTATAAAGGGAACTTGAGCATTTGGATATGCAAGTGCATGGGTGAACAAAGAATGCTGGAAGATCAGTAAAGTTTTATTAACTGTATAAGAGAAAAGGCTGAAGGAGAATTGTGATGATTGCTTGAAGAAAAGTTCTAAGTAGATTAGAGATGGAGATGGAAAAGTTTCAAAGTCAGTAAACCAACATTAGTGTACAGAACCAAATCTAATATTTGCAAAGTGAGTTGTATATTTTTTAGATAAATATTGTGGCTACTTTCTAACCATTGTAACAGTCAAAATCCTTTTAATAGAGGTTGACCTAACAGTCAAATGTTAAATCCTTTGAACAAGGTTGCATTCTAATGGAGTGTATGTAAGTCCTATGACTAGGCTCACTTTTAACAGGGTGATTGAAATCCTTTAACCGGATCACACCTAATAGTGTGTATTGTAACCTTTGACAGGGTTGGCTTTTTACTGAGCTCACTTTAGAAGAGTGAAAATAATAGTAGCATGTTACAAAGTGGTTTTTCTCAAATTGGGTTTCCACTATAAATCCTGGTGTTAATACTTGTGTGAATGTTTTGGTTTGAACATTTCTATGTTTTACAAGTTAAGTTATAGCTGGGTAGTGGACTACATTGTTATATGTTTCTATTATTGAATCAGTGATGACTGAGTTTGTTTTGGTTATTGGATCTGATTTAAAGAAAAGTTTTTGAGATTGTTTTATACATCATGACCTGAGAACAACTAATTCACCCCCCCTCTCTGTTGTTCTAAATCATATTAACAATTGGTATCAAAGCTTTGTTTCTTATTATTAGTGTTTACAGAAATCAAGTTTAAAGGGGCTTGAAGAAAATGATCAGGATGTATAAGAAGGAGGTACCGAAGCTGAATAAGGAAAACTTCCCTACATGGAATAGCTTGATGAAGCTACATCTGGCTGGTATTGGTGACTCTGCAAAGTACTACATTGAGAATAGCTATGTCTCACTTGTCACACCTTTGACTGTCGAAGAAATGAGAGCTAAGTAAGAACATAATCAGACAATGCTAGAAATTGCATCTGCCCTAAGCTATCTAGAATTTGAGGACATTAAGGATTGCACAACTACTAAGGATATGTCAAACACTCTTGCAAGGATCTATGGTGGAGACTTAAATGTACTAAAAGAAAAGGTCAAGAATCTTAGAGGTAAGTTTGATGAAATGAGAATGCAAGAAGGTGAAACATTGCACAATATTATGGTAGAATAAAAGAAGTTGTGAATGCTATTAGAGGAGAAAATGGGGCTATTGATGATGAAACTATAATTGGGACAGTACTATGAACCCTATGTCCTATATATGCTATTAAGATCTTGACTATTCAGGAATCTAGATGGAACTCTGCTAATGTGCTTACTTTGGAAAGTTTGGTTGGTAAGTTGACTGCTTTTGAACTCTCTAACTATGATAATTTCACTGTTGGAAGCATTGGTAATGTTGAATCTGCTTTCAAGTCACAACTAGTTCTAAATAAGCCAAAGAAAGAAAAAGAAAGATGCATCAGTGAAAGTGAAAGTGATAGTGAAATTGAAAGTGATAGTGACACTTCCGATGAAGAACTGGAAGATCTAGAAGCTCTTATGGCTATAAGACTGAGAAGAGGAAAAGGAAAGTATAAATGTAAACTCCCTATTATATGTTTTGCATGTAATAAAGTTGGTCATATAGCTGCTAGATGTCCTAATAGGAAGGATAAAGATGATGAAAGAAAAAGAAAACACAAAGATAGACGAGATTACATAAGCTACCAATGGAACAAAGACTACAAAGGAAAAGGTAAGAAATCCTGTTACATTGCTGAAAAAGAAACTGACACTGATAGTGATGATTTTGAAATTGAGGTAGTCTATGTTGCAATGAAAGATGAATCTGATGAGGATGAGAAAACTACATTGATATCCTATGTGAACAAGAATGATAAATGGATTATTGATAGTGTTTGTTCACATCACATGACTGGTGACAAAAATAAGTTTGAGACCCTACATCATTACAGAGGTAAAAGTGTAAAATTTGGTAATGATGCACCATGTCCTGTTAGAGGAAAAGGGTTGATTAAACTGACTGATAAGATATCTTGTGAAAATGCATATTGGGTTGAAGGTCTTAATTATAATTTGTTAAGTGTTGCTCAACTTTAAAAAACTAGTTACCAAGTGGAATTTCATCACAATCAAGCTAAAATATTTGATGCTACTGGAGAACTAATTGGAAGTGGAGATCAAACTAGAGGTAATTTGTTCTATCTTGACCTATTTGAAGAAACATGTTTAATTGCACAACTTGATGATAGTTGGTTATGGCATAAAAGGTTGTGTCATGTTAACTTTGACAATCAGATAGAGATAAGTAAGAAGAAAAAGGTAAGAGGTCTACCTAGATTGAAGAAACTTGAGAATGTGATGTGCAAGGAATGCTAGTTAGGAAAAATGACAAAGTCAAGTTTTAAGAGCAAATCCTTTACTTCTAAATTTTTTTTAGATTTGGTTCATACTGACCTTTGTGGACCTATGGGTGTACAAAGTTACTGTGGTGCTAGATACTTTATCTTATTTGTTGATGATCATACTAGGATGATGCATGTAATGTTTCTAAAAGAAAAATCTGAAGCTTTTCAATTCTTTAAGTGGTATTTGGCTAAGGTTGAGAAGGAGACAGATAGGAACCTAAAATGTCTTAGATCTAACTGAGGTGGAGAATTTACATCAAATGAATTTAATCTATTTTGCAATGATAGAGGAATTAAAAGAAAAATGTCTGCACCTAGAACACCTCCACATAATGGTATAGCAGAAAGGAGAAATAGATCTATCTTGGATTATGCAAGGACATTATTGATTGAAAAGAATGTGGCATAGAAATACTAGAAAGAAGCTATAAGCACTGCTATCTACACTCTTAACCAGGTATAGATCAAGAAAGAAAGAAATGAAGCTGACAGCAAAAGAGAACTAGAAGATTATAGATCTTTTGTGTACATTAAGGAAGAAGAAGAGGCAAGTAACAGACTTGCATTTGATGCCAAGTCTCGGGTAAGCAATGTCGAGCAATAGACAGATGCTACCAAGCATCAGGAAAATAGTGCCGAAAGAGAACAAGAACATGTTGAGCTACAAGAAAATGCTGTTGAGTATCAGGATGAGGTTGCCGAGCTTTCAGAAGTTGAATCTGACAATCTTGTTGGGGAACATTGTGAAATAGAAGAGAGAAGAGCTAAACCTATTTTGGAAAAATATGTAAGAAGACATCACAATCTTGAATAGATAATTGGAGACAAAAATACTCAAATTCAAACCAAAAGTAAGACTAAGGATCCAACATGCCTACTGTGTGAATTTGAACCCAAGTCAACTAGAGAGGCATTGGAGAATGAAGACTGGATACAAGAAATGAATGAAGAGATTGACCAGATTGAGAAGAATGATACTTGGACTCTAGTGCTAAGACCTGAAAACAAAAATATCATAGGAACAAAGTGGGTGTTTCAGAATAAGATGAATGAAAATGGTGAAATAACTAGGAACAAAGCTAGGCTGGTATGCAAAGGCTACACACAAGAAGAAGGAATAGATTATGGGGAGACATTTGCCCCTGTAGCTAGATTGGAAGGAGTAAGAACTCTTCTTGCATATGCTACTTATAAATATTTCAAGGTATATCAAATGGATGTCAAGTCTACATTTTTTAATGGTATACTAGAACAAGAAGTTTACATAAAACAACCATAACATTTTATTGATCCAAATAGAAGACACATTGTGTGCAAACTAAAAAAAGTACTATATGGATTGAAACAAGCTCCCAGAGCATGGTATGAGAGGTTGCACAACTACTTGATACAGATTGGATTTTCAAGAAAAAATGACACAAGCAATCTATACATGAAAGATGAAGAAGGTAAAGGTATCCTGTTGACAAAAAATTTTGTGGATGACATTATTTTTGGTGGACAAGATGCATTGTGTAAAAGATTTTCAAATGAAATGCAAACTAAATTTGAAATGAGTATGTTTGGTGAGATCAAATTCTTTGTTGGTTTACGAGTATATCAGAGGAAGAATGGAATTTTCATTACACAGTCTAAGTATGTTAATGAAATACTGAAAACTTTTGAGATGGAAGATGCCAAACCAATGAGTACTCCTATGGTTACTGGACAAAAGTTATCTAAGAATGATGATGCTGCAGAAGTGAATCAGACTTTGTACAGATCCATGATTGGAAAATTACAGTATGTTGTACATAGTAGACTAGATATTGCACTAGCTGTTGGGATTGTGGAAAGATTCTCTTCCAATCCTAAGGAAACACACATGATGGCTATAAAAATAATTATGAGATACTTGAAAGGAACTACTGACTATGGTCTATATTATAAGAAGGATGAAAAATTTGGAATTAAAGTTTATACTGATGCTGATTGGGTAGGAAATGTAGATGAAAGAAAGAGTACTAGCGGTGGAGCTTTCTTTCTTGGATAGAGATTAGTCTCCTAGACAAGCAAGAAACAAAATTGCATTTCCTAATCTACTACCGAGGCCGAGTATGTTGTTGTTGCAATAAACTGTTCAAATTTGGTATGGATAAAACAATTGTTGATAGGCATGAAAGAAGAAATCATTGAACCTGTTGTTATTTTCTATGACAACACAAGTGCTATCAATATTTCTAAGAATCTAGTGATGCACACTAAGACCAAGCACATAGCAATCAAGTATCACTAGTTGAGAGAATTAGTACAAGATAAAGAAGTCCGAATGGAATATGTGAATACAAAAGAAAAATTAACAGACATATTCACTAAATCTTTACCTAGAGAAGCTCATGAGTATTTAAGAAGTCAATTAGGGGTCCTTCCCCTAACTGAGGCTGCCTAGACAAGCTAGGAGCACTGCATCAAATGTGCTACAGCAAAATATTTGACAAATTGATGCAGAAGATTGTCACACTTTAGGGCTAGCCTAGAGTTGTGAAAAGGAGCAAAGACAAGGAATCAGTCATAAGCAAGATGATAGAGGGAGAAACATTGAGTTGCACAGATATTATCTACATTTGATGGATGTATGTTTTAGTTGCTTCTTTGGCATTTTTTTCAAAGAGGGAGATGAACTGATATGATAACACATGACACTAAAGCTAAGAATGATGAACTGAAATGAAGGATCAGGATAGAGGGAGATCTGAATACTTCTGACAGTCATAGAAGTAAGGCTTATAGGATTCTAAATCAGAATGAAGCAAAGGATATTATAAATAATTCTTTGACAAATAAGTTTTTGGATTGGTTGGTAATCCATGTGTTATTCAGGTGATATCATATGGTGTTGCCATCAATGCCAAAGAGGGAGATTGTTGGAAACTGCGATTGACACAATTGTTGTATTGTCATTGATGTCAAACCTTAACTGGTAAGACTATTGCTACTTAGGAAAGTACTATATCTATTTGAGTGTTGCTAAGGAGATAGGTAAGGCTGGTAAAAATAGCACCTAAGGAAAGGTTGAGTTATCTTGATACTACAAAGTGTACTTGACTATGTTGTACAATGATGAGACAATGTATTGTTTATACTAGTAAGACTGAAGACTAAACTGGTAGGCTTGACCAAGCAAAGAATGAAGAAATCATGTTTAAGCCAAGTAATGTTAGTGTTGACTGAACAACAATTAATTTCCAAAGAAGACAGTGTAAGCTGAGGAAACATTTTTAGTAATGACCGAGCTTTCTACATGAAGACTGAGTAGTTGATCATAGTATTGACCGAGCATCAACGATTTTATATTTGAAGAGAATTTAGTTTTGGAGCCGACATTGTTGAATTCTTGGATTATGTAAAATATGTTGACTTTATTTATTGATTGTTTGAAGGCATTAAATGCACTATAAAATGTTTTATTGTAAATCTTTAAGAGATTTGAGATGATTCTAGAAAAGGAGCCAAAGAACATGAAGTGGGTAGATTAAATGAATCTGACCTAACCCTAAGATCTACGAATGAGATTGAGTAGCATAAGATGAGTTAACCTAATTGAGGAAAGTATAAAGGGAACCTGAGCATTTGGATATGCAAGTGCATGGGTGAATAGAGAATGTTGGAAAATCAGTAAAGTTTTATTGACTGTATAAGCAGAAAAGGCTGAAGGAGAATTGTGATGGTTGCTTGAAGAAAAGTTTTGAGTAGATTAGAGATGGAGATGGAAAAGTTTCAAAGTTAGTAAACCAACATTAGTGTACAGAATTAGATTTGATATTTGCAAAGTGAGTTATATATTTTTCAAATAAATACTATTGCTACTTTCTAACCATTGTAACAGTCAAAATCCTTTTAATAGAGGTTGACCTAACAATCAAATGTTAAATCCTTTGAACAAAGTTGCATTCTAATGGAGTTTATGTAAGTCCTATGACTAGGCTCACTTTTAACAGGGTGATTGAAATCCTTTAACCAGGTCACACCTGACAGTGTGTATTGTAACCTTGGACAGGGTTGGCTTTTTACTGAGCTCACTTCAAAAGAGTGAAAATAATAGTAGCATGTTACAAAGTGGTTTTTCCCAAATTGGGTTTCCACTATAAATCCTGGTGTTAATACTTGTGTGAATGTTTTGGTTTGAACATTTCTATGTTTTTAAAGTTAAGTTATAGCTGGGTAGTGGACTACATTGTTATATGTTTCTATTATTGAATCAGTGATGACCGAGTTTGTTTTGGTTATTGGATCTGATTTAAAGAAATTTTTTTGAGATTGTTTTATACATCACGACCTGAGAACAACTGATTCACCCCCCCTCTTTGTTGTTCCAAATCATATTAACATAGTCATGAGACCTTATGTCAGTGAGCACTATGAGGAATGGATTTCACAATGAAAGAGTATGCAAGAAATAAAGATAATGAAATATCATGAGCTATGCAAGGAGATGGTCAAATATAGATGATATGCATGCTCTTATGTCACTATGCAAAGAACATAAATAATGTTGCAGGTTAGTTCAAAGGATAATGGTTAGAAGGAGAGGTTCAAATTAAGATTCATAAGTGTAAGAATGCCAAACAAGTGACAATTCCATAATTTCTTTTGAGAGGAATGTGATGTGTATCATACTAGGCAATTTTGGGATAAAAAATACATTACTTTGTAGACTTCATGAAGTGTAATGTTGGTGACAGTGTCATAGAAATAAGATTCTTCATAGGTCAAGATGTCTGATGAATGGTCAGTAATGAGTAAGATTTTAGAGGCATTCATGAGGGTCCACTCTTAAAAGATACAAAAATATGGCATAGATGCCCTTTATTTTCTCCAATGCCACCCTAATAAGCCAAGCAGCTTAAAAGCATGTTTTTCACATGGTCTATATGTATAAAGACCAAGTTGGGATAGTTTAGAAGTAATGATTTTTTTTGGACAGAAACAAGCATCTAATGAGAAGATAAAAGAGTTGGAAGATGTTTCATTGTAACTTGAAGGTATTAGTGAACATATGAATAAGCACATTTACTTATATTTAGCATGCAGCTAGTCCATTAGATCAATTTTCAGAGGTGTGATGATGTAGATAAATTTTTAGTAATGTGATCATAAGTTAAACAACTTTTTCCTAGAAAAAGATAAAATTATGTGTAAACTAGAAAGTGGAATAATTACATAAAGATTCCCTATCTTCATGTAATGTGAAGAACATAATAAGTACCTCATGAATGTAATAGTAGCAATGTATATAAATAGAGATCAAAATCTCAAACACTTATACAGTGATAAAAAATGTGCCAGCAAATACACAATACATGATGCCTTGGCACATTGCTGCGGGACCTAAGTAGGTAACCAACAAGTACCAATAGCATAGAAGCATAAAAAAATGCCAGAAAAATGCTTCCCAATCACTTGATCTTATGGAATGTGGTGGACTATGGATCAGTCTCATTGATCGCCTTAAGAATCTTTGCTAGAGTAAACATCTTTTGGAAGTACAAATCGGGTATTGTAGATGCCATCTACATAACTGGGAGTATAGGGAAAGATGATCAAAGTTGAGTGGTAGGAGAATCTATTGCAAGAAAGGGATGGAACAGGGAAAAATTCACATGTGTAAGAATTCTTAGGTGAAAGCAAATCTGGAAGTGGCCTGGTGGAAGTATAAGAGAGATATTGTCATGGAAGACATCTCTCTTTATAAAGTTTACTTGGATGAACAATTATATAAATGATAGTCCTTGGAATCATCATTCTATTTGATAGAATGCACTTCCAACTTAGATTCTAGCTTGTGATGAATTTTATAAGGAATGTATGCCTAGGCCATTAGATCCAAACGCTAAGAGATGAGAAATATTTGACTTTTCTTTCATAAAACCATCATATGGAGTACACCCTTTGAGAACTCAAGTCACTATTTACTATTTATTTGATGATGTGTATGACATAGGCAGCCACTTCTCCTTGGAACTTAACATCCACATACTTGACATGAACTATGCATCTAGATATTTACATAATGGCATTGTGCTTTCTTCTAGTAAATATTGGAAAATGTCCTGATGGTCCTTGTAAACAAAGGGAGCTGATTGGAATTGGTTGGAAAAGTTTTCATACACCTTATATAGCCTGGTCAAGGCATAAGGAAAGAACAGTATAGAGGAGGAAGCATTTTGTACAAACTGTGTTGTTTGGAAACAATAAAAGTAACCAATTTATGATAATTTCCTTGTGGTAGTTTGATTTTCTATATTTCATAGTTCTTGAATGGTTAATGAACATTAATAAGTGTCAATGGAGTCAATTTTCATGATTTAAGAAACTATTGTAGACTATTTTTTCTCTGAATCTGCTAACATTGTATTAAATCTAAGTTTTTCCTTAACTATTTTGAGTTTCATGATGATCCCATGATCATTCCATGGATGTAAAGAATTGGTACTCATGTAATGATCATGTTGTAGCATATATGATATGAAAATAATCTTAAATTTTAGAGGAGTGTTGAAGTTTGGTGATCACTATATGCATATTGGTTGAAGGAACACCAAAATTGGAGGCTAATGTATTGCAGTAGATAATCTACCACAAGGAGGGTACCTTTTTATGGTTGAAATAGTTAGTATATGTTGGATATATGGTGAACCAACATTTTTTTGGTTGATATTGGGTTTAGAAGGCATACATTGAGTAGGCCCTAGTTTAAGGAGGGCTTTTTTTTGTGCTTCAGGTTTAGCATTCAAATATTTAGGGTTTTGCAAGTTTTTGCTAAGTCACTGAGTTTGAATCAAATGTATATAAACATAGATCAAAATCTCAAACACTTATACAGTGATAAAAAAATGTGCCAATAAATACACAATAAATGATGTCCTGGCACATTGCTCACGGGCCCTAAGTAGATAACCAACAAGTACCAATAGCATAGAAGCATAAAATAATGCCAGACAAATGAAAAGTAAGGAAATCCTTATAGGAAGTCCTCCTTTTACACCAAATAATAGTGGAAACCCTCACAGGCGATCCTCCTTTTACACAAAAATAATAGTGGCAACCCTTGTAGGTGGTCCTCCTTTTACACCAAATAATAGTGGCAATCCGCAGGCGGTCCTCCTTTTACACCAAATAAAAGTGGAAACCCATAGATGGTCCTCCTTTTACACCAAATAATAGTGGCAACCCACATGCGGTCCTCCTTTTACACCAAATAATAGAGGCAACCCGTAGGCAATCCTCCTTTTACACCAAATAACAATGGCAACCCTAGCTTGTAGGCAATCCTCCTAAAATTCTTACCAAATAATAGTTAAAACCCTCACAGGCACTCCTCCTTTGTGTGCTCCAAGTAAAAACCAAATAATGAAATGAGATATGAAATATTTTTTCTTTTTAAAGTCATGCCCGTGTTGGTCAAAATTTAGACCTACATGGTATTGGTTGAACTTTTGACCAACACGGGCATGGATTTAAAAAAAAGAAAGTTTTCCTTCTATAATCTGACCAACCTAAACCTTTATAATTGATGGTCAAAAATTTTGGTAGAAAAATGAGGTCAAATGTACTAGTGAAGTTTTTGTAGAACATGTAAGATAAACAACCAATTGAGTCTATCATAGGCCTTCATCATATCCAATTTAATGACAAATGAGAGAATGGAGTGATAATTAATAGAATGCAAAGTTTCATGAGCAAGAATAGCCCCATCTTTAGTTCCCTACCAGGAACAAAGCCACCTTATTCACAAGAGACAATTCTTGGGATAATGTGTTGCAACCATAAATAAATAGCCTTAGTGATGATTTTATAAATGGTATTGCAGAGAGAAATTGGATGAAAATTAGTGAAGGTCTGGGGGTCACTATTCTTGGGGATGAGGAAAAGATTCATAGTATTAAAACATTTTAACATAGTTGAATTCTTTGTAGATTCCTCCAAAAGTGCCAAGAGATTAAAATAGATAACATCCCAAGCCTTTTGAAAAAAGAGGCCAATAAAACCACCTGGGCCAGGGGATTTGTCGGGAGATAATGAAAAGACAACTATTCTGACTTTTGAGAGGGTAAAAGGAGCCATTAATAGGAGATTATCCCGGGATGTGACAGAGGGAGTTATTGTGTTAAGCGGATCATTCAGCCTATTATCATCAGGCTAGGGAGTCGGGAGAGGAGAGAGTAGATTTGAAAAGAACCTAACTCCTTGTTGGATTCTCCCAATATCATAAAATACATTACCAAACTCATCTTTAATATTAAAAATTGATTTAGATGCTTGCTTATGCTTGGATGAAGCATGAAAAAACTTGGTGTTCTGGTCACCTAGTTGCAACCAAAGCTCACGTGACTTTTGTCTCTAGTACTCTTCTTCCCTAGCACAAAGTTTAGTCCACTCATCCTGAAGGAGTTTCTGTTTCTCAAATTTGAGGATCTAACTCGTTACCCATAATATGCTGATTAATTTCACCCAAATCCTTTTCCAATTTTGATTTTTGATCAAAGATGTTTTTAAATACATTAACATTCCAAGATTTAATTAGATTTTTGACATATTGCATATTTTTAAAAAATTGAAACATCATTGATCCATCCTCATGAGGGGCAGATAACTACCACTACTTTAGAAGAGATTCAAAGAGGGGATGTCTAAACCAAACAAATTCAAATTTAAATGAAGATTTAACAAAAGTGGATACAATAGCAGTAGAGGACTCAATCAAAAGGTGGATGGGAAAGTGATCTAAATCAGAAAAAGGCAAAATATCCAGGGACAAAGAGAGATTTTTTAATTTCCAAAGCTGTGAACAAAGAAATCTATCCAATCTGACCGCAATTTGCAAAAAAAACCAAATCTTTGATTGGTTCAAGTATAAGATCCATTTCTGGGTATGATGTCAAAAAGGTCATTATCCTGAATAAAATTATTGAAATCTAATACTGTACGAGAACGGGGAGTGACTCCCTCTTTTTTTATCATTTGGACCCAATGTAGCATTAAAATCCCCCACTAGCAATAATTTGCAGTTTGGGAACTATTGGATAGTGTCGGTTAGAGAATGTCAAAGGTGCAACTTAGTGGATGATGAAGTGGACCCATAAATGTTGATTATAAACAAGGAAATATTAAAGTGCTTAGCATTAACAAATTGCCAACTAGAACCTGCTTGAAGAGGAAATATTGATATTTTATTAGAATCCCATAAAATGGCCAAGCCACCTAATGCACTATTTGCTAGGAGAGAATTACTCTACCAAGTAGTCCATTTACCCACATAAGCATTAAAATTATCAGTAGATAGTTTAGTTTCTTGTAGAAGGATAACATCACTTTGAGAAGAATAAAGCCTCTACTTGATTCTATGTCTCTTGTTAGAGGCATTAATGCCTCTGACATTCCAAGAAAGAATTTTCATTGTGGACAAGGAGAACACTTAGTTCTCCTTGTCAAACTTCTCCTTGAGGTAGAAAAATTTCCATCCAAAGTTGACTGGACACCAACCTCTATTTCCTCCAAAGCCCTAGTCACTTTAGATTTCCTATCTCTAGTTTTAGGCGTTATTACCTTTGATTTAGAGCATATAGGAGTTTGAACAATAGATAATTTGAGCACTTTCTTTACTTGGATATCCTTTTGGTCATTAAGATCAGTATCCTTATCCAAAGAAAAATAAATTTCCATCTCATTGGTGAGGTCATTTGGGAAACTAGAAAGATTAGCTTCCTTAACAAAAGGACAATAAATATCCTTAACCTTGGTGGGGAATTTGCTTGGGAAACTCAAAGATGGGGAAATTACATTAGTATGAGAGTGCAAAAAGGGACTAGATTGACAGTCAAGAAAGGGAGGGGGAGACATTAAGTCATCAAAATATTTTTCAAACTAGAGATTACTTTGAAAATGGGAGGTAACGACTGATATAACCTTTGTAGCCATGAGATCAACATGTTCTAAAGTCAATTTGTGAAACTTAAGGGGATTATGGGAAAACATAAGTTTCTTGACTATAGAATCCATTAATGGAAAACCCAATGGCTTAGGGTTTGAATGCAGAGATGAAATTGGAGCTTTTTAAATCACTTCCTGAGAGAAATCCACTCCTTTAAAGAGAGAAATGGTAATAGGTTGATACAATCGTAGCATGCTAACAAAATAGTATACAAAAGGTGAAGCTATGTTTGGAAAAGGAAATTGTTTCACACAACAAACTTGCAATGCATGAGATGACATAAGTTTTTGATTATGGTAAAAATAGGTTTTGAAGGGGCCCTAAAATCCTTTAACAAAGATATATAGAGATAGGCATGTAAAACCAAAAGAAAAACTAGCTACCATAAAAAGGAGCAGACTACAAAGGGACAAATCCCATATTTTCAATAAAGCCTAAATAGAAAAAAGAAAAAAGAGTTGGAAGCAAAACAGAGAAAAAGACCACCAGCACCAAGATCAAGACAGAGTCTTCAAGAAACCCTCAGAGTCCTCTAGTTGAGCTTGCATAATCTTAATATTATCTTTCAGCCTCATGATGTCTTGATCTTCAACCTTAAGTTTCTTTTTAGTATTGGACCTTGTTCTTGTACTCGGACCCATCAGCTAACTGGGAATAGTCAGATTAATATTCTTGATTAGAGGGTCATCTTTGTTCCCTTCCAGCACTTTTCTTAAAGTGCTAAGGTTCTCCAGAGTAGACTTCATTCCTGAATTTTCCAGACTAAGAAAATTCTTCAGCATAGCTTCATTCTTGCTTATCTTCTCTTGAATGGGAACCATAGCTATCTCTACAGCTTTTTTGATTTTATCATCCAACTCAGTACCGTAATCAGAAACACCAGCTTTAGCATTGGATATAGTTTCCTTCCTAAGATTATTAGTGATCTCCTCAAGCATTATGTTCTTGGTCTCCAATTTGATGCATCTGTTCTTCAATTCAACCAGATCATTCTGCACCCACTTGTCCAAATTATAGCTATAAATAGATTTGTTCTTATCAATTTGAAGGGGGGTCATAATAATGGATCTCTTGGCATGCTTGTCCATCTCTCTAAGGTCATCTTGAAGAGGATGGGACCTTTTGTTGTTAGAGCTTCTCTCACTGCCATCCTTCTTGTACTCCTTACCAGAGCTGGGGGAGTCATGGGAGTCTAGATTTTCCTCCTCCATTGCCCTAAAGCTATCTTTACCTGAATCCTCAACATTATTATCCACAACATTGCTAGCATCATCTTTGTCTTTATTTCCCTCATCCTCAGCCTCATGCAAATTATTTCCTTTACCCTCAGCTTTTCCAATATCCAAAGCAAGGGTAGGCTTCTCCCTGCTATTAAGGTTATCCTACTCTTCCCCGAAATAACCTTGAACAGTATCAATGATGTTTCTAATAATGACATTAGGGTTCACCAAATATTCCTCCTCTAGGGTAAGGGTAGTGGAATTGGACTCTTCATTAGGACCCTCATGGGGATTAACACCAACCTCAGGTTCATTATCAGGCGGGACCATGGAAATAGGCTCCATAAAACTAGGCTTCATTATGACAGGACTCATAGGGGGAACCACATTGTTCTTAGCAATATCAGGGACATTTTGCTCCAAGTCATCCTTGAGCCCAGGAGGATCAGGCTCAGGGGAAGGGAGGGATTTTTTGCATTTCTTCTTCCTGGAAGAGGAGCCTGAATTCTTCCTTTTTTTGACCTGGGTGGGGATAGGATTAGGAACATGGTGTCTCACGTAATCAGCTATAAGGAGAATAAGCCCAACAGGGAGAATCAGGAAATTCTTAACCCTAAACTTAGTAATTCTTTGGTTAAGCGAACACAAAAGGAAATAGGGAAAGAAAATCCTTTTGTCATGTCTAAAATGGTTAGCTAAGACAAAATGGTAGTTATAAACCCTAGAGAACCGCCCTTCCAGAGTAAAATATTCCATCATGACCTAATGATAGAACCCCATATTTTCTCAATATTATCCATCTCCACATAGTCTTTCTTACCTTTAACCAAGAGGGTCCGCTCTTCATCCGTAATAGGAAATGACTTGTAGGCTCTGTTACCAACCTTTATCTCCTTCGAGTACTTCATACCATTTAAAGGGAGGCCAATGATTTCAGAGAGAAGCTCAAGACTGAGGCTGAAAGACTTGCCAACTAGATTCACTGTGCCCTTATCCCACCCTTTAGCGAAGGCTTTGGAAACATCATTATCAAAACCATGAAGTCTCTTAAGATACTAGTGGACCTAGCCTTTTTTCAAAACACTCTAGACATCCTTGTGTTAATATGATTTAGAACAATAAAGAGGGGGGGTGAATCAGTTGTTCTCAGGTCTTCATGTATAAGATAAACTTAAAAAATTTACTTTAAATCAAATCAAGCAACCAAAACAAACTCGGTCATCACTGATTCATCAATAGAAACATATAACAATGCAGTCCACTACCCAACTGTATTTAACTTGTAAACCATAGAAGTGTTCACACCAAAACATTCACACTCAAGTATGACACCAAGATTTATAGTGGAAACCCAATATGGGAAAAACCACTTTGTAACATGCTACTATTATTTTCACTCTTCTGAAGTGAGCTCGGTTAAAAGCCAACCCTGTCAAAGGTTACAATGCACACTGTCAAGTGTGACCCGGTTAAAGGATTTAATCACCTGATTAAAAGTGAGCCTGGTCAAAGGACTTACATACATTCCATTAGAATGCAACCTTGCTCAAAGGATTTAACTTATGACTGTTAGATCAACCTCTGTTAAAAGGATTTTAACTATTACAATGGTTAGAAAGTAGCAGTAGTGTTGATCTTAAAAACATACAACTTACTTTGCAAATATCAGATCCAATTCCATACACAAATACTGGTTTGCTGACTTTGAAACTTTGCCATCTTCATCTCTGATCTACTTGGAGCTTTTCTTCAAGCGATCACTGTATGCACCCTAAAATAGTCGCCTAGACTTTGGGCCCCCATTCAAAAATTTGTCAAATCCTTGAATCAATATTTTCATATATCAACAATATCAATTATATCAATTTCCTTGATCAAATCATAATCAATTCAATATTTCCTAAGGTTTGAGCCTTATTTAATTTAAAAGAAAAAAAAATAAAAATAAAAATCTTATTTAATTAAGAGAATAAAAATCTCTTTTAATTAAATAATAAAATCACTTTATCCTAAGCCTTTATTTAATTAAAAGGAATTTCCTCCCCTTTTAATAAATAAAAAGTCCCCACTTTTCTTCTTATCCTATGTTGCACAAATAAAGCATTATTCTTATTTTATAAAAAGATTAAAAACACTTTTTGTCTTATGTGGGACACAAAATTCAACTCCTATTTTCCTATTGGAGGATATTTGTGCACAAGGATCAAGCTTCTTTTTTTTCTCCACCATTGATTAAGTCTTTTGCCTCTTAATCACAATGGTCCATTCCTTCTCATTTCTTATAAAAGGAGAGCTCTCTCCTTCATTTTCATATCTTAAGTTTTTATGCTAATGTTATGCTGCAGGTTTTCTAGGTCATTTGGAGCTCTTTGAGGAAATTCTACATCCAAGCTTTGAAGAATTGTTATTGCATTTCATTGTAGTTGCATATTTCCTTTCTTAGTTGCATTATCATGGCATATTAGCTTACATTTCCTTTTATGCAATAGATTAACTTACATTGTCATATAGATTTGCATTGCATTACATCCATATTGATTTCATTGGAGATATTGGCATTGTTGCCCTTGTCTTTGATTTGAAATCTCTCATTGTGTGGTTGACTAGCAAGGTCATGAGTTTATAGCTCTAGCTGAGAGCAATTTTACAAATCTTGCAACTCCATGCATAGAGAGCTATGGATCGATTTGTGAGGGCTCATTCTTGAGTTTTCTTGCATGTAAGGATTCATAGAAGTGTGGTCACATTTTCACCATACATTTTTGGCACCCACCATGGGGAAACCCACCTCTTGCATGCTGGTTTTGATTATTTTTGGAGCTAACCCATGTGCAGATTTGTTTGGAGATGAAAAACCCTAGATTTGAAAGATTAGATCATATCTCCCAAATAGCTTGGTGTTTTCTTCTGAAAATTTTTTGCAAGTTGGCAACATATCAGAGAAGCTCCAAAAAAAATTTCATAATTTTTGGAGGTGATTTGTATTTTTTATGATTTTTTCTTTATTTTTCATAAAAAATCAATTTTTGGTGCAAATCAGTGTATTTTTCAGAAATTTTTACATTTTTGGAAAGGTCTTGGAATTCTATAAGGGGTCCATTCACTGTATTTTTAATTTAGAAATCATATCATAGCTCATTTGGTCAATTTATAAAAACTAGTCTATTTTGGTAAAATGGGTCTCTAGGGCACAAATGAAGAGATTTTTCTAAAATTTTTACATTTTTGGAAAGCTCTCTATTTTTTGATAGAGGTCTCTTTTCTACATTTTGAGTTTAGGGTCTGAATTCATGTGGTAAAAATCACATCTTGTTGACTAGGCCAAATGCAAAAAAATAAAATTTTGTGATGGGTATGCACTTATTTTTCATTGTTCATTGCATGATATGAGTTATCATTTGGATTATTTACTAGTTATCATTGCTCCTAAAAATTTATTTTTAGATCTAACCCTAGGGTTTGCATAAGTTGGATATACATTGCATATCTTGTTTGCTTATTTTCTTGTCTTGTTCATTTGAAGGTGCTCTTGCTTTCATGGAAAATGCTTAAAACAAAGCGTTGGACTTGAGGTACTTTGTTCTATCTCTACAACATTTAAATTTTGGGATTAAAATTGAATCTCTCATGTTTTTTGCTTGAGTGTTTTACATGCTTTCATAGAACACATTTCAATTGATGCTCTTAATGGGAAATGAATGAACATAGATTTGCTTTCATACAAGTTTGTGTAAGTGAACACTTGTGTTTAAACCTTAAATAATTCTTGGTTCCAATATCAAATATCTCATTGAGTGATTGAGGGCATGGATTCATTCCTTGTTTACATAGGGAGTTAAATGCACCACTTTGTGGACTCACTCTATGTTTACTTGGAAAGTTAAATATTCCATTGTTCAACCCTTTTTCATTTGTGAGTAGTATTGATTAGCCGTCTTAGATTACTTCTGATTGATCTAGATTGCTATCTTGGGTTAAATGTTGATGTGAGGAGTTAAATGTTCCACTTTTGGGCTCACTTTGAGTTGATGTGAGGAGTTAAATGTTCCACTTTTGGACTCACTTTGAGTTGGTGTGAAGAGTTAAATGTTCCACTTTTGGACTCACTTTGAGTTGGTGTGAAGAGTTAAATGTTCCACTTTTGGACTCACTTTGAGTTGGTGTTAAGAGTTAAATGTTCCACTTTTGGACTCACTTTGAGTTTGTGTGAAGGGTTAAGTGTTCCACTTTTTGGACTCACTTCACATTCTCTTGAAGGGTTAAATGTTCCACTTTTGGACTCACTTCACATTCTCTTGAAGGGTTAAATGTTCCACTTTTGGACTCGCTTCACATTCTCTTGAAGGGTTAAATATTCCACTTTTGGACTCGCTTCACATTATCTTAAAGGGTTAAATGTTCCACTTTTGGACTCACTTCATATTCACTTGAAGGGTTAAGTGTCCCACTTTTGGACTCACTTCGCATTTACTTGAATAGTTAAGTGTTCCACCTTTAGTGCTCTAAATACTTTTGATAGTGAATTACTTAGTTTTTATTTCTAGAAGGCCTGCTTGGGGACACACCACCTCAAGGGATGACCTTAACTCCTATGTTCTGATGGAGTATAAATATCAGGAGGTGAATCCAAAGACACCTCCCTTGGGAATTGAGTTTGATATCACTCTTGGCTAAGCCTCAAAGAAATTTATACCTTTGAGAAGTGAAGGAGGAGATTTGGGTTACGGTCTCCCCCTGGCTGTGTGATTTTGGATTCTTCTCATCTATGGATTTGGGCCTCACGTACCTTTCATATATTGAGGACTCCTTTTAGAAAGCCATGTATATCCTTGTAGACAGCTTGATAAGGTGTTGTTGTGTTCTAAGTGCCTGCTAAAACATTGTCAAGAACATACACAAGTAGAACCTTTAAGGAGTAGAAATACTAAGTCACTATACTTGTTCATGTGCAAGGTTGCTTTGCCCCTTGCTCATTTTTTGAAGACAATTACTTTCTTGAACTCCTTGATTGTTGTCTTATGTGCTTGATAAAATGCTGGAAATCTATTAATGTGTCTGATTAAACCACAAAACAACTGAATTCTTGAGTTGAAACACCCAACTTTTTTACAGCTTGCTCAATTTTCTATCCTGACATTAGAGACTTGTTTTGACTTTAAATCTCTAGTTTTTGCCCTCTAGGAATAGCATCAATTGGTTTACAAGGCCACTTTGGAAATAGTTGTCAATTTAGAAGGTTATTCTTGGTGAGAAAGCTTATCTCTAGAATTGTTAGCTACATTCTTGGAGAATTTTAGTGCTCTTATTATCCAAATAACTTTCATTTAATCAATTTCAATTATATTTTGGCCTAGTCCAACCTCCTGATTCAAAAGTGCAAGGATATTCATCCTTTGATTTTAGCACCTCTTTGATAGTGTTGGTAAAGCCCCTTTATTTCTATCTTTTCATTTCATTGTGGACAATAGAGAACTTTGATTATCCTAGTTTGGTGTTGACACTTTGCGAGGTCACCCTATCATTAAGAATCTCTTTCTTTCATGTCAGTTACAACAAGGTACCAAGTCAATCAAGGGAAGTGACCCCCTGTTGTCTTTAGCCAGTTACCATCAGTTAAGACTTGTCAATAGCATAAGGGAAAAGGACCCCTTTTTGATCAATCTCCTAAGAGTGAATCTAAATTTTTTTTTAATCCAAAAGGTAATCCTAGTGAAGTGAGTACCTCTCTAGCACCCATTTCATCAAGTATGGACATGAGTTACACCTTCACTCAAACAAAGAGAAGCAATGAACCAGACTCTTGATGACATATTTCAATGGCATAGGGGTAACATGATGTCTGTTGGATCTGTATGTGCTAGTCCACCTGGATCACCCCTGATCAACACAAGGTATCTTAATGCTCACCAAAAAGCTAAGAGACATCACCAACAAACTCACTCAGATTCAGGGTCACAACACGAAGACCAAAGCAACGAGTCTAGTGACCACCACATCAATGCAGCCAATGCAATCAGATAGTCAAGGCAACCTTCCCCACTTAGAGATACCTCTCGATATGCAAATACAAGATTGAATAGAATTGAAAGGGAGAAGCAAGCCTATCTAGATGAACACGCTGCTAAAAAGGAGAAATTTAGACAACTAGAGGAAGAGGAACGTGCATTATTGGACATAAGGAAAAGAGTCGCTTAAGAAGAAGAAGATAGACTCTATGCACAACAACTTCAAAACTAATTCAATGGGAGGGGTACTAATAGTGGGACCCACTCACCCCCATCTACTCCCTCACCAAGTCCTAGAAGAAGGTCAAGGATGCCCTCAAGATCCCCAAGTCCTAGAGGTAGAAGGACTTCAAGATATGATCACCATAGGAGACAGTCACCTTCTAGACTTTTAAAGCAACCCTCCCAATGAGCACATCATGGCTCACAACATGGAGGAAGTTATGCCAACTTTGATCATATAGACTTCATGGCTATTCAACAAGAACCTTCATTTCAAGCCTATGTTGAAAGGTATGTGGAACAGAATAAAGATCAATTCTTAGAAAATCTAATTAATAAGGGTGCAAGAGTTCCCTTTGATTTTGATGTGGATAGAAAGGTAAAGAAGCAAGACCCATCCACAAATGAAGTGATCAAACAATTGCAAAGAGATGTGGACAACATGAGGGCTCCTAAGAGTACTTTCAACTTAGATTCTATTTGTCCCAATCCTATTGACAAGAGTGTGGTGTTAGTTGAGTTTCCTAAAAAAGTTGAGTTTCCAACCTATGACAAATATGATGGCATTGGTGACCCTCACGACCATGTTAGACAGTTCTACATAATGAACTTTTCTTTTTACCATGAAGACTCCTACTTGATGAGATTATTCCCAAGGAGTCTCAAGGGTCAAGCCATGGAGTGGTTTAATAACCTTACTCCAGTTAAGACATTTAGAGAGCTTATGGAAAGATTTGTTCAACATTTTGCTTACAAATTATCAAGGTCGGTCACCATGCTTGATTTTTGCAAACTCAAACAAAATCAAGGAGAACCTTTTGTTACCTTTCTACAAAGATGGAGACGTTTGTGCTCGAAGTATCCTAGGACAATTCCTGAGGAGGAAAGAATAGACATCATTGTGAGCAACTTGGTACCAGAATTAAGGTATGAAGTAAGGAAGATCCCATTTAATTCTTTTGATACCATGGTAGAAGTGGTGTGTCACATAGAGGATGTCCTAAAAGAATAAGGAATTTTGGCCAAAACAACTAATAACAACAATGGCCAAAACAACAATAATAATGGTAATAAGGACAAAAAGAACTCCTATTGGAATAAGAATAAGCAAGTGGTCAATGACAGAGTTATTGACTCATCACAACCTAAGAATGAAGGATTTCTTAATCTCTCTAATGTAGTCCAAGCCATGAAGTTGCAAACATCTTCAGCACAATAAGAAAATAAACCCAAGTATCAAGGGAGACCTAAAATAGAAAAGAGACAATTTACCAAACTTGGGGACTCCTATGCAGACATTTTCAAGACGTTAATTGCTCATAATTTGGCACAACCTCAGGATCCTAGAAAGTTCTACATACCGGATCCTAAACCTCATTGGTGGGATGAGAAGGCTTTCTGTGTCTTTCACAATGGAATTGGACATGATATAGAAAATTGTTTTAAACTTAAGCATCTTGTCCAAGATCTTATTGAAAGCAGAAGATTACAAGTTGATGGTTTAAGCACTAATGCGGATCTCAAATCTTTTAAAGAACCCTTGCCCAACTATGAGAAAGGAGAGAATTCTAACAACAAGAACAACAAGGCTGCTATCAACTACACCTACACAAATGCTGAAAATGTTATTAATATGCTTGAAGTTGTTGATGATAATGTCAACATGGTGAGAGGGAAAGACCCTTATGGATATGATGTGGATTCAACTCCTATGCCCGATGAAGGACCTGTTGTGGTACTAAGAGGTCCTCACTCATGAAGGATGTCCCAACCCCTCAATGTAGTCACTAGGAGTTAGTCTCAAGCTCCCATTGTTATTAGGGGTCCTAATTCTAGTAAGTCTAAGCAACCAGTGTCAAAAGGTGTTCTTCCTAAATTTGGTGTTGGTCCTGAGTTGAATTATAATCTTTTTGACCAATTACAATGTACACCAGTGTAGATTTCAATCTTTGAGATTTTGGAATTGTCCCCTAAGCATAAGCGTGTCCTTGAGGATGCCTTGCGAGTAGCTAATGTCCCTAATGATATAGATGTAGATCAATTCTAGAATATGGTCAACCACTTGGCTAGCCCTCACTGCCTTACATTCTCAGAAGAAGATGACAAGTCATTAAGCCACCCACACAATTTGGCCCTTCATATAGAGGTTATGATCCACAAGACCCATGTTAGGCATGTGTTGATAGATGGGGGTGCTGGGCTTAATATTTGTTCTTTGAGCTTATTGAAGGCCTTGGGTTATGCAATGTTTTATTGAAAGGTTGTGCTCTATTTGCAAGTTGTGAAATAAACCTCTATATAGATTGGAGTCATCCTTGAAGACTTCTCATTTGACTTATGTTCTTTGGAGGTGGCATATCTAAGATAGCTTGGACATTTTCAGGATCAACCTCTATTCCTTTTGCTGAAATTATGAATCCTAGAAGTTTACCTGAGGTAACTCCAAATGCACACTTTTTCCTATTGGAGGATATTTGTGCACAAGGATCAAGCTTCTTTTTTTTCTCCACCATTGATTAAGTCTTTTGCCTCTTAATCACAATGGTCCATTCCTTCTCATTTCTTATAAAAGGAGAGCTCTCTCCTTCATTTTCATATCTTAAGTTTTTATGCTAATGTTATGCTACAGGTTTTCTAGGTCATTTAGAGCTCTTTGAAGACATTCTACATCCAAGCTTTGAAGACTTGTTATTGCATTTCATTGTAGTTGCATATTTCATTTCAACCTTTTTGCTTATACAGTTAATAAAACTCATCTTCCAGTATTTCAGTTTCACCCCAATACATCGACCTTTTCTCCACTCTCATACATCTAATCCAATGTTCAGGTTCCCTTAATACTTTCCTCAATTAGGTTAATTCATCTTTTTCCGCTTAATCTCATTCGTAGATCTTAGGGTTAGGTCAGATTCATTGAATCTACCCACATTTTGTTCTTCACCTTCCTTTCTAGAAAAATCTTACAATAAAACATTTTACAATGCATTAAATGCTTCCATATAATCAATAAATAAAGTCAACATGTTTTACATAATCCAAGAATTCAAACAATGTCATCTCCAAAAAGAATTCTCTTCAAATATAAAATTGTTGATGCTCAGTCAATACTATGATCATTCACTCAGTCTTCATGTAGAACGCTCGGTCGTTACTAAAACTGTTTCCTCAACATGCACTGTCTTCCTTGGCAATTTAATGATACTTGGTCAACATAGGATTTTGGTCGGCATCCACTAACTTGGTCGACACTAACATAACTCGGCTTAAACATGATTTTATCCATTTTTGCTCGGTTAAGCCTACCAGTTTAGTCTTCAATCTCACTAAGATAAACAATACACTATCTCATCATTGTGCAACATAGTCAAGTACACTTTGTAGCATCAAGATAACTCAACCTTTCCTTAGGTGCTATTTTTACCAATCTTGCCTCACTCAGTCACAACACTTCAATAGATATAGTACTTTCCTAAGTAGAAACAGTCTTACCAGTTAAGGTTTTGACATCAATGACAATACAACAATTGTTTCAATTACAGTTTCCAACAATCTCCCTCTTTGGCATTGATGGCAACACCATATGATATCACCTAAATAACACATGGATTACCAACCAATCCAAAACTTATCTATCCATCAGAGAAATTTATAATATCCTTAGCTTCATTCTGATTCAGTATCTATAAATCATACTTCTATGACCATCAACAGTAATCAGATCTCCCTCTCTTCTGATCTTTCATTTCAGTTCATCTTCCTCTTATCTTTCAGTATCTTCTCCCTCAGTTTCTTCTTTGTTCTCAGTATCATGTGTTATCATTATCAATATCTTCTCCCTCTTTGACAAAAATTCCAAAGCAGAAACATAACATACATCCAATAGATGTAGATAGTGTCTTTGCAGTTTAGTGTTTCTCCCTCTATCATCTTGCTTATGATTGATTCAGTGTTTGTGCTCTTTCTTCACAACTCTAGGGCAGTCTTAAAGTGTGACATACTTCTGCATCAATGTGTCAGATATTCTGTTGTAGCATATTTGATGCAGTGCTCCTAGCTTGACTAGGCAACCTCAGTTAGGGGAAGGACCCCTAATTTGCTTCTCAGGTACTCATGAGCTTCTTTAGGTAAAGCTTTAGTGAATATATCTGCTATTTGTTCTTTTGTATTCACATACTCCAGTCAGACTTCTTTGTCTTGTACCAATTCTCTCAAGTAGTGATATTTGATTGCCATGTGTTTGGTCTTTGTATGCATCACTGGATTATTAGAAATATTAATAGCACTTGTGTTGTCACAGAAAATAACAATAGGTTCAGTGATTTCTTCCTTCATTCCTACCAACAATTGTTTTATCCAGACTAGATTTGAATAGTTTACTACAGTAGCAACATACTCGGCTTTGGCACTAGATTGGGAAATGCAATTTTGTTTCTTGCTTGTCCAGGAAACTAATCTCTATCCAAGAAAGAAAGCTCTACCACTTGTACTCTTCTTGTCATCTACATTTCCTACCCAATCAACATTAGTATAAACTTTCTGTTCAAATTTGTCATTCTTCTTATAATATAGCCCATAGTCAGTAGTTCCTTTCAAATATCTCATAATTCTCTTCATAGCCATCATGTGTGTTTCTTTAGGATTGGAAGAAAATCTTGCCATAATCCCAATAGCTAATGCAATATCTAGTCTGCTATGTACAACATACTACAACTTTCCAATCATGGATCTATACAAAGTCTAATTCACTTCAATAGCATCATCATTTTTAGATAACTTCTTTCCAGTAACCATAGGAGTTCCTAATGGTCTAGCATCTTCCATCCCAAAAAATTTTAGTATTTCATTCACATACTTAGACTGTGTAATGAAAATTCCTTTCTTCATCTGATATATTTGTAAACCAACAAAGAATTTGATTTCTCCAAACATACTCATTTCAAATTCAGTTTGCATTTATTTGAAAATCTCTTACACAAATCATCTTGTCCACCAAAAATAATGTCATCAACAAAAATTTTTGCTAACAAAATACCTTTTCCTTCTTCATCTTTCATATACAGATTGCTTGTGTCATTTTTCCTTGAAAATCCAATCTACATCAGATAGTTATGCAACCTCTCATACCATGCTCTAGGAGCTTGTTTCAATCCATATAATGCTTTGTTCAGTTTGCATACCATGTGTCTTTTGTTTGGATCAATAAAACCTTCTGGTTGTTCTATGTAAACTTCTTCCAATATACCATTTAGAAATGCAGACTTGACATCCATTTGATAAACCTTGAAATTTTTATAGGCAGCATATGCAAGCAGAGTTCTTACTCCTTCCAGTCTAGCTACAAGGGAAAATGTCTCCCATTAATCTATTCCTTCTTCTTGTGTGTGGCCTTTGCATACTAGTCTAGCTTTGTTGCTAGTGATTTCACCATTTTCATTCATCTTATTTCAAAATACCCATTTTGTTCCTATAACATTCTTATTTTTAGGTCTCGGCACTAGTGTCCAAGTATCATTTTTCTCAATCTAGTCAATCTCCTCATTCATTGCTTGTATCCAATCTTCATTCTCCAATGCTTCTCTTGTTGTTTTAGGTTCAAAATCACATAGTAGGCATGTTGGATCCTTGATCTTACTTTAGGTTTGAATTCTAGCATCTTTGTCTCCAATTATCTATTTAGGCTTGTGATGTCTTCTTACATATTTTGCCAAAATAGGTTCAACATTTTTCTCTTCTATTTCATCAGGTTCCCCAACAAGATTTTCAGATTTAGCTTTGGCACCTCCTTCTTATACATCTTGATCATTTGCTTCAAGTCCCTTTAAACTTGATTTTTGTATACACTAATAAGCAACACAACTCTGATACCAATTGTTAATATGATTTAGAACAACAAAGAGGGGGGGTGAATCAGTTGTTCTTAGGTCTTGATGTATAAGACAAACTTAAAAACTTTACTTTAAATCAAATCAAGCAACCAAAACAAACTCAGTCATCACTGATTCATCAATAGAAACATATAACAATGCAGTCCACTACCTAGCTATATCTAACTTGCAAACCATAGAAATGTTCACACCAAAACATTCACACACAAGTATGACACCAGGATTTATAGTGGAAACCCAATATGGGAAAAACCACTTTGTAACATGCTACTATTATTTTCACTCTTATGAAGTGAGCTCGGTTAAAAGCCAACCCTATCAAAGGTTACAATGCACACTGTCAAGTGTGACCCAGTTAAAAGATTTAATCACCCTGTTAAAAGTGAGCCTAGTCAAAGGACTTACATACATTCCATTAGAATGCAACCTTGTTCAAAGGATTTAACTTATGACTGTTAGATCAACCTCTGTTAAAAGGATTTTGACTATTACAATGGTTAGAAAGTAGCAGCAGTGTTGATCTGAAAAACATACAACTTACTTTGCAAATATCAGATCCAATTCCATACATAAATACTGGTTTACTAACTTTGAAACTTTTCCATCTTCATCTCTAATCTGCTCAGAACTTTTCTTCAAGCGATCACCACACTTCACCTTCAGCCTTCTTGCTTATATAGTCAATAAAACTTATCTTCTAGTATTTTGGTTTCACCCCAATACATCAACCTTTTCTCCACTCTCATACATCTAATCCAATGTTCAGGTTCCCTTAATACTTTCCTCAATTAGGTTAATTCATCTTTTTCCACTTAATCTCATTCATATATCTTAGGGTTAGGTCAAATTCATTGAATCTACCCACATTTTGTTCTTCGCCTTCTTTTCTAGAAAAATCTCAAATCTCATAAAGATTTACAATAAAACATTTTACAATGCATTAAATGCTTCCATACAATCAATAAATAAAGTCAACATGTTTTACATAATCCAAGAATTCAAAGAATGTCATCCCCAAAAAGAATTCTCTTCAAATATAAAATTGTTGATGCTCGGTCAATACTGTGATCATTCACTCAGTCTTCATGTAGAATGCTCGGTCGTTACTAAAACTGTTTCCTCGGCATGCACTGTCTTCCTCAGCAATTTACTGATACTCAGTCGACATAGGATTTTTCTCAACATCCACTAACTCGGTCGACACTAACATAACTCAGCTTAAACATGATTTTATCCATTTTTGCTCAGTTAAGCCTACCAGTTTAGTCTTCAATCTCACTAAGATAAACAATACACTGTCTCATCATTGTGCAACATAGTCAAGTACACTTTGTAGTATCAAGATAACTCAACCTTTCCTTAGGTGCTATTGTTACCAACCTTGCTTCACTCATTCACAACACTTCAATAGATATAGTACTTTCCTAAGTAGCAACAGTCTTACTAGTTAAGGTTTTGACATCAATGACAATACAACAATTGTTTTAATTATAGTTTCCAACACCTTGTCCTCCTTCCACTTGCATTCTGCTGGCTCTACTCTTCTGAGATCACCACCTATGGCCAAACAATCACCTAATTCTTTTTTCATAGGAGGAAGAGATTGCTTTTTTTTCTTAGATGAAACAATGATATCAATAATATGGCTCTTAAACTTATAAAGACTATTAATCTGGTTCTCACCCATGTTTGCATGCACGAACTAGCAACAATTACTATTCATGATGACAAGGCACATCAAATTTTGAACTTTCATAATGGAAGGATGATCTGCATCATGGGCATGTACTTAGCAATATTTTGCATGACCTCCAAGATCACCAAAAACTGATTTGATTTATCAAGTATCCTCATTAATGTTACTATTAATGACTCCTTCCTTTTGTCTAATTTTGTCATGATTAATACATGAGATTATAGCATCATTTATTATAGTATTCCCATACCATTTTTGAATTCTCTCACTTTTGGCTCCAATATTAGCAAGACCATCAACAACCTGATTGGTTTCCCAAAAATTGTGAGAAATGTGGAACAACTCAAAGGATTGAGCAATAATGTTAATTTTGGATATGATGTGTTCAATAGTCCAGGAAGGGGTATTGATACCTTTAATATTGTTAATTATATTTAAAGAATCACCTTCCAGCCAAACTCTTTTGAGACCTCATTCTTCCACCAGCATGATAGTGTTGAGGGTAGCCAAAGCCTCCACCCTATGATTAGTCTGAGAGCCTAAGGGGACTGAAATAGCTCCCAAATAGTTACCATTACTGTCTTTGATGATACCACCTCCCCCTAAAACACTTGGGTTGCCTTTGGAGGCACCATCAAAATTAGCTTTGACCCATCCAATAGGAGGAGCAATCTAGACCGAGCTTTCTCTAGGAGAGACAAGCTGAGAACTGGGAAGAGGAAACTTCTAGTTTATCCAATCAACATCAGAGAGTATTTCCCTTAGCTTTCTCTTGCTGTTGGAAATAGAATTAATGAAATTTTCCTCAAGAGCTCTGAAAAGATTGTTGCAAATGATATCAGGTTTATCATATTTCTCCCTAAAATTTTTGTTATTTCTTTCCTTCTAGATACACTAGCTTAGATGGGGCAGGATAAGGTTCCAGAATTCTCTAACAAGGTCATTGACAAAAGGTCATCTCCATTGAGTCACAAAGTCCTACCAAGAGTTAGGAAATAGCCAACATAAATTCCATTTTTGAAAAACAAGATTCCAAACCCTTCGAGTAAAACTATAGTGGAGCATGAGGTGATCATAGGATTCAACTTGTTCCATAGAAAGAAAGCATCTATTAACAAGAAAGAAACCTCTTTTTTCTAAATTATCAAGAGTGAGGGGCTTATTCTAGAAGAGAATCCAATAAAAAAAGTTAATCTTTGGGGTGAGGAATTTATACCAGATGGAAGCACACTGAGACTTAACTTCCTTGGAGAAGAAGTGGGATGAGACGACACAAGTTGAGAGTGCATTTTTTATGGCATATTAGAAGGATGCATTTCTTCAGAAGGATTATTAGGAACCAACACATCTACTTTTGACCAAGGGATATCCTTATCATGAGATAATAAGGAATATATAGATGGAGATACAACCGTTTAAATTGTAGGCAAGTTATCCTTGGCATGATAAACTATGGAGCATTTGGAAGGGAAAGTAGTACAGTCCTTACAAACAATTAGGCTTGAACAATTGGGATCTTTACACTAATTTGTAAACTGGCCCAACAAGTTAGCATAATAAGAAATAGTTTGTGATTCCTGAACAATGACGTCCTGATGCCAAGATCCCCATTTGGACTCTAAAATAATGGATTTGGGTAGTGTTTGAGGGAATCCAATAAGAGGCAAACTTGAATAGAATGATGAGGTTCTTCAAAAGGAAGAAGATCATGATGAATAAAGGTCCCAAACTTATTTGCAATAGCTTCAATAATATCCAGATCTTTATATTCTAGTGGTAAGCCTGGTAGCTCAATCCAAAAAGGAATTAGGGCACACGCGGAGTCATTCAATTTAAAATTAGGAGCCCAGGGTACTAAAGAGACTCCAAATCCATTACAAAACTAGTACTTACTACGTTGAACATTATTACAAGCATCCGAAGAATTGAATATTGCAATAAAGAAGTTTGAACCATGATCAAGATAAAATAGGTCAGAGAGACCAACCCAATTCATGAAAGCCTAAGAATGAAAATCAGAAATAGGTAAAAAAGACCAGAGCTTACCAATAAGGGCCATCTCTTTCATTTGTGAAACCTGTGGTGCTAAAAGACCCTCCTCCAAAAAAAGCACAGGTTCAGAACCACTTACCAAAGAATTTGGAGCTAAGCGTGGAAATGGGTGAGAAGAGCCAGCACCTCAGTGAGTCTGCAAGTTCGTTGTTATGTTGTTGATAAAAAAAAAAGATTAGTATTGCTATTATGAATCTAAAAATAAATAACATAGGTATATTTTCCCCTCTGTTCTCAGAAATAAATGACAAGAAACTGATATTTTCTTCCATTATACTTTTGATGCTATTTATGAAAATTCAAATCTGATTGAAGTGATAGAATTAAAGTTTACTCATATGTTCCTTCTATATATATATAAATGATAAACAAAATTTATTTTAGTTTCACATCTTTCTTTTAAAATAAATAAATAAAAATATATATAAAAATTTAAACAAAAAAAAACTTTTAAAAAAAAACTATTTTTTTTTCATTGCACCAAACCCTAACCCCGCAAGGACTAGGATCGATTGAGCCCACCATAGCTGCGGGTTCCCCATGGGCTATGGCATCCACAACCGTGGGTGAAGCCCATGGGATGTGGTGTCCACAGCTGTGGGTGTAGCCCAGGGGTTGTGGCGTCCACAATTATGGGTGAAGCCCATGGATTGTGGTAACCATGGTCATGGCAACCCCACGGTCTGTGGGAACTTGGCCATGGTGGTGGAGGGAAGGAGGAGGCTTTGACCCCTCCATTCCCTTCCTTTTTTTAATTTTTTTTTAACATTTATTTATCTTTAAAATAATTTAAAAAATATATATATATAAGAGACTAGCAGTTGTAAAATTTAAAAGAGATTTGCAGTTGTATACCGTATCCTTTGGGGCTGTATTTTTTGCTGTGTATACACTCATATATATATATATATATATATATATATATATATATATATATATATATATATATATATATATATATATATATATATATACATGTATATACATGTATATACATACATATACCAAAAATTATATATATGTATATAGACTTATGAGTATATAACTTGAGCATCTCTATTCTTCATTCTTCCTCTTTAAGCTTCAAACTTGCACAAGAAATGATGTTGCATAAAAAAATGGAGGCCTGGGGTTTGGGGTTGGAGGAGGGAGAGAAAAAGAGAAGGTAAAGGAAGAAAGTGAGCTTCCTTTTGGAAGTTGCTTTTTTTACCCTAACCCTAAATCCAAATTTAGGGTTAGAGGGAGAAAGCCAACTTCCATTTTGAAATTCTCCTTTTCTTTTTCCCTCCCCCTTATTTAATCTAATGTCAATTTATTTCTTTTTGATAGGTGAGTTTTTAAATAAAATTGTGGGATTTAATTTAAGGTTTTATTGTAGACACTTGGGAGAAAAATTCTAAACTTCAATTTATTTTAAAGTTTCCTTAGGATCAAAAGATTTAATATCCTTTTGGGTATTATTTAAAATGTAAAGGTTAAATTAAGAAGCCTTTGGGGGTGAGAAATTATTATTGTCTTTTTCTTTAAAAAATAATAATAATAAATAAATGATAACAACAATATTTAAATTTTAAACGGACTAGTGATTAAGCTAAGTTTTATGTAAAGATAAATATTGGTGATATATTAGTGAATTTATTAATTTAGATTCTAAGCTTTTGATATTAATTTAGATTCTAAGTTGATTTCTTGTGAAAAGGAATATTGTTTTTGAGGAATATTGATTTAATTTAGAGGGAATTTTATTGTAGATGAATTTTTAAGTTGAGGGGTTTTATAAAGTGAAATTTATTTTGGCATAAATTAGGGGACAAATTTAATTAATTAGGATAATAGAATTGTGTTATTAAGATTATATTGAATTTTAAATTAAATTTTAATTATAATTTAAATTATTGTCTTCACTATAGTAGTTTTAATTAATCTGTTAATTAATGGATTTTAATCAAGTTTAGAACTAAGGCTATAAAGGAAAACATATATTAAGTTATAATAACACAATTGTGTGCAATGGATTATTAATTTAATCAAGTTAGGATTTGATTTAAGTTAGTTAACCCCAAGTTATGATTGGCATTGTACCATGCGAGGGATGTTGGTGGGCTCAACCCCTCCCCATGATTCCCCTCAATCAATTGTAAACTTAACCTCTCTAAAGTTTTCCAACCATTTTGAGCAACCAACCTTTAAACTTTAAACATTAATTATAATGTTAAAAAAAATTGGTGTGTTTTTCCTGTTAAATTATGGGCATGATAGCTTCAATCTCTCCTTGTCTCCTCTCATCTTCTGAGATAGATTCAAGTTCCTTGGTGTAACTTGATATGCAATTAGAATCATGACTTAATTCTTTACCTTTCCATACCTGTACATTAGACATTGATTCCTTGAAAGCTGCCTCAACTTTTGGAATACTATTATCAAAATTATTTAACTCAAATATAGTAAGCTTACCGATCAGTCCATCTATAGTAACATTGTTAAAATTTCATAGCTCATTTATAAAAGAAACTCTAATGGAATAAGAAGGAAGTAAATTTCTCAATATTTTACTTACCACAACATCTTCCTCAATAGCTCCACCAACACCTCTAATAGGACCAAAAAATTCTTTTATTCTTTGACCATATCGTGTAATTTTGTATCCTTCTACCATCTTTATGTCATCATACTTACCTCTGAGACTGTCTTCCTTAGCTTTTTGCACATGAGTATCTCCACCATAGATTAGCTTCAACTTTTCCCAAACATCATAGGCAGTATCAATTCCATGAACATCAACATATTTAATATCAGATAAGGAACTTACAATAGATTCTTGTGCTTGAGTATTCTCTTATTGTTCCTTCAGTTGATCAACATTGGGACTTCACTTAGGAGTGGTATATTTGTGTGTGACATGCATCCAATATTGTAATCCCATACCTTTTAGATATAAATTCATTCTATCACTCCATACCTAGTAATTATCTTTAGTGAACTTGGGAGGTTCCTTCATCATCATTGTGATCTTTTCCTCAAGTTGTTAGGCTTACCAAAAAAAGGACCAGATATCTAATACAAATTGTTAGTATTATGAGGTCCAAGATTATTGAAAGGGGGGGGGGGGGGGGGGTGAATCAGTAATCTAACAATTAAACTTCTTCATAAACCATTCAAAAACTTGCATCAATTATCATCCATTACATGAATAAAAAAACCATTAAAGATAAACATCCACAACCACGCAACACAATGACACCAATATTTTTTCTCATAGAAACCCAGTTGGGAAAAACCATGTTTGGGGGTGGCACCCACAAATAATTCTTCACTCTTTTGAAGCACACTTGGTTAAGAGCTTAGCCCTGTTAAAAGCTTACAAATGCGCAGTTAAGAGAAAGACCCTATTAGGAGCCACCCGGTTAAGGGATTTACCTCTAGCCTTGTTAGGATATTTTCCCTATTAGGAGTAACCCTATTAAGGGATTTCAAATCTTAGTTAAAGAGTCACCTGGTTAAAGGATTTACAAATCAGACCTATTAGAGTCTACCTGGTTAAGGGATTTTCTTGTAGAAACTATTAGGAATAAACAAGTACAATGATATGAGAAAATAATACTCCTCCTATACTAGTAAAAATCCATTTCAAGCTCAATCTATGCTTCACATGCCAAACATCCAAACCCTATAATCACACATCTACATTCACGATCTTTCTCTCCCATAATTTCTCATAACACATAAAAAAGATATAAATACATTTTCACTAACTAGGTCATCCAAGACCTAATTACTTTTGAATTTCATCATTACAATTCATTTTCGCTCAATATTTGAACCCTAAAACATGTTACCTATTATCAATTGCAATTTCAAGTTCATGTTGGCCTCCAGAATCAATTTGACAAAGAAAAGTCAAACCACATCACATTCTCCAATATTCTTGCACAACTCCAAGAAATTCGATCATCACGATCATAAAAATGCCAACTCATCATTCCACATCCATCTACCACATCACTATGATCTTCTAGTCACCAATCATGATGTGGTTGCAACATCAACCCCATAACATAGTCAAGATAACATATCTTGAATTGCAACACCTAAGTCCAAACCTATTTGACACAATCATCAAATCATTCTTCCTTAGCTTCATCCTATTCTTCATGTTGATATGTCAACCTTCAATCGACCATAAGTCACAACATACATATGATAAACCTATGCGGTCATAGATATAGAATCTAGAGACATTATTGAGGCTTCTAGTATGGTTGAACACTCCAACTCTTACCACAAATATTGATCCAACCTATTGAACATACATTAGCATAACATGATCATTGTTAGTCAACAAAACAATAAGTTGACATCAATGAAAACATCATAATTGATCAACCTATCATTAGATCTACATCAAACACATACCATAGCATCTCAACTTATCTCTACATCAATTATTCCAACACAACCATGTAATCAATTTCCAACAATGCCCCTAACCTATTTCATGTTTCTCCTCCCCATAATTCTTCTACCATTTCTTCTACTGATTCTACCATTAGTATCTTGGCTCAAACTGTGCCTTCTTTGCAACAAAAAATTATTTCCATGACTCAATACAATTTCAATATTCCTACTTGTGATATTTCTAGTCTATTGTCTTTCGATATCATCCATGTTGTTATCTTGCAAAAAAATGAGATTCCACATCTCAAGACCTATAATGGTAGGGGTGATCCTTTGAATCATATTAAGATCTTTCAAACCTTGTGTAGTGATTTCTCTCATGATCATAAGCTCATGGAAAATTTGTTTACTAGAACCTTTCAAGACAAAGCCCTACAACGGTATTGTTCTTTGCCTCCTTATTCCATTGATTCCTTTCACAAGCTTGCTAATGTTTTCATTCAAAAATTTCAAAATAACATTGGTCCTCAAATTTCTTTGACTGATTTAATGCATTGTAAACATGGTGTTAAAGAAAAATTTAGTGATTTCATTAGTAGATTTAAGAATTTTCATGCTTATATTTCTTATCTTGTGCCCGATGTTGATGTGAAACATATTTTTATTGCTAATTTACAAAAATACATTAGAGATAATATACTTTTTCTTTAATTCTCTTCCTTTCCTCAATTGTGTGCAGTGCTTCATCATTATAAAATTCAAGTGAGTCAATTTGAGATCACCACTCCAATGGCTCATGTTTCTATTGATAAGAGTGATGCCACATCCAAAAAATTAAACAAATTTTAGAAACTGAACAACTTCATCAAAATCAACAACTCATCCAACACTATTGATGAACAAGTAGTAGTAGCATCTAAAGGTGTGACTTCTTTTTCATCTATTTTTAAACCTACTCGTAATTATACTCATCTTTCTAAGCCTTTTCATAATGTCATGTTGAATTTAGTTAATGCTAATGTGTTAACACTTCCTCCTATCAAACCCATTGATCTATCAAAACATAAATCCAAATAATTTGATCCCAAAGATTTCTATCAATACCATCTTCAACCTGGTCATGATACTAAGAGATGTTATCAGTTGAAAACTTTTATTTGAGACCTTATTGATTTTAATGCTATATCTATGAAAGGTGACAATAACAATGGAAATAAATCTATTGCACCTCCTAACCAAAACTTTCAAATATAGACCAACCCTTTACCTTCTCATTCAACCAATACCATTGATCAACATTCATCTTATTCTCCTTGTATTGACTACAATTAAAAAATTGATGAAGCTAATCATGTGGTCAACCAAGTTGAGAAAGGTAAACCTAAACCTAAACCTCCATCTAAGATTTTCATTACCTTTGACCCTACCAAGACAATTAAATCACTTGATGGTCCTCTCTACATTGTCACAAAGGTTTCTAGCCTTGCTTCTTGTTGTATCCTCATTGATCCCACTTTCCTAGTGAATGGGATAATTGGAGAGCATCTTTATAGAAGATAATTGCAACGTGACTTATATGATAAATGTGATGTTATGATCCTATCCCAAACTAAATTTATATAAAAACCAAACAAAACTTTTATGCTTGTGTTCGTCATCACAAGCATCGTGCTAGAGCCCATAAATGTGTTTCCCAAAACATTGCTTCACCTCATATAGTTCCTCATGCTTCACTTCCCTTTGACCCACCCATTCTTGAGACAATAGAGGGAGTGAATTTAAACAAGATTAAAAGAAACAAACATGACAATTCTATTTGTATCTTAGATTCCATTACAATTAATTTGGATGAAGAAAATACTCTTGATGATTATGTTCTTGATGCTAAAACTGATGTTCATGCTAGTGATTCTTATGACTATGAGAATATTGATATTGATAATGATTTAAGAACTAAAACCACTTGGGGGCTTTATTTTTCCTTGTCTCCTTGACCTTGATGAGATCATCCTATGCATTTTATCTATACTTTATGATGAGCATGAGTTTGTCTCATACTCTTGCTAAAGTGGGGGCTAAATAGACCATCCTAAAAAGTTAGCACCCATATTTGGAGGCTCTAGGACCTTTTAGACTCTATTTTGGTGATTTAGAGGTCTAAATTCCTTTTATGCTCAATTCCCACTTTTTCCTCCAATACTTAATCACACTCCCCTAGACCCTGGCTAACTTCAAATAATGTTGGAACTAGGTTGGATAATTTGACCTTGTCCTGGACTAGGTCAGGTAAGTTGGCCTAGTATCAGGACATTTTTTTTTATTGGGCTCTGGGCCCAATGATGGGGTGTTTTTTCTAGATATTTCTTTATGGTTGGCCTAATAATATTGAATCCTAAAATGAGTATAAAAGGACATAAAGGAATCTCATTTTGACATCCATTATTATCCATGATTATTCAAGCAATCTATTATTGTGCAAGCTAATTGGTGATTTCAAGAGCAAGTGTAATTAAAATTATTGTGGATTTTGATTCAAGATTTTAAGGAAAGCATACAATTAAAGATATGCAAGTCTCCTCTTCTTCAAGATCCATTCTATAAAAGGTAATATTCTCTAATTGAAGAAAGTTTCTCTCCCATGATGGTCAAGTAGAGGAATTATCAAGCTAGCAAGAAGATCCACACATTTACTGTTCTTTCCCCTTCTTCTTCATTAAGGTTATCAATTATAATAGAATTCTTGGCCAATAATTGGTGATTATAGATCTATACATTGGTGAAGAAATCCTTGATTCTAAATTCTACATACAAGCATCCTTGTGGATTTATTAGATCCTATCATCCATCCATAAGGGTTTCTCTTGCAAGGTGAATACTTACATTTATCTTATTTTTAGTACTTACCTTATGCACTTTCTATTTCATTTCAAGGTTGATTCCTATATAGGGGCTTGACCAAGGAAAAACCCTTCCCACAAAATTTTTTCCCTTTTTATTTGTGTTCAGGTGCAGTTTTAGGAGTTTTGGAGCTAGATTTAGAAGTTTCAAACATAGTTATAGGTCCTCTATAGATTTTACTAGATTTGGAGTTGAAAGGACTAAGTTGACTTTCCTGACATAGTCCTGGACTAGGTCAAATTTATTGACATAGTCCTAGAATAGGTTTAATTTCCCAATATAGTCCTTTGGGTATGCAATTTTCACAATCAAAAGTTACAGGTATCAAAGTTCCAGATCTAGAGCCTTACCCAATTTTGAAATCTTTGCGACAGTTAAATTTAGATCTAAAGGTCAATCCTCCTCTTCTTATTTTCAAGGTAAGTTCATCCCTCCTATTTCTCTCTTGAATTTTCTTTCATACATTAGATCTGATATCATAATTTTATATTTATCACTTCTTTGTCATAGAATCAATTCCTTTTATATATTTAATCACATTGATTCCACATTTCTTTAAGGAAAGTAAACCCCAATTCCTTCATTCTCATTTAGAACTTTCATTAGCACCCCTACATCCATCTTGGGTTGAACTAATCTGATTATTTTGAGGGTGAGCCTTTAGGAGTATACACACTTTCCTTAATGTACAATAGGAAATGGAATATTGGTCAATCACATACATTTAACTCACCATCCATCTCTCCATTTTCCTACTATACAAATTGATATTTGGAATGTTTAACTTGATGTAATTTATGCTAACTTTTGTAAATTAGAGGTACTTTTTTCTTTCTTACTATGGATAGAAGTTTTAACAATTCAACTTCAATACCCTTTAGTCATTTATGGTACACATTTATTAAACCTAATCAACTTACTTAATACAAGATAATATTTTTATTTTGATTACACCTATGTGAGCTTAATGGATTTTCTCTTTAAAATCTTAGGCTTTCATTTTACAAATCAAGTAAAAATAGATAGAGTTTCCTATTTATATGTGACAAACAATTTAGTGACCAACACGTCCATAAGGTTGACAAAAGATTTAAGAAAAATTGTGTTGTTAGGAAGAATATTAGATGCACACCTTAGAAATTTTTTAATAATTGACATAAAATTGGTCATAATAATAGTACAATGGATCCTTAAGGATGAGTGTATGGTTTTTTAGATTAGATACATAATTAACTTATGTTTTTCCTCTTTCTTTGTAGTGTTTGTCCTTGACTTGGGAGACGACAAGGATATAATGTTACAACTGAGTGAACTAATGATAAAAAAGAACTTCATAGGTGGTTTGAATAATGTTGTGGAGGTGGCATGTCCTAGATTCATGGTACCTTTACCCTAAAATATTGAAATATATATTGAGACCTAGGCTCTCATACACTCGTATCAATTCTTAAGGGGATTTTTACAAACTACCTTGACTATGCATCACAATAAAGTGAATAAGGAATGTTGCTTTTGGAAGAGGCTACTTGTGCTTAGTCCTATCAATAACACATCATAGATAGATGAATTCATGGCTCAAGTTATTGGAGAAGGACATCTTTTAGATGTCTTAATGTCCTTTGCGTGTTTCTTTCTCACTAGTTTTTGGTCAATTCTCGTTCTCTTAGTTGACCATTCTCTGTGTCTCTGTTAAGGCTCACAATATTTTGTCAAATTTTTCATTTTGAATCTATTCACTATGGGTAATATCTTGGAAACCACAACCAATTTGTATTTTGTAAATATAGAGCACATATAATAAATATTGGATGTTTCAATTATCATTTTGACAATTAGTTTACTATTTACCGATTCAATTATCATTTTGACAATCAATGTGTACATTTTCACTTTTCTTTCTGCATCTTTTTAAGAAGAGGATTAAAATTAAAATTTCTTAATTTAATGGAATATTGTTTACTATTTGAAACTCTATAGACATAAATATATTTTTTATGTGTTTATCTCAGTTTTCATTTATCTCCACTTATCTATGTAATTTTCATGGTGCACATTTTCATTTTTCTTTTTGCATCTTTTTTTAGAAAAGGACTAAAATGTTTAAATTTAATGTAATATTAATAATTATATAAGAGTTTTGTTAGGTTAAAGAAAGAATTAAAAAATTATACAAATGTGCACAATTATAACAATTCTTTATTACAAATAAATAATGAAGAACAATAATAGTAATATTGTAACATGTTTACTAGACGGTTCAGTTATCCTCAAAATAATCTATTTGATGTTTAGTATTTAAAACTGTATAAATTTAAATTTAAAGTTTTAAGAGTTGTCTCATTTGTCACTTATCTCCACTTATCTATTTGATTTTCATGGTGTAATTTTTCATTTTTCTTTCAACATATTTTTAAGAGAAAGATTAAAATTTAAATTGCTTAAAGTTAATGCAATATTAATAATTATATATAAGGATTTTGTTAGGTTAAACAAGAACTTAAAAATTTACACAAATGTGAACAATAACAATAATTCTTTACTACGAATGAATAACAAAGAACAATGTGGAGGAAGGAAAAGTTCATTGATCTCAAGACTGATTAAAGTCCCAAGAGATGAATTGTCCCTTGTGTCACCTAATTTCAATTAGCACTTTGGTGAGCTTGGGGATCATGAAAAACTAAACAATGCAAGATTTAAGATAACTAATACACAAATTGTGAAGAACTCAAATAACTAAATGTTGCTAACTTATAATGATATTGTAACTATAGAAAATGGAAGTAAAAATCATGGAGACTGAACACCAAAATCTAGAAGCTCATTTTCTTGTACACCCGCATGGGTCATGGACAATAACATGAATGTAATATGTATACAAAACACACATTTTATATGGATAGAATATGAACTTTTGGGTGCAAATCTGAGAAAACTAAAACAACAATGTTAACTAGTATGCAAAAAATAAGTGAGCTATGTAAATAGAACTATAGTGAAATAAAAAGGATTATAGAATAAAATCATAGTTTGAGGAATATAATCACTCAAAACTTGTAGATCAAGTGCATCTTCTCATGGTATAAATAACCAAAGCACATATATAAATAATCTTAAAAAGGAAACTAGTGAAAAGATGTTTTAGCGGTGTAATCATTCTTATGTATTAAAATGTTATTAGACCATTTATTTTATATTTAATACTCAATAAACATCATAAATAGTAATTTCATTTAAATCAAAAAATTTAAATAATAGTTTACATCAGTTAAGATCATATATCAAATAAATCCCCATATCAGATAATAACCAATCATGTTGATGCACAATATCTCAATGACCAATAGAACATAAATCAGTGAATCAATCATAACATCACATCAAGATAAACATAATTAGAATATCCTTAGATATACAATAGACTAGATATAATCATATATCATAATGTCACATGACATTAGGGTCATCATGCATATATGATCATAATTGAAACCACAAGTATAATCTATCATTAATGTCAGTACTGATATCAGTATGAAAAAATATTGTATTGTAACCAAGTGCATCTCACAATGCCAATACAAAATTACATCATACAAACAGTCATAGAATCACATTAAAGATTCTAACACAGATCAAAACAAGAAAATACAAAATGTAACCACAGGAAACACTACAACTCATCTAATCATTAAGTTTGATCCTTTAAATCATGTTTTCTCAAAAACTAACCTTTCAAGATGCTTAGAGAAATTGGTTATGATGTTAAGTGAAATTGACCTTAAATTTGTTTCTCAAAACTTAATTAAAGGATAAGTTTTAACCAACCATTTAGCTAATGCTCCTTCACCTTTTACCTTTCCTAATCAAGATTTATTTCCTAATATTTTTCTACTTATAGATGTCAATAACACATGGGAATTATACTTTGATGGATCTAGATGTCAAACTGACTCTAGTGTTTGTGTTATCTTAGTACCTCATGTTGGTGCCCAAAAATGATGGATTCTCTTTTGGCCAACTGACAGGTAAAATGGTGATGCACCACTTGATACCTCTGCAATTTTGGCTTAATCAAGCCAAGGCTAGTAGGCCCAAATTCACTTTGAACTACTAAATCATCTGTGTCACACAATTGTGTACATAAACATGATTCCTCCAAAGGTGGTGAATGATCCTTTGAGGAAAGAAACTAATCTCCTAAAAATCTCTATTCTATAATACTTGACTAAATGGATTATACTAAAAAATTAAAAGTAATTGCTTTTGAAATAATGATTTAATGATCTATAAACTACAAAGTATGAACCAAATGACAATTTCCAAATAATGATTAGATCAGTGCCTTCTAAATACTTGGGCTATAGAGTCAAAAAACTTTCAATCCTATGTATGAGCAAAGATAGTTTTAAGAGAACTTACTCCTATAAAGTAAGACTATCATCCTACAGGCTTCCGCTTAATTCACTATTCAAATCAATTTATACAATTAATCCTATCGATTTTAACCCAAATTAAGAGATCGATAGGAACAATTGTAGGTTCACATACCATACAATTGATACTCGAGTTGTATATATTGATTTTGAATTATGATACTTAGGAATTCAACACAGTGAAACACTCTATTTAATAGAATATCTGAAAGACTAATTGAAAACATATAACTTATAACCACAAATAAAAAGAAGAGCACTTATCTTTATTAATGTTGAAAAAATAGTACATTAGAGTTCATATTGTAGTTGTGATCGAATTATATCCTATGAAAATATATCTTGTATTTTCTTCCCTCTTTATATTTTACATTATGTATATATACATGTTTGAGTGGCTTTCACACCTCTTTAGGGTGAAAAGACACACCCTTATTACAAAATATTTTGAAAAATGATAAACTAACTAAAAAATAACTACCTATCTTGTGGATTTGGGTCTGGTTGAAAAACCAAAACACCTTATGGAAAGCTAAGATTTTTATTGGAAATAGGAAATTTGATTTCCCGAACTGGGTCTTTTTTAGATTTTTAAAATTCGACCATATTCAGCTTCTATCGGCATCATCTTTGCAGCAGGTCAAAATTTCAGCATTTTTTGAAGGCTTTGATCACATAATTTTGATTGTTCCTCTCACAGAGCTTCCTTTCTTAATCTCTCAATTTTGAATTGAAAATTAATGTAATTTTTTCATCCCATTTCATGTATTCCATCATTAATTATTTGGCATGGAAATTAAGAGGCCATTTTTTAGGGTTTTATCACTATATAGGAGTCCAAATTTTGCCCAAAATTTAGAGCTCCAACACCTCCCTTTGGGAAGCCAATTTATTTATCTTATTGTCTAAAAGCATTATGGACAAATAATATTGTTGAGTATGAAGCTCTTATGGATGGATTAAAAGAAACTTTATCTCTTAAAACTCAACACTTGCATATATTTTGTGATTAAAAATTAATTGTTAGACAAATCATGGGAAACTATCAAGCTAAAGAATCAAGACTATCTTAGTAAAGTGACTTAGTCTTATACTCGTTAAAAAAAATACTTCTTACACCATAGATCCTATACCATGGAAAGATAATTGGCATGTGCATACAATGGAAATTTAGTCATCTTTGATATACCTCAAGAACCCTTCTATGGATTATAAATTCATTATGCACAATATTTTATTCCAAATATTTATAATAATTCTAATGATTTTACTTGTTGTTTTAATGCAGAACCATATAAATGGTACTCTCATATTTTTGTTATTTATATAATGGTACTTGTCCTAAAATTGTGAGTAAAAACACTAGAACTAAAATTCAAAAACTTTCTATGAGGTTTATTGTTCTCTTTGATGTTCTTTATTGAAAAGGTTACAATGGTATTCTCCTTCATTGTCTTAACAAACTAGAGATCCTTGTTTCCCTTGAGGGAGCATATTCTAGTGCTTTTAAGGGGAATTTTTCTAGTAAATCCTTAGTATAGAAATTACTTTAGATGGGATATCATTGGAAAACTATGGAAAAGGATTCTTTTTCCTTTGTTAAAAAGTGTCACGAGTATCAACAACATACAAATTTGATCCATGCTTTAGCTCATGAACTTTGATCCCAAATTACTTCTTGGTAATTCTCATTATGGGCTTTAAATCTTATTGGTAGAATCTCCCCTTCTTCAAATGGACATTCTTCCATTATCACAACCACATATTACTTTACTAAGTGGGGTAAAGAAGTTCCTCTTTGATCCAAAATGGCTGAAGTAATCTATCATTTCATTCAAGATAACATTATTTCTCAATTTTATATACCTTCCAATTTGATATCTTATAATGGTACTTCATTTAAGACCAAATATGTGAATAATTTCCTTGAGAAATACCACATCCAAAACTATTTATCTACTCCTTACTATCCCCAATCAAATGGACAAGTTGAAGGTTCCAACAAGGTAATTGAATAAATCTTCCATAAAAATATAAAAAAACACAATAAATATTTTCATACTTGATTACCTTATGATTTATGGGCTTGTTATAAAAGTATTCACATATCCACAAGCACTACGAACTAAAACCTAGTTTATGGTGCTAATGTGATTATACCTTTGGATATAGAAGTTCCTTCATTAAGGGTCTCTCTCAAAGACATTCTTAATGATGATATCTATATGGAAAAATATCTTCAACAAATTGATATTATTGATGGATAATGCATTAATTATCTCAAACATATTCATATTAGAAATATATGTTTGGTTTCCTATTGTTATTAATGTCAAACATTTTTTGCCAAATGTGTTTGTGATTTCTCAAACACCATGGTTTGAAAGTCCTCTATATTTGGAGAAGTAAGTTTGTGAACTAAACCTATTGAAAATTTGAAGACAAGTATGTATTCAGTGCTACAATGTAGTTGAAGAAAAGTATGTATTTAGAATAGTGGAAGAAAATATGTACCCATGGTGCTGATAAGATGATGTTTATCGGTCTTCAATGTTATATTCTTATATTTGAAAGTATGTGTGGTTCGAATATCTATGGTTCAGTGATAGAGAAATATAGTTTTATAGTTTCAATTAACATTTCTATTATTGTTATAATTACGCTTTCTGGAAGGTTTCTACTCTGGAAATTAGAGTTTAAGGTGTGTTGATAGTTATGTAGATAGATTCAGGTTTTGGTATTGGTTGTGGTATTCTCTGGTCATCCAAAAATTATTCTTGATGATCTAGAAATTAGAATATCAAGTGTTGCAACTAAGATAAATTATTGGTTTAGTTCAATTAGGTGTTGTGATGGATTATAACATGGATTATTGGCAAGTGATGTGGCTTGTGACGTGACATATGGATCTCATCATAGAATGTAGAGGTCTAGATTTGGCTGGCAAGTTAAGTGGTTCTTTAGGTAGCATGACTACACGTTTGAGATGGTTTTCAAATTTGTTCCAGTAATTGTGGATTTGGAATTGAGCCATGTGTAGCATGTTCATGGTCCCATCTCTGTCCTAGTGTGGATCATACTTCTTGATTTAGGTTCAAGTTATACATTTAATTTGATATCTTATCTAGATGGTTTCATGTTATGTGTCCTATGCATCTAATGTTTATCTCTTATCTAATTGAGTATATTCTATGTTTTGGTCTATATTCTTCTTGCATGAGACCTTATTGCATTTTTGGTTGCCTTGGCTAACTTAAATTGTAATATCCTTTTGGCATGGCTGACCTTGTCATAATCTCCAATGATCTATCTTGTATATAAGTATAGTTTGTGCTCTAGAAAAATGGAAGTGTGAAGAAAGAGGATTGTGCGTGAAACCAATGAAGATCTACAATGAAAAGGGTGGAGTTTATAAGTGATACTGATAGAGAATAAAAGGAAGTAACAATGTGTTGTTGAAGTTGATAGTATTGTGTAGATTAGTTGCATTATCAGGATAATCTCTCTTAATCTATTATAAATATTTGTATGTACCTTATCCTTAAGATAGTGAGTCTTGGGTACACAAGTTTTTTGTTGTATCTTGGTACTTTGGAAGTGAGCCTCTATTTTCAAGTTTAGAGTAGTGAGCTCCTATCTGTATTCATTTTTGTATCAATAGTGAGCCTCCGGTTGCAAGTTTGCAGTAGTAAGCTCCTACCATATATTGTAATCAGACTATATACACCAGTGAATTATATTTGTGGGAAAGTGCTTAGAGTAGTTTTTACCAGTTTGAGTTTTTCACATAAAATCTCAGTGTTAATGTGTTGTTAGTTATGTTCATTACTTGTGTATTGTTTTATGTAGTGAATATTCAAGTTATTTATTTCCATTTTGGTTTATGCCAATTCCCCCCCCCCCCTTCATAGCATCCAAAGTGTGTTAAAAAATTGGTATCAAAGTTTGGTTCCTCTTGAAGAAGCTTTACTACTTTATAAGGAAGATCCAGGATGGTGCAGAAATTACACTTTCATGCTCTAGTATTTAATGGCACTAATTTTCCCTATTGAAAGGACAAGATGGAAGTATATCTAGAAACATTTAAAAATGGTATTTGGGAGGTTATTCAAACTTGTTTCTATCTTCCTTTCAAAAAACTTTGATTACTAAAGAAGAAAGACAAAAGAAAGATAATGTGAAAGAAAGAGCAATTATTTTTAATAGTTAATGTGACACAACATTTGGGAAGGTGGAATGTTTAAAAGTTTCTAAAGAGATCTAGGATAAGATGGTCTTGGTATATGAAGAATATTTAATTATAAAATAAGCAAGATTAATGAATCTCAAATTGAAGTATGAGGTCTTAACAAAGGTAGAAGATGAGTGTTGAAAGCTACATTGATGTTTATGATAGAATCATAGCTATTGGTGGACATCTAGAAGATACATATGTAATATTCAAGATTTTATTAACCCTACTAAAGGAGTTAATACAAATGGAATATTCAATAAGGGAAAACAATAATCTAAGTCAATATTCAATTAATCAACTCATTAGTTCACATTTTACATGTGGGATTAGAGAATTTGAAAGAGAAAAGAGAGAGACTATTTCAGAGCCATTGAAGAAGTTGAACCCAAGACATGTAATATGTTAGAGGAAGTTGAAGCATATATTGCAAGAATATTATAGCAAGATACTAGTAGATAAAAAGGTAATTTATCTCTTAAGTTCTTTAATTGTGGAAAAAGTTTGGTAAAAGGGTTGTTGACGATTATAGGACTATCGGGAATATCTATTATATTAAAGACAAATGTAAGAGTCTATTTTTTATAACATAATGAAATGGAAGATGGGGAGACAGAGTTGAGATGGAACTCAATCAAGACAAAGTGGATTCCACATTGCAAAAGAACATTGTTGAGAGAAAGGATGAATTAGATGTTCTAGTGGAACCCAAATGGGTTTTGGTAGACTAGAAGTAGGAATAAAACACGAAGGTTGTAGAAGACTAGAAGCATCAAGAAGAAAAAAATGATATGGTAGACTAGAAGAAGGAAGAAAAAAAAATGATATGGTAGATCAGAAGTTGTTGAAAGGTAAAAAAGAACCAACAGACTGGAAGAAAGTGAAGAATAAGAAGAAATTGGTGTAGACAAAGAAAAAAAGGGGTTATGAATGGGATATATTCTCCTATTTATTCTAATTTTTCTCATTTTTATATAATCTTTTTTCTTGTAACAAAGTACGACATGAGTGTACAAGTAGGAAAAGGAGTTATTTTTTTATTGAAAGATAATATCATTGCAATAAGTTAGGGTGTCAGGAAGTTCAGTGCTAAAGTAGAATAAATTTTAAGAACTTAAGTAGAGTGAATGTGAATAGAAATATCAAGAAATTTAATGGATACTTATAAGGTTGCAATGAATATGGACACAAAATGTTTGAATGCAGTATAAATATCAATGTAAAAAAATAATGAAAATGCTAAAATGAAAAGGGATGGTATTGTTTTCTATAAATGTAACATGACATGACATATCACAATGTTCTGTAAGGATGGTCTAGTTTCCTAGACATGTAACATGACAATATATATTGCAAAGTTTTGCAAAAATATGAAAAATAGGATGACTAGATTATAGAAGACTCAAAAGAAAGGAAAAAGATATATTTTATATTGAATACATAAGGGGCTTCTAATGGTGGTCTGGCATCTATTTTAGATGATATTTACCCCTCTATTAAATGAATCATACTAAAAGGTCTGAGGGGGAATTTTTCATATAGATATGTCCCCCCCTCAAGGTTGAATGTTAGGTATCTTCACACCATGGCAATAAGGTGTGAATATTTTTTCAGAGGTAAGACCAATTTTTTTTGGTTTAAAAAAGGTGTTTGTATGGTCCTTGACATGGTATATTAGTTGTTTGGTTGTATCAGATATTGATCATTCTAAGCCTTGTTCAAATTTTAAGTGGAGAAATTTTATGCACTTGGATAGTTTGAATACAAATATTTTTTACTATAGAAGATTTTATGATGAGCTGAATTTATCCTGCAAGACTACTAAGGAATACTATATGGGAATTATTAAGGCTTCAAAAGATATTGGTGATGCATGGTATGAAGCTATGGTAGAACTATGTTTTGATGTCGGTTAAGGAAAAGATAAGGGAAAAAGTATAAAAAATATGCGTGGAGATGTTTTGTTCTCTGGTAACCAAATGAAGTGTGTCAGAAGGATGTGTTTAGAGTACTAGTTTACTCTAATGATTCTTCCAATTGATAGAGAAGAAGAAGAACATGAAGATTTTGATGTTTAGGTTGTTTTTGTTGGTGAGGAGCATGTTGCTTTTACTATCTCATTAGATGAAGATAATCTATCAGTTGAAAAGTTACCTACTTTGTTGAATCAGTCAGGAAGAATGAAATTTGTTGTAGACAAGTCCCATCATATGATTAGGACATTTTTGAGTTTCTTTAGGAGAATCTTGGGGCTATTTCCCCTTCTTCTTTTATCTTAGTGTATAAAAGTGATGTAGTTTTCTTGGAGGGCCTTATAACTTATTATTTTTCTAGATTGATGCTAGCTAGTGGTTGTTATTAGAGTTGTGTAGTGGTAAATATGTTCTTGGCCTTTTTCCTGGATGGAAAAGGTGGAGAAAAAGGAAAATATTTATTTGATTAGGATTCTTTTGGTTATTTTAGTAAGGGGGAATTGATAGTGAATAATATATTTGTGAAAGAGTTTTGGTGATTATTTTCCATCAATTAAAAAGGTGGAGATTATTTGGTTGTTTATTGTCATTGATGTCAAACATTGTGTTTTAGAGGTTTTTATGGTTGCTCAAACACTATGGTCTAGAAGTCTACTATTATTGGAGATGTTTGTGTACTGAACCTATAGAATAGTCGAAGAAAGGTATGCATTTAGTGCTAAAGTATAGTGGAAGATAAGTATGTATTCATAGCAGTGGAAGATAGATGTGAATCCTATGATCATAAGAAGATGATGCTTATCAATGCTTCAATGTTATATCCTTGTATCTAGAAGTTTGTGTGGTCCAGATGTTTGTGGTTTAGTGAGAAGAAATAGATTTTTATAACTATAGCTAACATTGCTAAAATTGAGCTTAAAATTACTCTTTCCAAAAGGTTTCTACTCCAGAAATCAAGGTTGATGGTGTGTTGATGGTCATGTAGATAGATTTAGGTTTTGGTCTTGGTTGTTGAGTTCTCTGGTGATCCAAAAATTGTCCCTGATGATCTAGAAACTATATTATCAAATGTTATTATGATGGCTTTTGACAAGGACTCCTAAAAAGGGACATGGCTTCTTACATGGCATATGGATCTCAACATAGCATATAAGTGCCTCAATTTAGTTGGAAATTTAAGTAATTCTTTGGGTAATGTGACTACACATTTGAGATGGTTTTGAATGTTATTCCAATAATTGCATATTTGGCATGGGGTTGTGTGTAGCATGTTCATGGCTCCCTCTCTCTCTCTCTTGTATTAGATCATGCTTCCTAATTTATGTTTGGGTTATACATTTAATATTTATTTATTATCCTAATGGTTTTATTCTATATGTGACCTATGCATTTAATTTTTATCTCTTATCTAGTTGGGTTCATTCTATGTTTCAATCTGGATGCTTCTGGCATGGGACCTTATTGCATTTTGTTGTTTCCTTGTCTAAGTTGTAACTTATATTGTAATATCATTTTGGAATGGTAAACATTGTTGTAATATCTAATGATCTATCTTGTATATAAGTACACTTTGTAATCTAGCAAAATCCAAGTGTGAAGCAAGTAGATTATGGGTGAATGAGTGAAGATTAACAATCAGAAAGGAAGAGTTTAGTGATAGTAATAAAGAATAAAAGTAAGTAATAGTGTGTTGCTAAAGTTGGTATATTGTGTAAATCTGCTACATTATCAAGATAATCTCTCTTTATTTATAGTAAAGAGTTATATGTACCTTATCGCTGAGATAGTGAGTCTTGGGTGCACAAGTTTGTTGTTGTATCTTTCTACTTTCGAAGTGAGCCTCTATTTACAAGTCTAGTGTGGTGAGCTCCTATATGTATCCATTACTGTATTGGAAATGAGGCTCTAGTTTTAAGTTTGGAGCATCGAGATCCTACCATATTTTATAACCATACTATATACATCAATGAATTATCTTTGTGGAAAAGCGGTCACCGTGCTTTTTTATAGTTTGGGTTTTCCATGTATAAAATCTTGGTGTTCATGTGTTGGTTTTGTTTAGTACTTTCTTATTATTTCATGTGGTAAAAATTGAAGTTAGTTAGTTTTATTTTGGTTTATGTCGATTCAACCTCCCTTCTCAGCAATTGGAGTGTGTTCTTCAATTCAATCCTACCATAAAATATTGCAAAAAATTTATAATGATAAATTTATCCTACCTTCTTCTCGGTGGGTGATTTGGTGCTTTATGAAAATCAACATAATGTCAATGATATATCTAAAGAAAAGGGAAAGTTAAGCCCAACTTGTCTACCAACTTTGTAAATCACCTCCAAAAGGCTTGAGAAATAAGTGGTTGCAATATGAAAAATCATTGGATTATAATTTTCTCTTCATTGGATAATAGAATAAGTGGACAGTTGTTTCTCTGGTGGATGTATCCCATATTGGATGAATCATGTTAAATCTTTGTGTTATTGTATTTCTATCTTTTATTATTTCTACATTATCTTAAATATTATTTATTTCTCATATTTTCTTGAAACCCTAACATTAGGTGCCTACAAGCTAATAGTAGATATGGAAGGTACACCTCTCAAATACCCCATAAATGCTATGCACTTAAATAGATATTATACTTAACTCTCATCTTCTTTTCCTTTCTTTATATTTACTATATAAGTGTATGTTGGCATGTATTATCTTCATTAAAGTAGGTTATATTAGATAGCGAGAGAATATTTCTATTTGATGCACATTTCTTTGTTCTTGACAAAATATTTAGGTTTGTCTTGAATTCCATTTTGTAGTTTCTTGTTCATTGATTAAAAAATTATTTTCTTATGTTAGCATACATATTCACTATTCCATGTTCTATCTTGGTTGAATCATGTTGTATTTAGTATCTTAGCTAAATCACATTAAACTTTAACTTTTCATTAGTACATTACATAATCAATTATAGAATTTGATTGAGCATTCCTTTGTCTAATTAATTCACACATATATAAATGTAATCATTATAGCATTGGTTTCAAAATCAATCATAATGACATTAGATTAGACATACATGTTTATTACCATATTTGTGTTATTTTGATCAAAGCAATAAAACCACATATTTTGCATTGGCATAAGGCAAGAATGTAAAACATCAAAAAAATCATCATATATGTGTGTGTATGATATACATAAAAATCACCCCTAGCACAAAATGTGGTTTATCAAATAATATACATATCATATAGTCTCATCCCCAGGATGGTGGCTGGTAGACCACCTGACCCAAGTCATGTCCATGGTTTATGAACAAACAATCATATGTGGGAAGTCATAGATCTTGAGTGGATCCTTGATGAGCTCTGCATATCCATCCCCTAGGTGAATCATCTAAGTACTAAGGCCTCATATCTATCTATTGCAAGCTTGTGCTCAAATATTTCTAGCACACACTAATGTTTCTCCCTCTCCTCCCTAGAAAGCTCTAGCTCCACTCTAATAGAGTAGAATATGTCTTCATGCCTCCCTAGGCTCCACTAATATATAAGGGGCTCCTTGAAGATGGTGTAATTCATACTAATGTAGTCATATACCTAAGAATGTGACCCACGAAGTATGCCATTCTTGACTCCCAACTACCATAACATGAAGAAATCAAAATTAGTAAGATCATGCATATCATAAAGAATGCATATATACATATACATATTATTGGAGTACAATATCACTGAGAGGGGGGGGGTTAATTAGTGATATAAAAAACCTAGAATTAATTTTTTTGATGAAAGCTTATGAAATAACCAAATGGAAATAAAAGAGATAACAAGAAAAATGAGATATGTACAAAGAATATAACACAAGATATGTTCTGATTGGAAACCCTCTTGGGGAATAAAACCACTCAAATTACCTCATTGGATTATGTGAAATTTTACTTTTACAATGCCTCACTGATTGTACAAATGTCTCACTGACAATGCTATCTCATTGATAAACTTTTCAATGACTCATTGGATTCTTCTCACTTTATAATTTCTATTTCATTAATAGTCATACTATTTGAAAAAGAATAGAAATCCTAATTCAATACAATATGTTCTTGGATAGAATTTTCACTTTGTATCAAATAGTGTATCATATTGAACTAAGATAACTATAATCTTATCCAAATATTTCTTCTTATCAAACTATCGTCCACACTAAACAAAGAATGTTTTATGAAGACCCAAAATATCTCTTTGTACATAAAACATGTCCCCACTTTTATGTACTTATAGAATTCCTTACTAATCAACCAAAATGAGACTGCTATATCAAATTGATTATCAAACTATTTGTTAAAGCTAAAAAATTATTTGTCTTTCCTTTAAGAATTATTTAATGAGGGTTTGTGTTTATCTCTTCTTTACAAGTTAAAGAAATATTGTAATAAAAATTTAAATGTTTGTTAGTTAAGTGTCCTAGTCTAAAATTTTTAACAAGTTCCTATAAGAAATGGTTGTAACAAGACCTTGAAAATGGTTAAGGTTCAAAGTAGAAAAAATATAAACTAAACTGATGCAGTGCAAGGTAGGAGAATCCATGATGGAGATGTCCTAGCCCCTAGAAAATAACCACACAATATAATATAATAACAATACAAAGATTTAGAACCACACAATGCCAAAACTCATAATAGAATTATCATATTTTCATCCAACATGCCTGGCTGTAAGGCCTTTCGGGTTACGGCCAAATAAAATGCAATTACAATAGAAACTCCACAAGATCTCACAAGATCCAAATCAAACCCTAGCTAGCCCAGATCCACACACTGGTAGGAACCCCCAAGGAAGATCTAAACTTGTGCTCACAAGCCCACCAAGCAATCTCCTTGTTTCCCAAGCCGCAGCTACTAGCTCTCCTCAAAACTCACTCCACATCCACCTCCTCTTCTCCTAGGTGGATGAATGATTGCCTAAAGACTTCCCCCACAACCTCTACTTATACCAATCTAAGCCATAGGTCGGCCTTGAACATAAATTAAATACAAATACTGAAATTAAATGCCACAAGTTGGCCAACAACAACAATTAAATTTCCAAAATTGATGTCTTAGTAAAATTGTGATATCTCCTAGCTCCAGATGAATTAGAATTCTTGCTTCAAACCGTAGGTAGAAATATAGGCCCTCTTCAATCCCTAAAATTTTCAGCCTCTAACTCTTTGTGGAAAATTACTTATACGACCTGAAATAGGAACCAAATTCCTAAGCAAGGCCGAGCTCCCCTAGGCCATGCTGAGCAACCAAGACCATGCCAAGTTCCATTAAATACATCAAAACCAATTACCCAAGACCCAAGTGGGTTTATCCAACTCTAAAAAACCCCTCACATATGAAAATAAGTCCACACAACTCCATCAAATCTCCCAAACATGCAGGATAGCCAACTACCCTGGGATGCTCCTGCATCAGACTCCCCAAGTGCAAAAAGAAGTATGCCTCATACTTTGATGCTAGATGAAATATTTGCAACCATCTTCATCTTCACCAAAGGCTTCCACTCCAATAGGGACAATATAACCAACATGCAAATCATCCAAATCTATATCCATCTATCAACCACTAGAATCTCAACCATCCAATCAACATGCTCACTCCCAGGAACAAACTGAACATAGTGCCTCACCAATATTCTCTATAGTAGATCACTACCAACAACAACAATATCCTCAAACATGAAATCCATGTCACCAACATGTAAGCTCAAATCCAAAATAGGAGCAACATGTAAATCCTCAACCATGTCAACCACCAACAGGTTCACATCAGGAACATACAGATCCGTAGTATCATGTAGATCCTCAACCACATCAACAACTAGTGAATCCACACCAGCAACATCCATATCAACAACATCCATATCACCAACATATAGATCATCACCCTTATCAAATTGATTATCCATGACCAAGTGCTCCACAATTTCCATGTCAGACTCAACCAACTGATCATGAAAACCAACCTCAATCACAACATCAACAAGGTTAGGAAGCTCCATAGAAACATCCACAAGTTTCTTCACAGGTTCCGCATCAACCTCCACACACTGATCAACAAAACCAACTTCCATATCAACCTTGCTATGCCCTCTTCTCTCTTGAACAAGTCTTCTAACCAGCCAGACAACTCGCCTCCTGATCGGTAGACTCTAGCTCCACAGTTTCAAGATCTCTCAAACTCTCTTATGAAATTTATCCAGAGATGGATCACTCTCAACCATCCCTTCCTTAACTTGATTAGTCAATCTAGCTTCCAACTGAGCACAAGTCTTTGAAATATTCTTCTCCACCACATCATGGAGTTTTGCAATCATCTCAGGGTCCAATCTTCTTAGAGCCATCTTCTAAGATCTTCGCAAACCCTTTGCAACAAATCACTAACTAGATCCAACCTTCGACCAGGTCCTAGTGCAAACTGCCTCACATTTGGTGCTCTGTCCACACAATCAGGAACAACCTTCACTCTAAAAAACTCCACCCAAGGTCCTAGTGTAAACTGCCTCACATTCGGTGCTCTGTCCACACACTCAGGAACAACTATGCTCTGATAAACTCCACCCAAGGTCCTAGTGTAAACTACCTCACATTCGGCACTCTGTCCACACACTCACGAACAACCTTCACTTTGATACCACTTGATGCAATGCAAGGTAGGAGAATCCCTGATGGAGATGTCCTAGCCCCTAGAAAATAACCACACAATAGAATATAATAATAATACAAAGATTTAGCACCACACAATGCCAAAACTCATAATAGAATTATAATATTTTCATCCAACATACCCAGCTGTAAGGCATTTCGGGTTATGGCCAAATACAATGCAATTACAATAGAAACTCCACAAGATCTCACAAGATCCAAACCAAACCCTGGCTAGCCTACATCCACACACTAGTAGGAACCCCCAAGGAAGATCTAAACTTGTGCTTGCAAGCCCACCAAGCAATCTCCTTGTTTCCCATGCCGCAGCTACTAGCTCTCCTCAAAACTCACTCCACATCCACCTCCTCTTCTCCTAGGTGGATGAATGATTGCCTAAAGACTTCCCCCACAACCTCTACTTATACCAATCTAAGCCACAGGTCATCCCTAAACATAAATTAAATACAAATACTGAAATTAAATGCCACAAGTCGGCCAACAACAACAATTAAATTCCCAAAATTGATGTCTTAGTAAAATCATGATATATCCTAGTGCCGGATGAATTATAACTCATGCTTTAAACCATAGGTAGAAATATAGGCCCTCTTCAATCCCTAAAATTTTTAGCCTCTAACTCTTTGTGGAATATTACTTATACGACCTGAAATAGGCACCAAATTCCTAAGCAAGGCCGAGCTCCCCTAGGCCATGCTGAGCAACCAAGACCATGCCAAGTTCCATTAAATACATCAAAACCAATTACCCAAGACCCAAGTGGGTTTATCCAACTCTACCAAACCCCTCACATATGAAAATAAGTCCACACAACTCCATCAAATCTCCCAAACATGCAGGATAGCCAACTACCCTGGGATGCTCCTGCATCATAAACACAACCACTTTCCATACATCAACAACCCTTAACTAGGGATTAGAAAGAATCTAGACCTTAATTCATGAATGGATAGGGGTTTGGATAAAACCTTAATTTACAAACTTTGATCAAAAACTTTTAACCTAAAACATGTAAACAAACTGAACAAAGATTCTTAAATTAACAATGACATACCCATACATTGGACTAGGGTTACATTTCTATTCAACAAGGACTTTAAAAAATGCTAAAAGCATGTAAGAACTCAAGTTAGGCATAATGATGAAACACATCCCAAATATGAAGCATACTTGACATATATGACAATGTTATTAACAAAGACCCATAACAAAACTATGAAAGAAAGAGTTTTTAAAAAAAATATTCGTGGGTTTAAAGAAGTAACCATTTTACAAATAAAAGGTTCTAACCCACAAACTAAGAAGTTAACCCTTGTAAGCATGGGTATGAATATACAATAAATCATAAATAATTATATAGTAGAGATACACAGATTAAGAAACATTTACATACATTTTTTTTAGAAACTAATAATGAACCCTTAAGAAAATATTAAATAGAGAAAATCAACAAAAGATCTTAACAAAAGTTTAAACCCTCAATGAAAAAAAATGACAAAATCTAGGAGCTAGAACACCCGCCAAGACAAAACCTGTGACTTCCTTTTAAATATCACATTCTCTAATTAGTTTCAACACCCAAATCTATTGAAGTTGATGAGAAGATCAACCCGCATCTCCCAAGAATCACTTGCATGCAAACACTTGTCATAGAAAGAGAGAAGCGAAAGCTATCACTACTACATTTGGGGCCATTAAATTTCAATGGAAACTTTTGACGAATAATTTTTTTAATGAATTTGGGTCTTTTTTTGTAATAGTCCCCAATGGTGTCGGGATTCTGATGGGTTTTGACTAGATTATCAAAATCCTGACAGTTTCAGGGTATACATTAAAAAAAAAGTGAAACGACCAAATCATTTTTATTTTTATTGCCGAAGAGAGAAAAGGAGTGGGACGAAGTGATTTTGAGGTTGAAGCACGTGAAGATAGTGTACCTAGATGGGGTGTAGCTAATCCTATTTCTTCATCTTTGATCTGTGATGGTATCCAAAGGTATGTGATTTCTAGACCCTGAAACTGTAATCTGTGCCCTTAGGGTTTATTTTTTACCAGTGAGTGTTAACAAATGCAGTGATTATGATATGTCCATTTCTTTTCACCTAATGTTTGTTTCCTACATTCATTTCATATGTATTTAGTTATAAACCCATGCCCTCTAATCTGATCATCCCAATGGTATGAATCTTGCAACAGTTTTGGTAGTAACTGATGATTGAATTTAATCTAAATTTTTGAATCATCTTAAGTAAATACATTTGTGCATACTTGTTATCAATGCAATCCATGAGACCATATTTCTTTGTAAAAATCCACCAAAGTTCTTGGGCATATATTAAGTGTGCAAGTTGGCAGCTAAAAAGAGGACTATAATTGCATCCCATACTACACCACAGTTCCATCCTTATTCCTAAATCACTACCAGGTGATGTCTGGAAAGCCTCTCAGATTGATTGCCTCCATCATTAAAAAAGGGGAATGGTAAGCATATCCACATGATACCATTAGCATAAAATAAGATTACCATAAAACCATCGAACCAATTGAGCTAGCCTATCCAAACATCTATTACCTCTATGCCATTGGTGAAAAGTTGGTCCATCCTGGTTTGAGGTAGCTCCTAGCTTTTACCATTTATATGGTAGTAGTGAAAGCCAACAAACCCCTTCATACCATGGGTGGCCCCTAGCATCCAACACCTTCATGCTACTGGAAATACCTGGTTGAACCCTTAATACAACTATTATCTCTTGGAATCTATTACCTACATGGTACTAGTATAAACTAGATAAACCCTCCTAAATCATACTGAAGATACAATGAATAGATATTGGCATCCATCACCTACATAATACTGGTGACTACCAACTATGTTAGAGTAGTCATATTATAGCTAATAATTAATTTATTTAATTATTAGTCTATTATTCTCTACACTTAAGTTAGACTTAGGCATCTTATTATTCTTTAGGGTTTTCTCCTTTAGGGTTTCGGTATCCTTTTATAAGGATTCCCTCTTTGTATTTTTCAGCAACTCAATGCATTATTCATAATAGATTGTTTTTTGATTGTGCATATGATGTCTCTGGCCTTTTGGCCTCCATAGATTTTTCTTACCTTCTGTGCTTTGCTTCTTCCATGTGACAGGGTTATGCATGCAGGTGTTCTTGGGAGATTAGTTCTTCACCTAATCTAACATGGTATCAGAGCCATCTTGCTGCTTGTTGTTTGTGTTTTGTTGAAGTCTTTTAGAAGTAGGAGGTTTTCTATATTTTTTAGAAGGTTTTTATGTGGATTTAGGTGGGACCTTTCTTTCTGGTCATTTTGGGCTCAAACAGACATCACCGTTGTGCTCAGAGCGCCCAAAAACCCCAGAATCCATATAAAATTTGTCCATTTTGGACAACTTTGCAATTTGAGGCAAAAAATTTTAGGGCCCAAGCCGTACGGATTTGGCCCGCATCCCGAGGCAGCAATTTTTTTGGCATGCATCCCGAGGCAAAAAAACTATCACATTTTTTGAGACTATGATTTTTTTGACATGATTCTCAAGGCAACTTTTTCTTGGCACGTATCCTGAGACAAAAAAATAGGCACGCTCCCCGATGCATCATTTTTTATTTTTGGCACATTTACCGAAGTAAAAATGGCATGCATCCCGAGGTACTTTGCATGTGTTTTTTGGTTTTTTTTATTCTCTGGAGTGGCTTGTGGTTTTTGGCTCATATCTTGAGCATACAGTATCAAATTTTTGACTTCTTTATATCGTTGGAAAGCTCTTTCCAAGCCCGATCCAATGGTAGAGGTTTGCTTTTCTAATTTTTCAATTTTGATGGTGGTTTTTTTTGTCAAAGTCTGATGTCTATTTTTGCCTTTCGAGAGCCATATCTTGCTCATTCAAACTTTATTTTTGGCAAATGAGATATCGTTGGAAAGCTGGTTCTATGAGTTATTCAGTTGTAGGGGTCTTTTATCTAGATTCTACTCTAGGCTCTTTCTCCTCCAGGTTTTACTCTTTCACACTCTGGCAGATTACTTGGGTTCTACAGGTCCTGGGATCTCTTCTTCTATTCTTCTGGCTCACTCTTCTTTCTGACTTCTAAGCTTTGTATGGTTCTCTTATGTAGCATTTCTTTTCTGTAAACGCACTGAGATAAAGTGTCTGCTTCTACATATCTGGGATTTTGAGCACCTTGTGTTTGTTTGTACTCACACTCAGTTATAAAGTGCCATGGGGGGTTATGATGTTTTTGCCTTTTGTGCACATCCACCTTTATCAAGTGAGCGTACCTTCCATGACATTAGCCCATGATGTGTGTCTGTGACACCGCCCTTTATCCTGTGCTTGTACTTCTGTTGCACTATTGGTGTTCCTGATTCTTCTTCTTGTAGATGTTTATGGCATTGCATTTTAGTGTTCCTGTCACCCCTCTCCTTGTTCAGCATTATGGGGGGGTTCACTTGTTGGTTCTATTGCTTCCTTGGTTTGATTGAGTGATCTACGTATTTAGTTTTTGTTCCTATGTACTAGGCGGATGCTGTGGCTAGGCACCTATGCATTTCGATGAGATGGTTCATCTACTATATAGACACTTGTTCATTCCTATTTTGGAGGTCACCTCTTCAATTGATCAGCTCTTCAGACTTTGTCTTCTCTACCTAATCATGCACTATTTCAGTGGGGGTTCTAGCAGTTACTTCTGACAATGTTTACAGCTTTATGTTTCAGAGATGCTCCATGCTCTTTCTTGTTCCTTTCTCTGGGACATTCCATAGATTGGAGGCTTTGTTTTCTTCATCTAGTTTATTTCTTGTACTGGGTACCTGATCAGGCCTTGTTGCTGGGACCCATAGCTCTTTCATGCATTTTTGTTTTCATGCATCTTTTAGTCCTTAGTTGTTTAGCTTCTCCCTAAGTTACACTTAAGGGGGGGTGTTAGAGTAGTCATATTATAGCTAATAATTAATTTATTTAATTATTAGTCTATTATTCTCTACACTTAAGTTAGACTTAGGCATCTTATTATTCTTTAGGGTTTTCTCCTTTAGGGTTTCGGTATCCTTTTATAAGGATTCCCTCTTTGTATTTTTCAGCAACTCAATGCATTATTCATAATAGATTGTTTTTTGATTGTGCATATGATGTCTCTGGCCTTTTGGCCTCCATAGATTTTTCTTGCCTTCTGTGCTTTGCTTCTTCCATGTGACAGGGTTATGCATGCAGGTGTTCTTGGGAGATTAGTTTTTCACCTAATCTATCAAACTAAACCACTATTGTATTATATCTGGTTTGAGCTCATAGTCATTTACTAGCTAGCTAACTTAACGAAGTTTCAAATTTTCCTCCACCTAAAGCTCATGACTACATCCCAAAACTTCCATGTGAGGGATGCAAAAAAATAAGTGACACATAAAAATCATTTAGGCTAATTAGACCAAGGTTTATTAATAATAAGTTATGGCTATTATTCTTAGGATGAAGTATTTGAACAACATCTCCCACAATCCTACAACCATGAATTTTTCCACCCAATATCCAAGCCCACATATCACTCTTATAGGAGGTATCTACCCTCTGAATTCATAAATTAATCCTCCAAGTGGGTTACATATAAATCCTTAACTCCTCATAAGCCCAATTTACTAGAGATCAATTGGAGAAATTTTCAACCTTGTTCTTAGTAGGAATAATCCCCAAATAGCTTGAAGGAAGGCTATCTAAGATCATAGTTACCAAATTTACTTTGATTTCAACATTTTTGGAAAGGATGTACATGAAACCAACCCTTATAAGTGATGGCATCCTATTTTATGGGAATATTATGTGAATGTAATCAAATTGCTTTTAGATTCGATGCAAAAAATAGCACACAATCAAATCTAGAAGCAATTTGATTACATTTGCATGGATTGTGGAAACTTAATGTATGTAATATTATGTGAGTTTATTTCCATGTTCTAGCAGGATTTCACGATCTGGTCCTCATTTTATTATTCAGCCAATTCTTAATTCTCAGCACTACATATTGCATTTCCATCCCATAATCAAGATTAAGGCTTTATTCCTGAAAGGGTTTAAGCATCATTAGTGGTGCGGAGTATGGTGCAGGGGCACCAAGGATCAACAAGAAAGCTATGAAGACATTCAAGACATTAAAGACACCTAATGAGGATCAAAGAGAAAAGGAGGTCAAAGGGATTCTAAAAGATGTAAATCACATTAATTATCATGTATTGGCACCTATAATGTTTTAATGCCATGAAATGGCATTCAAATGTATAGACTTCAATTATAAATTTGTAAGGGTCATTTGGATGTAATATGTGTTGGAAACTGAAATTGAAAAAATTGTTGTATTGTCATTGATGTCAAACCTTAATTGGTAAGACTATTGCTATTTAAGAAAGTACTATATCTATTTGAGTGTTGCTAAGGGAATAGGCAAGGTTGGTAACAACAGAACCTAAGGAAAGGTTGAGTTACCTTGATACTTCAATGAGTACTTGATTATGTGGCACAACGATAAGACAATGTATTGTTTATCTTAGTAAGAATGAAGACTAAACTGGTAGGCTTAACTGAGCATAAGTGAAGAAATCTAGTTTAAGCTGAGTGTTGTTTGCATCGATCAAGCTAGTGAATGCAGAGTAAAAATAGTGTTGATCGAACACTAGTTAATTTATGAGGAAGACAATGTTAGCCAAGGGAACAATTTATGTGGTGACCGAGCTTTCTAGAGAAGACTGAGAAGTTGGACACAATATTGACTGAGCGTTAATATTTTGCATTTGTTGAAGAATTTAGATTTCCAGTCAACATCGTGGAATTCTTGAATTATGTAAAATGTGTTGACTTTATTTATTGATTATATGAAAGCATTTAATGCACTGTAAAACATTTTATTGTAAATCTTTAAGAGATTCGAGATATTTCAAAGATAAACCAAAGATCATTATGTAGGATGGATTCAATGAATCTGACCTAACCCTAAGATCTACGAAGGAGATTAAGAAGAAAAAGATGTATTGACCTAATAGAGGTAGTATTAAGGAAACCTAAGCAAGAGGTTGAAAGAATGGGAAAGAAGTGAATGCTGGAAGTATTGTTATTGACTGTCTAAGTAGAAAAGGCTGAAGGAGAAGTGTTGTGATCACTTGAAGGGTTCCGAGAAGATCAGTGATGGAGATGGAAAAGGTTCACAGTCAGTAAGCCAACATATGTGTACATATTTGGATCTGATATTTGCAAAGTGAGTTGTATGTTTCTCAGATCAATATTACTGCTACTTTCTAACCATTGTAACAGTCAAAATCCTTTTAACAAAGGTTGACCTAACAGTCATAGGTATAAATCCTTTGAACAAGGTTGCATTCTAATGGAGTGTATGTAAGTCCTATAACAAGGCACACTTTTAACAGAGTGGTTGAAATCCTTTAACCGGGTCACACTTGACAATGTGTTTGTAACCTTTGACAGGGTTGGCTTTTCACCGAGCTCACTTCAGAAAAGTGAACATAATAGTAACATGTTACAAAGTGGTTTTTGCCAAATTGGGTTTCCACTATAAATCCTGGTGTTGATACTTGTGTGAATGTTTTGGTTTGAACATTTCTGTGTTTTACAAGCTAGATGATTTTGGATAAGTGAACTACACTATTATATGTTTTTGTTATGCAATCAGTAATGACCGAGTAGGTGATGTTTATTAGATCTGATTTGTTGAAGAGTTTAAAAGATTTTTTTATACATCTAGACCTGAGAACAATTGATTCACCCTCTCCCCCCCCCCTCTCTGTTGTTCTAAATCATATTAACAATTGGTATCAGAGCTGTTGGTGCTTACAGAAAACAAGTTTGAAGGTACTTGAAGCAAATGATCAAGATGTATAAGGAGGTACCTAAGTTGAATAAGGAAAAATTTTCTGCATGGAAAAGTTTGATGAAGCTGCATCTAGCTAGTATTGGTGATTCTACTAAGTATTACATTGAACATGACTATGTCACACCTGCTACACCTCTGATTGCTGAGGAAATGAAAGCTAAACAAGAGCACAACCAAGCAATGTTGGTGATTGCGTCTGCCCTAAGTTATCTAGAATTTGAAGACATCAAAGACTACAGTACCACAAAGCAAATGTGGAACACCCTTGCAAGCATTTATGGTGGTGGTGTGAATGTGTTAAGAGAAAAAGCCAAGAGCCTAAGAGGTAAATTTGATGAAATGAGAATGCAAGAAGGGGAGAATATTGTACAATATTGTGGTAGAATAAATAAAGTTGTAAATGCTATTAGAGGAGAAAATGGAACTATTGAGGATGAAACTATAATAGGAAAAGTATTGAGAACTTTGTGTCCTATCTATGCAATCCAAGAATCTAGATGTAACTCTCCTAATGTCCTTACTTTAGAAAGTTTGGTCGGCAAGCTTACTGCTTTTGAACTTTCTAACTATGATAACTTCACTGTTGGTAGTATTGAATCTTCTTTTAAGTCTCAGATGGTTTTGAATAATTCAAAGAAGGAAAAAGAAAGATGCATCAGTGATAGTGACAGTGGCACATCTGATGAAGAACTTGAGGATCTAGAAGCTCTTATGGCTAGAAGACTGAAAAGGGGAAAAGGAAGGTACAAAAGTAAACTCCCTATTATATGTTTTTCATGTAATAAAGTTGGTCATATAGCTACTAGATGTCCTGATAGGGATAATAAGGATGAAGAAAGAGACAACAAGAAAAAAGACAAAAGAGAAGATAGAGGTTACCAAAGATACAAAGACTACAAAGGGAAAGGTAAGAAATACTGCTACATTGCTGAAGAAGAGATTGACACTGATAATGATGATTTTGAAATTGAAGTTGTCTATGTTGCAATGAAAGATGAATTTGATGAGGATGAGAAAACTACATTAATATCTTATGTGAACAAAAATGATAAATGGATTATTGACAGTGGTTGTTAACATCATATGACTGGAGATAAGAGTAAGTTTGATACCTTAAACCATTATAAAGGTAGGAGTGTAAAGTTTGGAAATGATGCATCATGTCCTGTTAGAGGAAAAGGATTGATTAAGCTAACTGATAAGATCTCTTGTGAAAATTCTTATTGGGTTGAGGGTATTAATTATAATCTGTTGAGTGTTATACAACTTAATAGCACTGGCTACCAAGTGGAATTTCATCATAGGAAGGCCAAAATATTTGATGCCACAGGTGAATTGATTGGAAGTGGAGAATAGACAAGAGGTAATTTGTTCTATCTAGACCTATCTAAAGAAACATGTATGATTGCACAACTTGATGATATTTGGTTATGGCATAAGTGGCTATGTCATGTTAACTTTGATAATTTGGTAGAAATTAGCAAGAAAAATAAAGTGAGAGGTCTACCTAGATTGAAGAAACCTAAGAATGTAATGTGCAAAGAATGTCAGTTGGGTAAGATGACTAAGTCTAGTTTCAAGAGCAAAACTTTTACTTCTGATAATGTCTTAGATTTGGTTCATACTAACCTTTGTGGACTGATGGGTGTACAAAGTTATTGTGGTGCTAGATATTTTATCCTGTTTGTTGATGATTATACCATAATGATGCATGTAATGTTCTTAAAAGAAAAATATGATTCTTTTCAATTTTTTAAGTGGTATGTGGCCAAGGTTGAAAAGAGACAGGTAAAAACCTAAGTGTCTAAGATCTGACCAAGGTGGAGAATTCACATCAAATGAGTTCAATCTATTTTGCAATGATAGAGGGATCAAAAGATAGATGTCTGCACCTAGAACTCCTCCACAGAATGGTATAGCAGAGAGAAGGAACAAATCTATCTTGGACTGTGCACAAACATTAATGATTGAGAAGAATGTTGTACAAAATTATTGGAAAGAAGCTATGAGTACATCTGTTTATACTCTTAACTGAGTACATATCAAAAAAGGTACAAATATGACACCTTATGAATTATGGCATGGGTATGCACCGAATGTAAAATACTTTAGAATCTTTGGAAGTAAGTGCTACATATTGAAGGATAGTAGGAATGGAAAATTTGATGCTAAAAGTGATGAGGGTTTATTCCTAGGCTATTCCACAAATAGTAAAGCTTATAAGTATCTGAATTCTAACACTAATAAACTTGTGGAAAGTGTAAATGTCAAAGTTGATGAGTATGCAAAGAAAAATGAAGCTGACAGTAATAGGGTACCAGAAGATTACAAATCTTTTGTGTATATAGAGGAAGAAGAGACAAGTGATAGACCTGCACCTGATGTTGAGTCTCGAGTGAGCAATGTTGAGCATCAGGATAACAATGCTGAGAGAGAAGAAGAACATGCCGAGTGACAGGAAGAAGCTGTCGAGTATCAGGAAGAGGTTGCCGAGCATTCAAAGGCTAAATCTGACAATCTTGTTGGAGAACCTGATGAGCCAAATGAAAGAAGAGTAGAACCTATTCTAGCACAATATGTAAGGAGACATCACAAGCCTGAACAAATTATTGGAGATAAAGATACCAGAATTCAGACAAGAAGCAAGGTAAGAGATCCAACATGTTTACTATGTGTATATGAGCCAAAGACTTTGTATAGATCTATGATCAGAAAGCTACAGTATGTTGTACATAGAAAACCAAATATTACATTAGCTATTGGGATTGTGGCAAGATTTTCTGGCAATCCTAAGGAAACTCACATGATGGCAGTTAAAATAATCATGAGATATTTTAAGGGAACTGCTGACTATGGATTGTACTACAAGAAGCATGAGAAATTTGAATTGAGAGTGTATACAGATGCTGATTGGGCAGGAAATGTAGATGATAGAAAGAGTACTAGTGGTGGAGCTTTCTTTCTTGGATAGAGATTAGTTTCCTGGACAAGAAAGAAACAAAATTGCATTTCCCAATCTACTACTGAAGCTGAGTATGTGGCTTCAGCTGTCAATTGTTCAAATTTGATATGGATAAAACAATTATTGGTAGGCATGAAAGAAGAAATCACTAAACTAGTTGTCATCTTCTGTGACAACACAAGTGCTATCAACATCTCTAAAACCCCAGTGATGCACACAAAGACCAAACACATTGCCATCAAGTATCACTACTTGAGAGAGCTGGTACAAGATAAAGAGGTCCGCATGGAATATGTGAATACCAAGAAACAAATAGAAGATATATTCACTAAAGCTTTACCTAAAGAAGCTCATGAATACCTGAGAATTCATGATGAAGGGTTCTCCCCTTAATACCACAAACACATAACAGAAATAGAGAAACAACAATAATATGCAAGAATAGAAAATGGGCTTCTTATTATCTCCACAAATGTGGAATTACAAACTTTCAAAATTATAATATGCAAAGCCTCATGGGAATTCCATTACAATATTTTGTAGGACAAAGCCTCAAATCAATACCCAGATCTCTACCCAGAACTGTCCCGAACTGCCTAAGACAACACTACAACCTTCCTTATATAGGCAATTTTCCACTGCCTGGGAAGGTTCCAAAATTTTTAGCCAACAAGGCCGACCAAACTTAGAATTATTTTATTTTACAATTTATTACATCAAAGTCGGCTCAAAATAACTTTTGAAACCCAAACAAAAATTTTGAAGGAAAATCATTTTCCGCCATTTCAGGTGACCCAACTTCCAAAAACCATAAGTCATCACCTGTTGACCTGATTGACTATTATAACCCCATTTTGGAAAGGGCATGAGGAGCTCTACAACACCTAAATTAAGCAAGCTTCATTCAACCAACAATTTGACCTCATCTAGGGCCTCTAAAGCCTTCAAAACTGAGTTCAAAGTTTTTGTACCCTATTTCCAAAACCAAAAAGTTTCAATATCTTCAAAACTAGACTTGATCTAGCAATAAAACTTTATAGGCAGGCTGATATGACTAAGATGAACCTCCAGAGAAGAAAATAGACCATTCTGAGCCCGACCAAAAAACTTACTAAAAATAGTAACTTTCCAAAAAATAGCAGCTCTGCACAAGATAGCCCTTATTGAAAAAAAAACCAAAAATATTTCTGGGTGATACAAGATTGCTCTTACACCTAGGATGCTCCTGCATCAAACACCCAGGGTAATTTGAGAAGTGACCCTGTCACGACTCAGGTGTGAAGAGGAAAACCAAGGTGGTCAACCTCCTACTTTGTCAGCCATGATGAATCTTCAATAGGTCATCCTTTCCACTTGACTAGATATTCTTCATATGTCCTATTCCTTGTGCTTCTGCCAACACGACTATCTAGTATGTCTTCAATCTCCTTGATATCTAAACTAGTTGCTAGAATACTCCACTGTGCTGCTGTGATCTCATCTTCATTACCTCCTTCATGATACTCTCTCAAATCTAAAATGTTAAACACTGGTGAAATATTCAGCTCAATAGGCAATTCTACCTCATATGCATTTCCTGAATCATGCTTCTTCAGTATCTTACATGGCCCAAACTTCTTCATTTTCAGCTTGTTGTATGTACCAACTGGAAATCGCTCTTTTCACAAATGAACCATGACTTCATCTCCAACTTGAAATTCCTTATGCCTCCTTTTCTCATCTACCTTAGCCTTATACTATGCATTCATCTTGGTAATATGCTTCCTCACCTCCTCATGGATGTTCTTCAAATGTTCTGTAAAATCCTCAGCTTCAGCACTACTTATTTCTCCTTTATCTATCTTCCTCAACTTAGATGCATTTTTGGGACTACTCCCATATACAATCTGGAATGGTGATTTACCAGTACTCCTGTTGACAGAATTATTATATGCAAATTTTGCTTGTGGTAAAATCAAATCCCATCCTATTGGCTTATCTCCAACCAAACATCTCAAAAAATTTCTCAAACTCCTATTCACCACCTCTGTCTATCCATCAGTTTGTGGATGATGTGATGAACTAAACTTCAAATTTGTCTTCAACTTCTTCCACAATGTATGCTAGAAATATCCAACAAACTTAGTGTCCCTATCTGAAACTATACTCTTTGGCAAACCATGTAGTCTCACCACTTCTCTGAAAAATAATTCCACTACATGAATAGCATCATTAGTCTTCTTGTAGGGAATAAAATGTACCATCTTTGAAAATCTATCAACGACCACAAAAATTGAATCATGTCCCTGCTGTGTCCTTGGTAAACCAAGAACAAAGTCCATACTGATATCCTCCCAAGGCTTCTCTGGTATAGGTAATGGCTGATATAAACCTGTATTCTACTTCACTCTTTTCACCATCTGACATACTTTGCAACTCTGTACAAACTTTTTGACATCTTGCTGCAACTGTGGCCAATAATAATTCTCACTAACCAAAGCAAGGGTTTTATCATGACCAAAATATCCAGCCAATCCTCCACTATGCTTCTCCTTGATGAGATTCTCCCTCATAGAACTTTTTGGAATGCACAACTGACTCCCTCTAAATAGAATATCATCCTGAATGATGAAATCTAGCCACTTCATCCTGTCTAGAGTAATAGGTTCTTTACAAGCTTTCCATGCTTCACCAAAATCAAGATCCTTTGGATATAAATTTTTAAGTTCCTTGAACCCAACCACATCAATCTGCATTTCTGTCAGCATTAGTTGCCTTCTACTAAGAGCATCTACAACCCTATTAGAATTTTCACTCTTGTGTTTCAAAATAAATGTGTAACTCTACAAAAACTCAACCCATTTCAAATGCCTTTGATTCAACTTTCCTTGACTATTCAAATATTGCAAAGCCTGATGATCAGTATACAAAACAAACTCCTTAGGAAGTAGATAGTGTCTCCACTTCTTCAATGCCTAAACTATAGCATAAAATTCTTGATCATAAATAGAATATTTTCTCTTGGCATCATTCAACTTCTCACTGAAATAAGCAATAGGTTTACCTTCTTGACTCATAACAGCTCCTATTGCAGTACCACTAGCATCACAGTCTACTTGAAACACCTTATTAAAATTAGGAAGTGCTAAAATAGGTTGTTCTATAACCTTTTGTTTCAACACTTTAAAACTCTTATCCACTTCATTAATCCACTTGAACTCTTTTCTATCCCCCCTCATTGTTTCAGTCAAGGGTCCACAAACACTGCTAAAATTTCTAATAAACTTTCTATAAAAACTAGCCAAACCATGAAAAGATCTTACCTTAGTAGCACTCCTTGGAGTAGGCCATTCAAGGATAGCCTGTACTTTCTTTGGATCCATTTTTAGACCTTCTGTTGAAACTACAAATCCCAAATACACTAATTCCTTCTTCACAAAATTGAACTTCTTCAAATTAATCAATAATTTCTCATTTCTCAGCTTCTCAAACACCATATGAATATGCATCATATGTTCCTCCAATGTCTTGATAAAGATTAAAATATCATCTAGGTAAAAAATGACAAACTTACCCAAAAATTCTTTCAGAACTTCGTTCATGAGCCGCATGAAAGTGCTCAGTGCATTGGTTAGCCCAAAAGGCATGACTAACCACTCATATAGTCCTGCCTTTGTCTTGAAGGTAGTCTTCCATTCATCTCCTTCTCTGTTCCAAAATTGGTGATATCTACTCTTCAAATCTATCTTTGAGAAATACATAGCTCCACTCAAACAATCCATAATATCATCCATTCATGGCAATGAAAACATGTACTTGATTGTGATCTTGTTTATTGCCTTGGAGTCTCTACACATCATCCATTCTCCATTCTTCTTTGGTGCTAATACTACTGGTACAACACATGGACTTAGGCTCTCCTGAATCAACCCCTTCTGCAATAACTCATGTACTTGTCTATTCAAATCTTCACTTTCAACCAGTGTCATTCTGTGTGCGAACTTGTTTGGAAAACTGGCTCCCGGAATCAAATCCATCTGATGACTAATCTTCCTTACCGGTGGTAATCCATCAGGTACATTATCAGATACAATATCTTGGAACTCATTCAACAAATCTACAACCTCTACAGGTACATCCTCTACTTCCTCTTTACTAGCTTTTGGAATTAAAGCAAAACACACATGCTCATGCCTCATACCATCTAGGAATTTTCTTCCATCAACAAAAGTTATTCTCCCATTACCACATACCTTTTCTTCAGTCTCCTTCAATAGCTTTAGCTTATATCGCACTCCATCCTTTGTCAAGGAATAGGTATTCACATGACCATCATGTACAGCACATCTGTCAAACTACCACGGTCTACCCATCAACATATGACATGCATCCATAGATATGATATCACATAGTACCTCATCTTGGTACCTGCCGATCTTGAACTTTACTAGGCACTGTTCACTAACCATGACCTTGTGGTCATCTTGCACCCATACAATCTGATATGGATGTGGGTGTTTCTATCTCTTGAGCTTCAACTTTGTCACCATCTCTTCTAACACCAAATTGTCAGTGCTTCCGCTATCGATAATCACATCACAACATTTACCCTCACACTTGCATCTAGTGCAAAACAGGCTCCTCCTTTGTTCAGGTTCATTCTCACCACTCAGCAAGACTCTTATGTTAATCAATGTTTCTCCTCTTTCAACATCTTTAGAATTTGATGATCTGGCATCTTCATCTACATGTGCCACTCTAGCCTGGCCTTCATTCCTCCTATCTGTCCTTCCTTGGTGTTGAGGACATTCAAATGCCCTGTGACCTTCTTCTCCATAGTGAAAACATATTCCACGGAAACCTCCTCTTCCTCTCTGATCTCTATTGTTTTGATCTTGGAAATGATTGGAGTTGTTTCCTCTCTGATTTTGACTACTACTGGCCTCATCCTTCTTTTTTGAATCTTCATTTTGGCCTCCATATGACTGTCCACTAGATCGCCCACCGTGAGATCTTCCATTTTGTCTGCTCTCAAACTTCTTGTTCAACTTTTCTCTACTTTTAGGGCAAACTGGTATGCCTCTTCAATACTATTTATTTGAACCAGATTCAGCTCCTCCTGAATGCTTGGCCTCAACCCATTAAGGTAATGGGAAACTTTCTCCTTATCAGCTTTCACATGGCCTGTTCTGATGAGGATTCGATAGAACTCCTCTATATACTCCTGAACAGATCATCCCACTTGCTTCAAACTTTTCATTTTCTTCAGTAGGTCAAGCTCATAATCAATAAGGATGAACTATCACTTTAATTTATCCACCATCTGATCCCATCTTGTGATTTTATCTTTCCCTCTTCTATTTCGCTCCAATTGAATCTCTTGCCACTAGATCTTCGCATGACCCTTCAGTCTAGCCTTTGCAAATTTGACCCTATCAGGATCCTCAATATCTTCATACTTAAAATATTCTTCACATTCATTGATCCATTCGATCAAATCCTTTGGGTTAAGATTTCCTAAAAATGTAGGAACCTCAATCTTAGGTCTTTTTCCGATCTTAGAAATGGCTTGAAAAAGTCTTTCTTCTTCCTGGTTCACAACTTCAACTTCTCCTTCTTGATCTTCTTCTTCGGCTTCATCTTCACTTTCATCACTGACATTAAGATTCATTCCTCTATGAATCTCCTCTTGCAATGCTCGCACTTGTCTCTACAGTGCCCTAACCTAGGGTGTTACAACACCAGCTCTTCTGCCACGTTCCCTTCATGGAGGCATTTTTGCGCTTCTCACTGAAACCTTTACCACGGTTTGGGTGCAAACTGCCTCACAGTCAGCAATCTATTTACACACTCAGGAACTCCTGCTCTGATACCACTTGATGAAGGGTGCTCCCCTTAATACCACAAACACATAACAGAAATAGAGAAACAACAACAATAGGCAAGAACAGAAAATGGGCTTCTTATTATCTCCACAAATGTGAAATTACAAAATTTCAAAATTACAATATGCAAAGCCTCATGGGCATTCCCTTACAATATTCTATAAGACAAAGCCTCGAATCAATACACAAATCTCTACCCAGAACTGTCCCGAATTGCCTAAGACAACACTATAGCCTTCCTTATATAGGCAATTTTCCACTGCTTGGGAAGGTTCCAGAATTTTTAGCCAACAAGGCTGACCAAACTTAGAATTATTTGATTTTAAAATTTATTACATCAAAGTCGGCTCAAAATAACTTTTGAAACCCAAATAGAAATTTTGAAGGAAAATCATTTTCCACCATTTCAAGTGACCCAACTTCTAAAGACCATAAGTCATCACCCGTTGACCCAATTGACTATTATAACCCCATTTTAGAAAGGGCATAAGGAGCTCTACAGTGCCTAAATCAAGCAAGCTTCATTCAGCCAAAAATTCGACCTCATCCGAGGCCTCTAAAGCCTTCAAAACTGAGTTCAAAGTTTTTGTACCCTATTTCCAAAACCAAAAAGTTTCAATATCTTCAAAACTAGACTTGATCTAGCAATAAAACTTTATAGGCAGGCTGATATGACTAAGATGAACCTCCAGAGAAGAAAATAGACCATTCTAAGCCTAAACAAAAAACTTACTAAAAATAGTAACTTTCCAAAAAATAGCAGCTCTACATAAGATAGCCCTTATTGAAAACAAAACCAGAAATATTTTTGGGTGATACAAGATTGCTCTTACACCCAGGATGCTCTGCATCAAGTCAATTAGGGGTCCTTCCCCTAACTGAGGCTGCCTAGTCAAGCTAGGAGAACTGCATCAAGTGTGCTACAAAGAACATCTAACATATTGATGCAGAGAAAGATCACACTTTAGGAGCAGCCTAGAGTTGTCAAGAGCACAAGTCAAAATAAGTCATAAGCAAGATGACAGAGGAAGAAATATTCTACTAAACTAAAAGGATGATATCTACATCTACAGGATGTATGTTTTTGTTGCTGCTTTGGCATTTTTTATCAAAGAGGGAGATAACGACAGATGAATACATAGAATGAGAAGATCAAGAAAGTGAGAGAAATTTAGTGGATGGTCATGCATGGATAATTAATTCTATATCAGAATGAAGCTAAGGATATTATACATTTCTTTGATAGACAGATAAGTTTTGGATTGGTTGGTAATTCATGTGATATTCATATGGTGTTGCCATCAATGCCAAAGAGGGAGACTATTGGAAACTGCAATTGAAGCAATTTTTGTATTGTCATTGATGTCAAACCTTAATTGGTAAGACTATTGCTATTTGAGAAAGTACTATATCTATTTGAGTGTTGCTAATGGGATAGGAAAGGTTGGTAACAACAACACCTAAGGAAAGGTTGAGTTATCTTGATACTTCAATGAGTACTTGATTATGTGGCACAATGATAAGACAATGTATTTTTTATCTTAGTAATAATGAAGACTAAACTGGTAGGCTTAACCAGGCATAAGTGAAGAAATCTAGTTTAAGCCGAGTGTTGTTTGCATCGACCAAGCTAGTGAATGCTGAGTAAAAACAGTGTTGACCGAACACCAATTAATTGCCAAGGAAGACAGTGTTAGCCGAGGGAACAGTTTATGTGGTGACTGAACTTTCTAGAGAAGACCGAGAAGTTGGACACAATATTGACCGAGCGTCATTATTTTTCATTTGTTAAAGAATTCAGATTTCCAACCGACATCGTTGAATTCTTGAATTATGTAAAACGTGTTGACTTTATTTATTGATTGTATGAAAGCATTTAATACACTGTAAAATGTTTTATTGTAAATCTTTAAGAGATTCAAGATATTTCAAAGATAAGTCAAAGAACATAATGTAGGATAGATTCAATGAATCTGACCTAACCCTAAGATCTACAAAGGAGATTAAGAAGAAAAAGATGTATTGACCTAATAGAGGTAGTATTAAGGAAACCTAAGCAAGAGGTTGAAAGAACGGGAAAGAAGTGAATGCTGGAAGTATTGTTATTGACTGTCTAAGAAGAAAAGGCTGAAGGAGAAGTGTTGTGATCAATTGAAGGGTTTCGAGAAGATCAGTGATGGAGATGGAAAAGGTTCACAGTCAGTAAGCCAACATATGTGTACAGAATTGGATCTGATATTTGCAAAGTGAGTTGTATGTTTCTTAGATAAATATTACTGCTACTTTCTAACCATTGTAATAGTCAACATACTTTTAACAGAGGTTGACCTAATAGTCATAGGTATAAATCCTTTGAACAAGGTTGTATTCTAATGGAGTGTATGTATGTCCTATAACAAGGTGCACTTTTAATAGAGTGGTTGAAATCCTTTAACCAGGTCACACCTGACAATGTGTTTGTAACCTTTGACAGGGTTGGCTTTTCACTGAGCTCACTTCAGAAGAGTGAACATAATAGTAACATGTTACAAAGTGGTTTTTTCCAAATAGGGTTTCCACTATAAATCTTGGTGTTGATACTTGTGTGAATGTTTTGGTTTGGACATTTCTATATTTTACAAGTTAGATGCTTTTGGATAAGTGAACTGCACTTTTATATCTTTTTGTTATGCAATCAGTAATGACTGAGTAGGTGTTGGTTATTAGATTTGATTTGTTGAAGAGTTTAAAATATTGTTTTATACATCTGGACCTAAGAACAACTGATTCACCCCCCCCTCTCTGTTGTTCTAAATCATATTAACAATATGGACCATTAGTGTCCAAGGGTTTCTTAGGGTAGTTAGGATTATATGAATGATGCAATTAAGTCTCCTAGGTGTTTGGAAACCTTTGGAGTTCTTAATTTCCTATTAATAAGGTTTTAAAAGCATTTTCATAGTTTGAAAATTCAAATATTTAAAAAATAACAGTTACATAGGAGTTTAGAGGGAAATAGTATTTTGTTATGTTTTAAGCCTTAACCATTCAACTAAACATCACAAGTTGGTTGATATGGTTATTGGAAGTTCTATATTACATGAAGAAGTCTATTGTACGGGTAGATGATGCCTGGAGTGTACGAAGGAGAATAGTGAGTGGAATAAAAGAAAAGTTTTAATTGAAATATGTGATTTTCTAGTGTGTTAGAAGTCTTTATTGGATTTCATTTTCAAGAATGCAATAAGGGGCAACCTCATGCATTCATTTTCCATCCATTGAATGATTTATGGACTTTGGAATCACTAGTCCATGTGTTAATACTGGATAACAATGACTGTGACTGCTAACTGTGACCTTTCTTTTGAAGTTTTGATAATGTTTCTTATGTGATATTTGTGGAAACAAGTTTATAGATATATAAATCAAATTTGAGAACTATTTTCAAGAAGTTCTAATGTTTTGAAGGTCGCTTCCATGACTGGTTTCCTCTTGCTTGCACAATAAACATTGTCCCTATACATTTCATTAGACAGTTTTGAGTTTTTTGACCACCTTTGATCATTCCATGGACTCAAAGGCCTAGAATCCATGGAATGAGGGTTACTAAATATTTACTATAGTTTCTTAATGATTTAACTTGCAAAAATTTGAAGAAGGAAGTGATCACTGGCTGAAACAGGGAGTTTGTTCATTGAATTTCATGGCACAAGTATAGCAGTAGGAGTTCGGGCTGAATAGCATGGTGGTTTTATGATTGGAGTAGTCTTATATTATTGTGTGAATGGTGAATCAATCACCAATTGATCTTGGAAGTTCTTGGAGGGTTTAGATTGAAGAAGCCCTAGTTTCAAGGGTTTGGAGTAACCAAATTGAGGCTTTTAGTGTTCCCAATAGTTTGGGTTTAATTCCTCTTAGATTTAGAGGTTTTGAGATGTTTCAAGACACTTTCTGGAGTTTGGGATCTTGGGGTTACCTAAAAATAGGAGTTTCTTTGTTAAACTACCCACTTTTGGGTGCATTTGTAGGGGTACAGTCAGGTTACTATAATTTTGTTCCAAAATAACAATACCTAAGTCTTTGGTATGTTCATGTATGGCCAAAAGGTGGGTATAGATGTTAAACCCTTTTATCACTGAGCATTAATGCATTTAATCCTTGGACACTAAAATAAGGTCTAGAAAAGCACTAAAATCGTACTCTTACAATTTAGGAAGCTACACAAAAATTAAAAACTGCAAGACAAAAATGCATTGGACCAATTAAAAATTAGAAAAAAAGTTTTAAAAAATTGATACATAAGAAACATGGAGAAACATTTATTAAGACAATTTTATAGGAAACATTAATAAGAATATGTTGAGGTGAAAATATTAATCTTCCACCTTTAGCCAAAGAGTAAAAATTAATCCTTCATATTTATAGCTTAAAATTCATCAACATAGTAATATAATAAAATCAACATAAAATTGATTGATAATCAAGACATTCCCACTCTCCTTAAGCTATATAACATAATCATAATACATAGTATTGTAATGCAATAAAGTGCACCAAGTGAAATTCCATGTCGCATGGAACCCCCGCTTTAATCGAATCAAATCTACACCTATGCCCACTTCACCTCACTAACCAAATCCCCTCTTCTTGTTCAAATTCCCAACCATGTGGACTATTTAGATTTAGGGTGCTTGCATCTTCATGACACACACTCATCCTTAAAATATATTGATAAAAGATGTTCATTTGAGTGTTACACCTATTGTCCCTCATGGTGTAACACCTCCTTTGATAGGAAACCAACAATGGGAATCCATTAGGTTTCTTAAAATATTTATTTTCCTTTTTTCTAACTTCTTGCTCATTCAAATCAATTCTTGAGCTATATTTGCAATTTTTCCATCATTTTTCAAAACTTTCACAGCAATTTTATCACTTGGCTTTGATGCCTCATCACCTTGGTTGCACACTAATATGCTCTCAGCTTCATTCTAGTAGGCCTTGGCTTCTTTTCTTCAAAGGATAGTTATCTCTCACCTCACACTCATCTATCTCAATTTTTTTAAAGCATATCAATAGTTCTTAATCTTTATCTAATATTGTTTATTATTTTCTTAATTTATCAGTCATATCTCTATCTTGGTTGACTTACATGTATATCATGGATTGATCTTATTGAGGGTCACTTCATTTTTATTTCAATGTCTTTCACCATATTATATGCTATTAATCTAAGAGTTTTGACTCTCTACCATGCTTAATCTCATGCAAATACAAGCCCTCTACTTTTTTCCATTGTTGGGTCTCTGTCATTACATTTCATTCACTATTCTTAGGCTTTTTCATAATGTATTCTTCATGGAATTGTCAAAACATTCCATGATAATACTATACTCTATTGGCACATTGTAGCTCCTACACCAATGTTATTCACGCATTGCCACTCTTCTTGCCTTTTCAACAATTTCTTTGACTCATGTTATTCAAGGATTTATGCATGATCACTTCATTGATGCATTGTTTCAATGTTTTCTGACCTATGTGACTGATTCTTGTCTTTAGCTATGGTACATGACAATAGTCATTGTAGCCTCTTCTTCTACCATATCTATAAGTATCCTATTGATTGGGATACTTATATTAATTGATAGATCTAGATACCCTTTTGTCTTTGATCCATTAAATGTCATTGCACATTGTCTTGTTTCCTACAAATAGCTTCCTTTCAATATTCAACAAAGACTATTGTCTTGCTAACTACATAGAGTCTTTGTTTTTTTTTTTCTATGTCTATTTTTAGAATGATTGGAATTTCTTGACATTGTATCCAATTTGATTTTGTGACTTAAAAGATCACTGTCATAGAGCTATACAACACTATCTTCATTCTTATTAGTGATTGATTTTTCATGCATTTTATCACTATCTCCAAGAGTGAATAGCATTGTTCCCTTGGCAGTTGGTGACACCATTTGATGCCTTTTTTCACATTTTTACTTTTCTACTAGCGATAGGGATCATTATTACTTTTTTTATCAGTGCCTTTCTTATTGCTTCCACTTCCTTTCATCTCTTTCATTCTACTATGGAATTTCTATTTTAATAGTCATTGACACTGTCCTATCCTTTTAGTGTATATTCATTGTCTTTGATGCATTTTATTTCATTGTGTTTACTGACTCTTGAAATTATTTTCATGTATATGTATTCCTTAGTCATGTTAGGAGCATCTTAAAATAGTTTTAAGAATGACACCAACGTGGAATGCAAACAACTTTAATAGTAATATATAGCATCTTAAAATAGTTTTAAAAATGACACCAACGTGGAATGCAAGAAACTTTAATAGTAATATATATTGCATGTGTAGTAAGATCATTGTTGATGACAAACCTTATGTTCAATAGTGTCTTTCCAATATATATAGTACATCTATTGGTTGATATTAGTATTAATGATTTTAGAAATAATATAATTGACATTACTTAACAGTCGAATTCCAAATCTGAAAAAAGAGAAAGTCTAATTCCAAATGAAGCCTTAATTGCTACCTCATATGATACATTGAAGCCTTAATTAATACCTCATATGATACATTGAAGCACTTGAATTTGTGAATATGACTTATAAACTGTTTATAATGAAGAGAGATACAACTGTATACAAGAAACTTAAGTAATAATTCAAATTGAAAGCCAAGCCAAAGGGGAAATTTAAAATTTAAAGAATGTAATGATGACATAATGAGTGTATGTGTGTGTGTGTGTGTGTGTGTGTGACTTTCAATTTGAATTTGTATGTATATATGTGTGACTGTATTTGCCTATAGTGTTCCTTAGTCTTGATTGAGGCTGACAGGCACATGGTTGCTAAACTGGACTTGCATAGTGCAGTTAGATTAAAGGGGTGATTATTTTGGTAGTGAAGATGAGAAGAAAAACATAATTCATTAGTTAAATGTTTTTTATTAAATTGGGTACTACTTTTGTAGGTAGTTTTAGCTCATTGTTTTGTAATGTAATTTTTCAATTTCATGTATTTTATCTCCTATTTATTAGGTGCATGAGATGAAGGTTGAATGTAAGAGTCTTATAATTAATTTTGAGTTACCTTTGGATCTTGAGTTTTTGATACTCCTATGATGATCTTTCTCAACAAGTATTTTATTCTATTGTTTTTTGAATAACATATTGGGTAAATACAAAATTGTGTACTTCTACAGGACAGTCAACACAAAATTGAAGCATCAAAAAAGACTTGATCAAGTTGCAGGTGGAACGTGCACTGAAATAGTAAGTAATGTAGAATAAAAAAAAAGTAAGCTGTCGTGTCTACATTTTTTTATTTTTTGAGATTACATCCATGTTCTATATTCACATAATGGTTGAAAATTGAAATTTACAATTTGATAAAAGTATTGATAGGTGTTGTTCCCTGCACCCTCAATCAACAACTTGCCTCCATTTGTGGTCTCAAGCTGCATCCATTTGTTGTTCCCTGCACCCTCAAAAAGCATTAGATAGGCATATTTGTCATTTTAAGATCAAAGATAAAGGCCCCCTTTTTTATGCGCGCACACAAACACACAAAATATATACAACATATACAACCTTCACCATGCAGAGTTTCCTAAGCAGTACCAGGACCTTACCCTGCAACAAATGTATTATTGTGAAAATCATCACAAGTCTATTTGTTGTCAGGTCTAGCTCCTTGCAGTGCTTGGTCAAATTTGATGCACTTTTGATATATTTTGTGTATAATATATATGATATTTTATTTTGATTTACAAACTACTATATTATTTGAATATCTTTCTTTCTTGCCACAATAGGAAAGAGTTTGAGGTCGAAGACTACAACAGCAGAAGTATTTCAATTTGGTATACTATACTAAAACATCATTTCATAACTAACTTTTCAATTTCTATATATAATTAGGTTATAGATAATCTAAGTGAAGAAGGATCATGTCAGACAATCCAAGTGAAGCACATAATGGGGATACAATCAATAGAAATTTTTATTGTCACTACAATATTTGTAAGGGCTTAAACACTAGAAGATTGCTAATCAAAATAACTAAGAGACATTGTAGGGATAATGGTCACATTGAAGGGGGGTTTGATTATCATCAATTGGTAAGTTTTTCATTATATTTATTTAACAATTAATATATATATATATATATATATATATATATATATATATATATATATATATATATATATATATATATATATATATATATATATATATATATATATATATATATATATATATATGAAATGCAATTTATGATGAGATCATTATCATGGTTTATTTGTGTTCATCATTTTTATATAGGTCGAGCTCCCAAGGGGAGTACGTGATATGGACCATGGAGGTACGAATATGGATAATATGGCTTTGGAAGTGGAGAATCATGGAGGTGCAAATATTGAAGTTGAAGATTATGATCCTATGGAAGATGACGATCATGTGCTAGATAACACATTTGAAGATGATGGTACTAATACATTGATCCATAACACATTTGGTACTGGCACAACTAATGATGATGATTAGGATAATGATGATGATTAGGATGATGTTGATGTCATCCATAATATACCTCTACTTGAGAAGGCAGCCATGACCCTTTACGAAGGCTCCCAAACAACTCTTCTCTCTAATGTATTATTGTTGTTGAACTTGAAGGTTATGAATGGTTTATCCAACATAACAATGTCATGTATGCTAAGGTATGTCATATATGTCATTATAGTAATTAAAGGGTGAAACATGTACCATAAATATTGTTAATATTAACAACATATTTTTTTCTATAGATTGATAGGTGAGTTTTTGTTACCACCATCGAATATTCTCCCTTGCTCATACCAAGAATTATGTGCCACTATGAAAGATATTGGAATAGAGTATCAAGCCATAGATGCCTATCCCAATGATCATATTATTTATCATAAAGAACATGAATTTGCAATAGAATGCCCTGAATGTCATATGAGTAGATATCGAACATATCAAATAACAAAAAAGGTACCTCACAAGGTTCTTCGTTACATCCCCATTATACCACATTTGCAAATATTTTTTAGGTGTAGTAGCTTGGCACAATTTATGGATTACCATGCACGCAATAGGAGTCGAGATGACATTATTCGAATGCCTGCGGATGGTTCTACATTTAAGGACATAGAGGAAAAGTGGCTGCACTTTATCGAAGAACCTTGAAATCTCAAGCTTTCATTGGTAGTAGATGATGTCAATCCATTTGGAGAGCTAAGATCTGTTTACTCAGTTTGGTCTATTTTTATCATCAATAATAAGATTCTTCTATGGATGTCAATAAAGAGGGAGCACATTATGTTGGAAATGATTGTTCCATGTATTTGATCATTTAATAGTTATCTACATGTAATTATAAATCTTGCAGTAAAATGGTCACAATAATTATGTAATGTTGTTGTTCATTCAGCTAGGTAAATACCAAGTTAAAGATATGAATATATATATTGAGCCTCTTATTGACGAGTTGTTGGAGTTATGGAATGGTGTCACTATGTATTAATGTTGTTGTAACACCTGCATTCACACCATAGTTTCCAGTAGTGAATGGGTTAGATGTGTCTATAGCAAGGCTGGACCTGGCCCCTAATGGTGTGATTCCTCTTCACACCCACCTAGGGGCTTCAGAAATCCTAGTGGTTATCCAGGGTGTCATTTGTGTAGGCTTTATAGGCACATACAATTCTGTATACATCAATACCCTCAACACAGGGGATATAATGGTTTTTCCTAGAGGATTGCTTCATTTTTAGGTCAATGTGGGGGGATATAATGCCATTGACTTTTCATCTTTTAGTAGTCCTCTACCTAGATTGCAGATTACCTCCTTTTCTCTCTTTGCTAGTACTCTTCTAGCTGAGGTTATTGAGAAGACTACTTTCCTCTAAGATGCTGAGGTCAAGTGCCTTAAGGCATTTTTAGGAGGAAAGAATTGAGTTTCACTAGATATGGAATTCATAAGAAAAATAAGTTCATCTTGGTAGATCATTGTGTGTTCTTGTAATTTCAAACTTAACCATTCTTCAAATAATAAAAGAGAGCATGTTCTCTTTTTATATTAAAGTGAGTTCAATCTTATTTATAATATTCTCATTGTTTCTTGACTTGCACTAAGAGTATTATATTTTAATAAATTTCTTTTTATATTAAGTCTTATTATTATTTATTTTATTATTATAAATATGGGAAACTAGGGTCCCAATCCTTAAAATGAATAGCCAACCAACCAACCAACCAGCCATACAAGCATCAACTAAACAACATAGAACATTGTTTTTCTTTGAAACAATAGATATGAGAACTATCAGAGAGTCACAATTCAAACAAAAGCAATTAAAGCAGGGAAAACCAAAAATGGGAGTTAGCCTGTTAACCCAACATTTTAGTTTGTCTCACTTCAACAACAATTATTTTGTATAAATTTTCCATACTTTTGTTGAAGGTAAATCATTACCTTTTACCTATTTGGTGTTCATACACTCGTTATTCTCCATTTCATTACATTATATAAATGTCTTCTCAATTGATGTGCTTTGATTATGTTGGCTTCTCATTTACACTTTAAAAAACTCACTTTTATTATGTAACACTTCAATTATGCTTTCCAATTAAATGCCTATCGGTGCATCTCTTGCACCTCCTTTGAGTGCAAGTGCTAGTATTAATTAGGTTGAACCTTTCATTTTATAGAAAGCTTATTTTCTTTACAAATGAGTTAGAATGCTTCTATGTTCTTGTCACTAGGATTAAAAGGTCTTATTACAATGTTCTTTGTTGTGGGGCATGAGGTCTTTGAATATAGAAAGAGAAAATAACTCAACCACTTCCCTTTTCCTACAAATGGGTGAGTTTGAGAAACAATTTTGAGTGATTTTCAGTGAAAGCAAATGCTATTTATAATATTGGACATGTTTATTTTATAATTTTTGTGCTACTAAGCTATTCTTGTGGGCTCATGTAAGAACCATTGATTGTAGATATTCTTATGGAGGAGAAACTAACTATCATAAACTATGGTTTGAGAAAGTGAAGAATATTTAAAATAGGTTAGCCTCTTGTGTTAGCTATGGTTGGTATTTTAGTTAAATTAGACTTACTATCCAAATTGGAAAAATTATTTTTGTTGTACATGGCACTTGGAGTCAAGTGTGTCTCTAAACATTGTGAGCTTTCCATATTCTTTAAGTGTTTTGTCACAATTTTATGTCAAAGATTGAATTAGGGATTAAGCATTTTCTCACAATTTTATTCGTACATTAATGAGAGTCAATGATAGAGAGTTTTTAGATTCTGAGAGGACGTATATTCAGTGGAGGCCAGAAGGGATTTTTGTGGAGATTTTATAGATGTCTAAAATTCTAGAGAATATCTTCTTTACTGAGCTGAGGTGGAACAAAAGTGAGGAAGAGGGTTTCCAGATTGAGTACCAGTGCAAAGATGATGATTCAGTAACCTATGTCTATAAAACCTTCACAAATATCCCTTCTTTGGCCTCCACTCATACCTCTTCTTAGAATATAGAAACTTTGGATACTATTTCTCATCCATGCATGAAATGTGATAGTGATCATATAAAATTACTTTTGCAAGACTAGGATCAATTATGAGAAGGTAAAAAACAAGATAATATTATGGTATCTTTCATTTCTTTTATCCATTCATATTTTATGCCTTCTCTTATATTGGATACTGTGCAGTGTACATAAAGGCAAGGTGGTGATTATTCTTGACAATCAACATGTATAAGTCTTCCAAGCCTTACCCAGTAGCTAGGACTAAAGATAAAAGAGCTCAAGAGACCATTATAGTTGGTCTCCATCTTTGGTCCATATTACTGACAAAATGTTTTACCTTTCATTATCTCATAAAATGCAGTGATCAGAAAGAATTTAATAGATGATATTTTCATGTATAACGTACAATATTTTAGTTTGACGCTGAATGAATTTATCTACTTCACATACTTGTAAACTACAAGGACAACCATAAAGAAGCATCCCCTCCCATGGCTTGAATAATGTAGGCCATGGGAGGAGATGCTTCTTTATCATTGTCCTCGTAGTCTACAAGTGTGTGAAGTAGATAAATTTGTGCAATGTTAACTTAAATAATATATGTTATCATGAAAATATTCTATTAAATTCTTTCAAATCTCCGCATTTGATGAGATAATAAAAGGTAAACCATTTTCTCAATAATATAGACCGAAGAAAGAGACCAAATATGATGGTCTCTTGAGCTTTGTTATCTTTAATGTGCATATCTGTCGCTTTTTTGATGATAATGAAAATTATTTTGACATCAGTGCTATACATCCGACGGGTTTTCTATCAGACATTCACTACATATCTATCTCCATCCCAATAGGTATAACGTCAAAGAGAACTCCTTTTCGATAGATATGTGTGACATGACTACTATACATCTGACGGGTTGTCTTGTCAAATAGTCATTGCATATCCATTGCCATATCAATAGTTATAACATCGGTGAGAGTCCCTTTTCAATAGATATTCATTATGGGAATGCTATCTCTTTGATGAGTTTTCTTGTCGGACTATCATTGCATATGCATCACCATTCGGACAGGGTTTTTGACAAAGTGTTTCGACAGGACTTCCACATGGTTTGTCAGAGTTTTGATAGATATATCGTATGAAATCCCATAGTAAAGTTGCTATTAATGTGGCAAGTTCTGACAAAAATGATGTCAGAATACTGACAATTATCAATTCTGTAGCAATTTGCAATGCAAAAATGCCGATGGACACATCTGTCGAAGTGTCAACAAATAGGCATTGCAAATCTGACAGATAGCCGTCAGAATATGGCCTCAAATGTACTAGTGTATGGAGGCCTAAACACAAGGATCCATGAAAGAGGAGGCATTCTTGATGTGCAAAAAAAAAAGTTGTAGTACAATAAAAAATGAATGTGTTATTTTAATACAAGAGAGATCAATCCTTATAAAAGGAGATCAAAACCCTAAAAGGAAACCTAGGTTGCATAATAATAATTAATAAAATAATTAATTATTATATGCCTACATTTTAGCTTAAGTAAAGAAAGAGATAATAAGTGACTTAATAATTAAATCAATATGATTTAATTAATAAGAAAATAACTTATTACTCTAACACCCCCACTTAAGATAAACTTAGGGAGTAGCTAAAAACCAAGAACATCTACTGAAAGAAAATGGGTTCTGACAAAAAAGGCTTGATCAGGTACCCAAGTACAAAAGAGAGTCTCTCTAAAGCAGAGAAATAGAGAAAACCACATGGTAAAAACTTCACTTCAAAAAGAGATGAAGACTAGTGAAGGAATGAAGAAGCCTCCAAAACTAAAGAATGTTCTAGAAAATAGGAACAAAGAATGAACATGCAAAACACCACTGAAGAAAGAATTTGCAAACTCTATCAAGAAGTAACTATTGATCTGAAGAACCTCCAATGAAATAGAACATGACTAGGTAGAGAAGACTATAATCTGCACGAGTGCGCTCAAATGACACTACTCGAATCTTGAGGCAAACAACTAAACTTGAAGATATAGATGACATAAAATACCAAAACCTGAAGAGATGATCAATCAAAGATGGAAGATTGCCACCAAAACAAAAGGAATGAAAGAGTTTTCATATGGTAAATGATCCATCTCACCAGAATGCATAGGTACCAAGCCATTGTATCTTCTTAGTATATAGGAATAAATAATAAATACATAGCTCACTCCATCAAACCAAGGAAGCATAAGAATCAATAGTAAAAACCCCCCCATCATTATGACAAGGGAGAGTGATAGGTACACTAAAAAATATTGGCCAATAAAAATTGCATCATGAAGAACCAGGAACATCAAAGTTGTAGAGAAAGTACAAACACATATAAAGACATCTTGAGGTTAATGTCATGGAAGGAACACTCACTTGAAAAAGGTAGATGGAATAAAAAGGAAAACATCAAACCCCCCATTTGCACTTTATAATGGAGTGCAAGTACAAAAGACATAAAGATGTGCAAGATCCCAAGTATGCAATAGAATGACACTTTATCTCAATGTGTTTGCATAAAAGAATGCTTACAAAATATGTCAACAATACTCAAAGAAGAAAGAAGGTTGCAAAAACATGAATAACAGCCAAAGATGAGCCATCCCATATAGGGAAAAGATCCCATGACCTGAAACATCCAAGATATTCACCAGAGTGCATAAATGCAAAAAAATGAATAAAATATAACCGGAGAAGAATCTAGAAAAATCTCACAGTACTATAAAGTTCATAGAACAAGCTTTCCAATGGTATCTCGTTTGCCAAAATGAGAGTCCGGATGCACAAGATATGGCTCCTAGAGTGAAAAAAGGAACTTCTAGCTTTGAAATTAAAAACACCATCAAAAAAGAAAAATCAGAAACTCAAACCTCCAGATCTGGATAGAGCTCGAAAAGAGCTTTCCAATGATATTTTGTTTGCCCAATTTTGACACCGTATGCTCAATATATGAGCAAAAAAATAATAGGTGTAATACCCCAAAAATGGGCTTCAGTACCATTGATCTCCCACATCGACAAATCGATCGAAATCGACTCTAAAGTCCTAACCTAAGGCACATCCGCACATCAAATAATCGAAACCCTTATCAATCTTATCTTAATTCTTCATTGGGGAATATTCCTAAATATTCCTAATCTATCTTAATTATCTTTAATTAAATATTATTTGGTGATGAATGATATTATTTTATTTATCCTAAAGTCAATTAATTGAATATGTTGAATATTTAATTAATTAAACTTAATTTGGCCACTTAATTATTTAATTAGATTTAATTGAATTTATTCCTAATTAATATTATTTTTATTTGATAATAAATCAAATTTTTAAAAATATTGATTAAATGTTTTATTTAATTGATTAAATCAAGTTGTCAAATTTAATGATTTAATTTTGAATAAAATTTGATTAAATAATTGATTTACCCATAAATCAGTTATTTTTATTCAAAAATCAGTTAAGTTGAGAATAAAACACATGGAAAATTAAATAATTTATAATTATCCATGCAAAAATCAGAAAAGTGGTTAAACTCTAAATCAACTATTAAATTCAATTTGTTAATTTTTTAAACTCAACATGTGATTGGGAGTTGAAAAGAAGATTGGAGTGATTTGAGCTTCTAATTTGAGTTAAAAAGCTGATTTTGCATGATTTTGTGAGATAAGTATTTCTAATTCCTGATAACTCAATAATCAATTTTAGTTGATCAGGGAGAGATTTTTGGCTTTCCACGAGTTCTCGAAAACCCTGGATCTCTATATAAATAGGCCTCAGTCCTTTACAAATGACCACAAATTTGGAGAATCCTTGCACACACGATTTGGAGAATTGAGAGATTGTGCAATTTTTGAGATTCTTGCTAACCATTATTTTCATTTCATTGCATTCATATCATTGCTAGAATAGATTTTAATTCATATTTCATCTAGTTTTAGATCATTTTTACATTGTTTTTCATCCATACTGCATAGAAAATTTAAAAACATAGTTTAAATCTTCATCCATTTCTATAGCTTTCATCATTCAAATCCTTTGTTTAGGTGTTGCATTGTCACTGATCTCGGTCAATTTTTGAGAATACCATACTCACATTCACTAGAAGGCAGTAAATCACCTAGTTAATGATATTTTTCTTTATTGCTTTTTTTTTTATCATTAACCTATAATGTTTTATAGAAGTATTGTGCTCACAAGAAGGTACAATTTCACATGCACATTTTTGGCGCCCACCATGGGGCCCGATAGTGGGTTTCCTTTCTCCATTTTCTGACATTTTCAATTCAAGCTTTGATTTTTAATTTTTCTTCCATACAATCTCGTACAAAACTTATAGATTGTCATATCAGAACTCTCTATCTTTCGTATGACAGACGATAGTTTGCATTGTCATATCGGTTATAAATATATTGTCATATATGCCTTGAATTGTCATGTGTGCAGGTACCCAGAGTTGTATCATGCATGAATTGTTGTATGGGAACTGGTATATTGTCATACAAGTTTTGAATCCAGTTTTCAATTGTTATATCAATTTTTTATCAATTCTTGGCTTATTTGATTTGAGATTTTGACTAACAGTTGACTCTGACATTTGCTGCTTGTTGGTAATTGATCATTTTCATAGCCTCACACATATTTGCAAGATGAAAAGATGAAGACTTGAGCATAAAAACCAGATCTTTAGCCTCTTCTTGTCTTGACTTCTAAGCACAGGAAACCCTTTTAGAAAATCGCTTGTCAAAGATGCTCAATTCAACAAGATTTATGATGAGTGGTTTTGCAGGTTTCCAAAGCTTCATCAAGAAAATATTCTATTTTCTTAATATTTCATTTCATAGGCATCTAGCTAATTGGGTAAATGCACTTATTACCATTAAGGAAGATATTAAGTGGATTATGCTCTTCTCCTTCTTAGGAGAATCAAAAACCCAAAAGGTATCTTCCATAGTGCTAGTTTCCATACTCTTTCTGGATTAACTCTATTTGACATGTTTGGGATAGGGAAAAGGAAACGGTTAGGGGATTATGCTCTTCTCTTTTAGAGAATAAAAAACCCAGATCATGTGGTCCCCAACCTCACATTTTCTTTAATCATTTACAGGGCCTACTAGAGAGGTAAAAAGCTCCCGGGAATGACCTAAGTGGGGAAAAGTCTTATGCTGACTCTTCCACCCCACTATAAAATTTGACACTTCCTTGAGGTTAAAGCCTCAGAAGACATACCTATGCTTGTTCCTTGGATTCATTCCATGAACATGCTTTGATTTTGTGTAGAGTGGAGCCGCTTAAATCTTGCTTGTGAGACTACACTAGTCATGGTACTCGTGGGGTTAACAACCTCAATCCTTCTTGCAGGACTATGGGAGACAGTTGTGAATGGATGCCTTTATTAAGAGCTTAAGCTAGTTGTCTACTGATCTTCCTCCGAAGGATTTATAGTTCTTGTGTGAGGTGAATAGTAATCACCCCAAGAAACTTTTAATATTGAGCCCTCTTTGATGCTTGAACTCAGCTAATATGGGCTTCAACATCCATTGTGTGTTGCTAGACCTGCATATTTTGAGGAGTCTCTGAGTGTGTTCCTAAGTCAATGAGAAATTAATACATCTCTTCTCCTAGCTAGGGTAAGGTAGGTGTGATTGATTCTTTGAGTCAACTCCCTCATGTTTTCTATGATTGTGAGCCTATTGTCATGATAAACAACCTCAGACAATCCAATACATAGATCTTCAAAAACCTGGACAAAAAATTTTGCAAAACAATTGAGATCAAAATCTGGAAAAACTTGAAAAACTTGAAAAAATGAAGTAAAATCCTTTTTCTGGTGTCAACTATCAAATGGAAAATCCAAGTGTTGTACGACAATTTCTTTTGATCTAAAACTATTGTACCAGAACCCCCCAAGTGTTGTACAAGTACCCATACTGTGTCATAAAAAATTTGCCAAAATCCTCAATAAAAAGAAAAACCTAGTGTCAGTTGTCATATGAGTCTTTGCAATTATCATGCCAGACCTCATTCTATGTCGTACGAGCCTAGATACTGTCATACGATAGTTTTCCCAAAATTGCCAAAAAGTCAAAATCTTGTCAGAAATTCAACCAACTTGCAGTTATTATCTAGATTCTGTCAGAATATTCACTATGTTAGGAACATAGTAGAGAAATGAAGAAATTCATCTTATTTCCCAAAGTGATCCTTTAGCTTGATTTTTCATCTGATTGACCAGTCTGAACCACGTCTTGTCTTGTGTCAAAAATCTTGTCAGAACAACCTTGATTTATTATCTCCAAATGGCTAAGTGTTGTGAATTCATGTCCACCATCTTTTGGGCATCTACCCATACATCTCGGGTACAATATCACTCATTTACATCCAATCAATATTTTGAAAAACCAATCTTGATAAGGTTGCATCACCTGATATCTCCTAATTCAGATTATCTATCACTTTTCTTATCATCCTCTCTAGATTCACCTAAGGTTAATGGTGGAAGCTAGAGCCTCTTCACATAGAAAACCCAAAGAAGAACCAAAGATCTCACCTTCATCATCTTTTATTATTCAGACCTTACACTAACCTTACAATACAAATCTTTATGAAGAAGATACCCTTGGCAATTTGTGCCTGAAAGGAGGTCACACAACTCCTCCTGCATCAACACAAAATCTCAATCAAAACACTTCCATGTCTCAAGGTGGAGCTAACGAAGGCTCACAAGGCCACCAATCCAATCATGATGGAGATCAAGAACCCACACCATTGGAAATTGAATGATTTCATGATGATGACCTCTTTAAAAGAATGATGAAACACTTCTTACAAGAAGAAAAAGAGGCATATTTCCTACAATTGGCTCAACAAGGAGCCAAACTTCCTCAAGACTTTAATGTCAAAAACATCAGCACACAAGAGGAAGAAACTCCCATCATAGCTATGATGAAACAAATGCATGCCATGCATGTCAAACTTAACAAGCTAGAAAAGGATAAAGAACCCAAAGAATTCTCTATGGAAGCCCTATGTCCATTTGCATTTGATCAAAGCTTGTACATGCCACCATTCCCAAAAAGAGTGTCCAACTACCCAAATATGACAAATATGATGGAAATTATGATCCTCAAGATCATGTTAGAGAATTATGTATTCTATCCATGGAGTTTATGCATGAACCAACATACTTAATGTTTCTCTTCCCACAATCTTTGGGAGGAGAAGCCATCAACTGGTTCTCTAAAATGCCTCCAACTATCAAGACTTTTGAGGAGTTAATCAAACTATTCTATCAACAATACTCCTACAATATCCAACATCCGGTCACCATGATCAACATCTGTAATCTGAAATAAAATTCAGGAGAACCCTTCCTTACCTTCCTCAAATGATGGAGGAAGAAGTTTTCACTCTATGCCCGACCAATTCTAGAGAACAAGAAACTAGAGATCTTCATCAATAATCTGGTTCCAAAAATAAATTATCATCTTCAAATGTAGAATCATACCTCTTTTGACAAAATAGTGGAAAATACCATAAAGATAAAAAATGTGCTTGTTTGCAAGGGAGACATATCGCTTCATAAGGAAAATGAGTATGATTCAGGATCTAGTTCCAAGAACAAAGATAAGGGAAAAATCTAGAACAAAAACAAAAATATTTTCATAGATGGTGTCATTGATAATATCAGTGCTCCACATATGGCACCAGCATTTAATCTAACTATTGGCACCCAAGCCATAAAAGCTTCAGAAATGAAGGTGACTGAACCTGCTAAAAAGTCAATTGACTATAAACCATGGGTTACAAAACCAAAGTGTGAGTTCACTCCTTTGGGTGAGTCCTTGGAATCTGCCATGAAAACTCTATTGGAAAACAATATCATCACATTACCTAAGATCAAACTATATGATCCCGAAGTCAAACCTAAATGGTGGAAAGAGACCAATTTCTGTGATTTCCATCGAAATAAGGGTCATAAAACCAATATCTGCATGTGTCTGAAGCATCTCATTCAATACAAAATTGATGCTAGAGAAATTTTGATTGACAACCATAAATCCAATAATGATCATACAACATTCACAAAACCTTTTTCAAAACATAATCAAGGAGACTCATCTTCTAAACCAAACATGGGTGCTAAAGTCAATTACACTTACTCTGGTAATAGTGATGTCATCAATTGTTGGACTACAACTGATTTGGAATCTGATTGAAGAATCCATGATTAAAGATCATTAAGGAGTTGTTAATTAGATATGTAATATGATTAAATCAGTATTATGTTGCCATTGATGTCAACTAGTTTGACAACACTTATCTTGTAAGTTACTATACCGAGACATCTAAAGAAAGGTGAAAGAGATGAAGAACAAAGAAATCTACATGGGGAAAGATGTACATGATAGATGAGGATAAGGAACACATTGAGTAACTTGTTGATGAGTTTATGACTTGATGATATTGACTTTATTATGTTGCATTCATCTATGATGAAGTATAGAGCTGAAAGACACAAAGCAGTGTTGTTGGTAAATGAAGCATTTCTAGTATACACCGATAGAGTGTAGTGTATACCGATCAAATTATTAACTAAGAAATGTTCACCAACGTATTTCTTTGTTAACCGAGCAGAACAAAATGAACTAAATGATTAGTTTAGCTGATAAGATTGATGAGCTGTAAAGTACCTCGATTTCAGTGATAACAGATAATGTTTGTTATGAAGATCGACGACTAACAAAATTAAAGAAAGATCTAATGGAGTAGATTGAAACATGTTATTGACACATCAACTGAGAAAGTTTGAAGCGAAGAAATCTATGAATGTGGTTAAGCGGCAAAATCTGATGGAGGAGAAGAAAATGATTTACCCGTCTATATAAGACACTAGAATTTCATTATGAAAAAAAGATGGAAGAAGTAGAAACTACAAGAATATCACATGAACAAGGTTTTCATGCATTTTGATCATACTGGTTAAGTAAGAACCGAGTTGCAAAACAATTATCAAGCTATAGAGAGAAATTACCAATGGACAATAAGTTGATACAGTATTGAATCTGAAGTGAAATATTGATCAGAAGGATTTGTATGGACTGAATATTGATCTGTAATCTACAATTGAAGTTATATTAAGGCAGGTCACATACTATTACATATTTAACCATTGTATACAATCAAAATCTCTTAACCGAGTGGACTCTGAAAGTCTTATGATGTATCATTCATAGAATGAACATTATTATCCTGTCAACCCCATAGTGAATGCTGGTTGGACGATAACTTCTAGTCTAAAATCCTCTAACAAGGCCACACCTTACAGTGTGTTTGTAAACCTTTAATAGGGTCGGGTCTTAACTGACCTCACTTCAGAAGAGTGAACAATTTTGGGTTGCCGGTCCTAGGTGGTTTTTCCCTTTACGGGGTTTCCACATTAAATCTCTTGTGTTATGTGTTGATTGTGATATTTGTTTGTTATCATACTTTACATGTTACATGTTAGATTTGATTGGTAACTATTATGGTATTAGACTGGTAATCGGTAAAAGCATAGATAGTGAAAGTAATTATTGTTTACCAAGGAGCAGAAATTGAAGAAGTTGTTTTGAATTATACATTTTGTTTTGGGACACTGGATAACTGATTCACCCCCCCTCTTAGTTATTCTAACAATTGGTATCAGAGCTGTGGTTGCTTAGAATAGATTTTTAAGGAATTAAGCATAAAGGTCTCAAGATGTATAAGAGGGAAGTACTAAAGTTGAACAAAGAGAACTTCATAGTATGGCAAAGCAGGATGAAGCTGCACATATCTAGAATTGGGAATTTTGCATTAGATCTGATGGAGAATGGCTACATACAACCGCCCACTGGTCCCTTAACTCTTGATCAACTAAAGGACAAGCATGAACACAATATCACTATGATGGAACTTTCTGCCACCTGTACCGATGCTTAATTTGAAGACATCAAGGGTTGTGATACTGCTAAGAAGATGTGGGACAAGTTAAATCTGATATACAGTGGAGATTTGAATGTCAAAAGAGCCCGAGCTGAAAGCCTAAGAGGTAGATTTGATGATATGAGAATGAAAGAAGGTGAGAACATTGTACAATACTCAAATAGACTAAAAGAGGTGGTACATGCTATTAGAGCATCTGATGGAGTGATTGATGATGAAACAGTGATAAGTAAGATTCTTAGAACTTTGCTTCTAGTTTATGCAATCGGGATCTCTACAACTCATGAAACAAGAGCTACATCCAACCTTACTCTTGACACTCTGATTGGTAAACTTACAACCTTTGAATTAAACAACTTTGATAATAGTGTTGTTCCTTCTGTTGAATCCACTTTCATGTCTTCTTTGAAGATTGGAAAGTCTAGTAGGAACAGTAAGAATTATGATAGTGATGGTAATACCGATGATGAACTTGATAAGCTTGAAGCTCTTATGGCTAGAAGATTGCCCAAAGGAAAAGGAAGGTATAGAGGTAAGCTACCTTTGGCATGTTTTAACTGTAAATAAGTTGGTCACATCACTGCTAGATGTCCTTAGAAGAAAGATGATGATAGATCCAAAGACTGATCTGAAGGAAGCTATGGAAGAAGAGTCAACAGAGACTACCGACACAACAACAGAGACAACCGAGATGATAAAGGTAAAAAGGTATGTTACATAGCTAAAGATATTGAAACTGAATCTGATTTTGATGATGACATAGAAGTTGTATTTGTTGCAATGAAAGATGACTCAGAGGAAGAATAAAAACATGAAGAGACAACAGTGATCTCTAAAGTAAGCAGAAATGATACATGGATCATAGATAGTGGTTGTACACATCATATGACTAGTGATGTAGAGAACTTTGATCATCTTATTGAATATACTGGAGGATCTATGAGAATGGGAAATGATGCACCTTGTATGGTAAGAGGTAAAGGTTCACTGATGATCAATGACAAAATACAATGTGAAAATGCATACTGGGTAGATGGATTGAAATATAATTTGTTAAGTGTGGCTCAACTGAACAATTCAGGCCACCGAATGGATTTTGAGAGCAAAAAGGTGAAGATCTATGATGATGAAGGAAGACTTGTCAGAATTGGTACACAATCTAGAGGTAATCTATTCTATCTTGATATGGATCAATCTTCTTATTTGTTAATAAAGGATGAAGATGCTTGGTTGTGGCACAAAAGGTTATGCCATGTGAACTTTGACAACATGATCAAGATTAGTAAAAAGAAAAGAGTTAGAGGATTGCCTAACTTGACACAACCTGATCATGCCATGTGCCATGAATGTCAGAAAGGTAAGATGACTAAGTCTATTTTTAAAAGTAAAGACTACTCAACAAAGAAGATACTTGAGTTGGTTCATACCAACCTATGTGGTCCTATGAGAACTCAGAGTTTTTCTAGTGATAAATATTTTATTCTTTTTGTTGATGACTATACTAGACTGATGACTGTTATGTTCCTGAAAGAGAAATTTGAAGCCTTTAAAATGTTTAAGTGGTATAAAGCTAAGGTAGAGAAAGAGATTGGAAAAGAAATAAAATGCTTAAGATCTAATAGAGGAGGTGAATTTATCTCTGATGAATTTACTAATTTCTGTAATGAGCATGGAATTAAAAGATAGGTCTCTATAGCGAGGACACCTCAGCAAAATGGCATTGTTGAAAGAAGGAATAGGTCTATAATTGACTGTGCTAGAACATTGATGATACAGAAGAATGTTGCTTAGACATATTGGAGGGAAGCTGTCAGCACAACTATGTATGTTCTTAACCGAGTACAATTGAAGAAGGACACCAACCGAACACCCTATGAGCTATGGTTTGGACACAAACCTACTGTAAGTTATTTCAAGATTTTTGGAAGTAAATGCTTTATTTTGAAAGATGAAAGAAATGGAAAATTTGATTCTAAAGGAGATGAAGGGATATTTCTGGGATATTCCTCTACAAGTAAATCATATAAATGTTTGAATAAGGTTACAAATAAGATAGTTGAAAGTACTAATGTTTGTGTTGATGAGTTTGATGACAAGAACATAGAGGAAAGTACAAAGGAACTGGAAGACTATGATAGATTCACTTACATTGAACATCCAGAGTATCTACCAACGTTGCAAGCTGTGACAACCGATCAGCAGGGAAACAATACAAGACAATAGGCAACACAAACCGATGAACAAGATGGAGCTACCGAGAAATGAAATGACCTTGAGCAGGATGAGAAAGAAAGGAGAAACTGAGTTCTGGCTAGTTTTGTTAGAAGACATCATCCTGAGACACAAATCATTGGAGATAGACATGCTAGAATGCAAACTAGAAGCAAAACAAGACAAGGTATATCTCTAGTTTGTGAATTTGAACCTAAAAATGTGAAAGTTGCATTAGAGAATGAAGAATGGGTTAATGCAACGAAGGAGGAAATAGAGAAAATAGAGAAGAAAAAAACTTGGTCCTTAGTACCCCGACCTAAAGATAAGAATGTTATCGGTCCTAAGTGGATATTCAAGAATAAATTGAATGAAAATGGTGAAGTCACAAGAAATAAAGCTAGATTGGTATGCAATGGATATGCACATGAAGAAGGCATTGACTATGGTGAAACATTTGCACCTGTTTCTATATTGGAAGGAGTTAGAATGCTACTTGCATATGTTGCACACAAGAAATTCAAAGTCTATCAAATGGATGTGAAGTCAGCATTTCTGAATGGTATAATTGAAGAAGAGGTCTACCAATAAAGACATGGTATGTAGATTACATAAAGCTTTATATGGCTTGAAGAAAGCACCTAGAGCATGGTATGAAAGACTACATACTTACTTGTTAAGTATTGGATTTGTTAGAACAAGTGAAAACATCAATCTGTATATGAAAGGTGATACTGATGATACTATTATCATTGCTGAAATATTTGTTGATGATATTATTTTTGGAGGCTCAGATCTTGTATGCAAGACATTTGTTGATGAAATGCAAAAGGAATTTGAAATGTCTATGTTTGGAGAGATTAAGTTCTTTCTTGGACTACAAGTGATTCAACAGAGTGATGGAATATTCATCACACAATCTAAATACATAAAGGAAGTACTGAAGACATTTGACATGGAAGATGCTAAACCTATGAGAACACTGATGGCTACTGGATGAAAATTGACAAAGGAGGATGAAACTACAGAGGTAAACCAGACACTTTACCGATCCATGATTGGTAAGTTGATGTACATAGTTCACAGTAGACCAGATATAGCACATGATGTGGGTATTGTTGCAAGATTTTCTACTAATCCTAGAGAATCACACATGATAGCTACAAAAAGGATCTTAAGATACCTAAAGAAAATAGAGAATTATGGATTATGGAATCCTAAGGAAGGGAAGTTTGAACTAAAAGTTTACACCGATGCTAATTGGGCTAGAAATGTGGATGATAGAAAAAGCACCACCGGAGGAGCATTTTTCTTTGGTGAAAGACTTGTAACCTAGACAAGTAAAAAGAAGGCTTGTATTTCTCAGTCTACAGCTAAAGTAGAGTATGTTGCTGCTGCTACTAACTATTCAAACATTGCATATATCAAGCAAGTGTTGGAAGGGATGAATGAGGTAATCATTGACCCGGTGATTATATATTGTGACAACACTAGTGCTATTAATATTTCAAAGAATCCTGTGATGCACTATAAGACAAAGCATATATCTATTAAGTATCATTACTTAAGAGAAAAATTTCAAGAGAAGCAAGTGAAGTTAGAATTTGTCACATCTAAAGAACAACTTGCAAATATTTTTACAAAGCCTCTACCGAAGGACACATTTGAATACTTGAGGACTAGACTTGGGGTCCGTCCCCTATCTATCAGTCACTAAGGTGATTTGGTTGTTGCATCAACCTACTTTTATCAGAAGATCATTCATGTTGATGTAGCATAGTTCACACTTTGAATCATGTTCAAGGTCGTGATTAAGTCTGGAGAACTTGAACCGATTGGAATATCAGTATACTGAGATACAGTGAATGATAGAATTGTTTGTTTATTTGTTTCTTTGGCATTGCTATCAAAGGGAGAGATAAATAATATGAAAAGGGACAAGCACTGATGAGAATTATCTAAGGGAGAGATAATCTGAATGAAATAGAGTATTGAAGATCAGTTATAGAGAATAGAAGCAGGAACATGAGAACTGAAAAGATCACAACTACAGAATGGTAAAGCTATATTATCTAATGTTGTTTAGTAATGTAGTGATTAGACATATTAAGTCTATTTCAACTTACAAAATTTTGTTCACAAAGTTGTAGAATATATGTTTGGTATGTGTATGGTACATTTCATATTACTTGAGTTGCCATCAATGCAAAAGGGAGAGATTGTTGGACTACAACTAATTTGGAATCTGATTGAAGAATCCATGATTAAAGATAATTGAGGAGTTGCTAATTAGATATGTAATATGATTAAATAAGTATTATGTTTCCATTGATGTCAACTAGTTTGACAACGCTTATCTTGTAAGTTACTATACCGAGACATCTGAAGAAAGGTGAAAGAGATGAAGAACAGAGAAATCTACATGGGGAAAGATGTACATGATAGATGAGGATAAGGAACACATTGAGTAACTTGTTGATGATTCTATGACTTGATGATATTGACTTTATTATGTTGCATTCATCTATGATGAAGCATAGAGTTGAAAGACACAAAGTAGTGTTGTCGGTAAATGAAGCATTTCTAGTATACACTTACGGAGTGCAGTGTATATCGATCGAAGTACTAACTAAGTAGTGTTCACCAATGCATTTCTTTGTTAACCAAGTAGAACAGAATGAACTAAATGATTAGTTTAGCCGATAAGATTGATGAGCTGTAAAGTACCTCGATTTCAGTGATAATAGATAATGTTTGTTATGAAGATCGATGACTAACAAAATTAAAGGAAGATCTAATGGAGCAGATTGAAATGTGTTATTGACACATCAACCGAGAAAGTTTGAAGTGGCAATCTATGAATGTGGTTAAGTGGAAAAATCTGATGGAGGAGAAGAAAATGATTTACCCATCTATATAAGAGACTAGAATTTCATTATGAAAAAAAGATGGAAGAAGTAGAAACTGTAGGAATATCGTGTGAACAAGGTTTTCATGCATTCTAATCATACTGGTTAAGTGAGAACTGAGTTGTAGAACAATTACCAAGCTACAAAGAGGAATTACCGATGGATAGTAAGTTGATACAATATTGAATCTGAAGTGAAATATTGATCAGAAGGATTTGTATGGACTGAATATTGATCTATAATATGTAATTGAAGTTGTATTAAGGTAGGTCGCATACTGTTACATATTTAACCATTGTATACAGTCAAAATCTCTTAACCGAGTGAACTCTGAAAGTCTTATGATGTATCATTCATAGAATGAACATTGTTATCCTATCAACCCCATAGTGAATGCTAGTTGGACAATAACTTCTAGTTTAAAATCCTCTAACAAGGTCACACCTGATAGTGTGTTTGTAAACCTTTAACAGGGTTGGGTCTTAATTGACCTCACTTCAGAAGAGTGAACAATTTTGGGTTACTGGTCCCAGGTGGTTTTTCCCTTTACATGGTTTCCACATTAAATCTCTTATGTTATGTGTTGATTGTGATAATTGTTTGTTATCATACTTTACATGTTACATGTTAGATTTGATCGGTAATTGTTATGGTATTAAACTGGTAATCGGTAAAAGCATAGATAGTGAAAGTAATTATTATTTACCAAGGAGCAAAAATTGAAGAAGTTGTTTTGAATTATACATTTTGTTTTGGGACATCAGATAACTGATTCTCCCCCCCTCTCAGTTATTCTAACATCAATATGGTAGAACCATGCCTGTATGAACACTACAATGTCATCACCATTGTAAAAAAGGACAGAGATAACAAGATAGCTAATGTAGTTACTCGATCTCAAGCTCAGGTAACTCTCCAAGGGAAGAACTTAGGTTCATCAAACTCCCCAAAGGTACCATTTAATCTTGCAACTGCATCTAAACAAATGACTACCTCCAAATCTTCAAATTCGAAAGAGTCCAAAGTGGTATCATACAACATCATCCAGTAACTACAACACACTAATGCCAAAATTTCTATATTTTAGCTATTATAGATCTCTCCTACTCATCATGCAATTCTGGACAAAGCTCTAATTGGTTCTAATGTTCCTGAAGATCTTGATCTTGACAGATTCCAAACAATAGTGGTTCACTTGACGTCCCCTCAGTACATATCCTTTTTAGAAGAAGATGAAAACTCACTAATCCACCCACATAACCAGCCCTTGCATATTGAAGTCCTAATAAAAAATTGTTGTGTCAAACGTGTTTTGATAGATGGAGGTTTTGGTCTAAATATCTGTTCCTACAAATTGGTTACACAACTAGGATTGTTAGAAGATGATATTGATCCTAAAAAGAAGATAACCATAAAAGTATATGATGAACAAGAAAGAAATTCCAAAGGAGTCATTGTGCTACCTATTAGAATAGGACCTATCATCAGAGATATCACTTGTCAAGTATTAGATCCCCATTGGCCTATAACATTCTTTTAGGAAGAACCTGGATTCATGAGATGCAAGCTATTTCATCAATGTACCACCAATGTATCAAATTTCCCTATGATGGAGTAGAGGTCACTATACCTACATACACATCAGCATCTTGCAATGCTTTGAAAGAAAGTGCAAATAAACTTGTCCCACATAACCGAGAATCTTCTACAAAACAAATAGACATATCATCTACATAAAAAAATGAAGACTTATCAAAAGGAGTCAAGATCAAAGACATAGGGATGGGAGAATACAAAATGGAACCAGTCCTATCTCTCACATCTCTCCCACTTTCACCTAAGTCTTATGGACAACCTTCAGAGAAAGTAAGACCTACAACCAAAGAACCTCAAGTTATCTTCGATGGGAGTTTTATCACAGAGCAGGTTTCCAAACAAGAATCAGATGAGGAAGAAGCTATATTAGCTTGGTTATACAAAGAAGAGTCTCAATCATAGAAAATTCAAAAATGTGACTCTAAAATACCTAAGATTCCTGCAAAATCATATGGACCAGGTCACAAACTAATGTCCAAAATGGGATACACTAGAAAAGGACCTCTAGGAATAAGAGAAAAAGGCATAATCAAATCCATTGAACACTATGAGAACAAGAAAGGATACAACAAGCATAGGTTATCATAAGAAACCTTTCCATCTCAGTGGAAGCTCTACACATGTCCTAGAACAGATAGAACCAAGAACAGATATTTAGCAAAAGGAAGAAACACAACATTCAAACAATGATGATTCAGACACAACTAATGTTTTTCCTTATGAATGTATACCTCAAAATATCTTAGATCTTCTTGAAAATGAAAAGTAACCTAAAATGATTAATGTGGTAGACACACAAGAACCTACTACTGAACAAGAGACAGTCACAACACAAGAACTGACTAATCCTAAAAAATAAACAAGAAGAAGGTATAAATCTCACAATAGCTAAACATTTGGGACACAGTAGTGATTCTAAGATAGATTATCATGAATATGAGTTCCACTCAGACTCTGAAGGCAACCTTGGTTGGGGGATTTGTCCTGATTTTATACATATTTTTAATTTTTCTAGTGATCCAGATGAAGAATCAAATGACTGTGAATGCAGAATTATTCCAGAAGAAGATGATCTTATAATAGAAAAACACATAGATGTCATTCACTAAGACGCACCTACATCTGAAATGATTCTAGAATGAAATGACAGACCTCAAGATTTTGATTCACTTATCACTAACGTAGGATCCAACGATGACATTGAGATGCTTAATGAACTGAACATTCTAAGTAGTAATATCATCCTTGAATTTGAGAGTCAAATTAGAGTTAATGATGACAACATTATATGCATAAACACTATTAGCCAATCCTTCCCCATGCTTACTATTTGACATCCTGAGCTTATTGACCAAACATCTGACGATCCAAGCCAAGACACCCACACTTTCCAAATAGACTACGCTCTCACATGCTACCTACATGCAGTAGAACCTAGGATGACTTCCATTAGCAAACCTAGCATCAACATGACAAAGTCAGATATCAAATATCTCAGTCAAAAGAATAAAAGAAAAAATAAAAAGAGTTATGAGGGTGAAAACCACTACGTGGCAGTCTTAGAACCTAAAATAGTAAAAAAAAAAGACTTATATGACGGTGAAAACCTCTTTGAGGTGCCTAAGGATGAGATAGTTGATGTCCTTCTGAGTCATTTACATGACAGATCTCTAGTATTGATAGAACCAACATAGTCTATCAATGTGGGCACAACAGAGAATCCTCAGTTGATTCATGTAGCTCAATCTCTATCAGAAGAAGGAAAAAAGAATTCACAAAATTCTTAATGGAGAAAAAGATCAACTTTGCATGGAATATTTAGATATGCCAGGATTAGATCCTAATCTCATCATGCATCATCTCTCTATCACTCCAAGAGTAAAGCCAATCAAGATAAAGTTACATAAAATGCATCCTCATGTGGCACTCCTTGTCAAAGTTGAGCTAGAGAAACTATTAAAAGCTGGATTTATTGGAGTCATAGATTATGCAGAATGGATTTCAAACATATTTCCAATATCAAAACCAGATAAATCTACCAGAGTATGCAAAAACTTGAGAGATGTAAACAAAGCATTCCCTAAGGATGATTTTCCACTACCAAACATTGATATGATAGTAGACATGACTATGGGCTTTGAAATGTACTCTTTAATGGATGGTTTTTCTGGATACAACCAAATCAAGATAGCTCTAGAAGATCAAGAGAATACAACTTTTACTTGTGCATGGGGTACTTTCAGCTAGAATGTCATGCCATTTGGTCTTAAAAATGATAGTGCTACTTATCAAAGAGCTATGAAGTCCATCTTTCATGATTTGATGCATAAAAACATGGAAGACTATATTGATGACACTTTGGCTAAATCAATGAAAAGATCTAAGCATCTAGAAAACTTGGGTACAATACTAGATCAAATGGAAAAATTTAGTCTCAGACTAAATCCTAAGAAATGTGTCTTTGGTGTCACTTCGGGAAAACTTCTAGGGTACATTGTTTCAAAGAAAGGTATTGAAGTGGATCCAGCAAAAGTCAAAGCAATCATAGAGATTCAACCTCCTAAGAACATTAGTCAAATGGGGACCTTACAAGGAAGGGTACAATCAATCAGATCCTTCATATCTTAGCTAGCAAATATATCACAACCTTTCACAAAAACATTACATAAAGGTGTGACTTTCATGTGGAATGAGGAATGTAAAAAGAACTTCAATCACATCAAACAATATCTAGAAAATCCACTGATTCTCATGCCTCCTATTCAAGGGAATCCATTAATATAGTATGTCTCCGCTATAGATACATCACTGGGGGCATTACTAGCACAACATAATGAAAACAAGAAGGAATAAGCTATCTACTATATCAATAGAATATTGGTAACTTATGAGAAGAACTATTCCATGATAGAGAAGGCATGTCTAGCTATTATCTTTGCATCATAGAAACTCAAGCACTGCATGTTATCTCATAGTACACATCTAATAGAAAATATTGATCCATTGAAGTACTTATTGAGCAAAGCTTCCCTCATAGATAGACTAGCAAAATGGGCAATGTTGTTGAGTGAATTTGACACCGAGTATGTTGAAAGAAAAGCTATCAAAGGACAAGTCATTGTAGATCAATTAGTTGAAGCACCAATGTTCAATGACCAACCAATGCAAATGGAATTCCTAGATTCCTCTATCATGCACATATCTTCTAGAACATGGCATTTATTCTTTGATGGATCCTATACATGGAATGGATCTAGAGCTGGCATATTGTTCACAACACCACATGATTTCTCCATTCCAAAGGCATTCATGATCAAGTTCCCTTGTACCAAAAAGATAGCTAAATATGAAGCTTTGGTAAATGGAATGAATATAGCAATTGAATGGTGAGTAACAAAACTATACATTCATGGAGACTCACAACTGGTCATACACCAAGTCAATGATGTGTATCAAAAAAAAGATGAAAAGATTGTTCCCTACAAGCACATGGTCGATGATCAAAAGAAATATTTCATATCTATCAGATTTGAACAGGTACTTAGAATGGAGAACAAAGCTATTGATGCTATAGAAATGCTATCATCTTTACTACAACAGCCTAAACATGAGCTACGCTATGAGTTCTTGGTGGAAGAAATGTCATTCCCCACCTATGATTGTCTAAAAAACTGCATGATCTGCACTGTTGTCGGTCATGATTCCTCCTGCTACAAAAAAATATACTCCTACCTTTGAGATAAAATCATTCCCGATACCTTTAACCGCCATGAAAAATGTTACCTTATCCAAAACACATCGCGGTATGTCATCATTGGTAATGATTTATACAAATGAAGTCTGGATGGTATACTTCTTAGGTGTTTAGAATGTGAAGAGTCACAACGAGCATTAGAGGAAGTCCATAAAGGTATTTGTGGATAAAATTCCAATGGTTTGACACTAGCTCAAAAACTCATTAGGGTAGGGTACTATTGGCCAGACATGGAAAAAGAGGCCGTGCAATATGCTAAGAATTGTCAGAAATGCCAAGTACATGGTAACTTGATTCATGTGCCAGGGAGAGATTTGATTCCCTTTACAACACAATGGCCTTTCCAAGAGTGGGTATTTTATCTCATGGGGGCTATTTATCCACATTCGTCAAATGGTCATACTCATATAATCAAAGTTATAGATTACTTCACAAAATGGGTAGAAGCAGTTCCTTTGACACAAGCAACCAGAAAAAAAATCTCTATGTTCACTTTGAATTACATCATTTTTTGGTATGGTATACCACACTCCATAATCATAGACAATGGAGGCCAATTCAAGAACAAGGACCTAGATTCCTTATGCTCTAATTCAAGATCACTCAACATTGTTCATCCATTTACTATCCATAAGGGAATGGACAAGCTGAAGCATCCAATAAGAAATTACTGAAGATTCTACACCGTACAGTCAACAAGATAGGAAGAAACTGGCACTTGATGATAAATCCATCTCTTTGGGCCTACAAAATAAGTATCAGAACACCCACTGGGGCTACTCCTTTCACTTTCGTATATGGGGCTAAAGCGGTATTGCCTATTAAGGTTGAAATCCCATCACTAAGAATCATAATGCATGGTCTAGTAATTGATGATAATTAAAGAGTATCTAGGTTACAAGAGCTTGAACTACTAGATGAGTGCAGGCAAGCTGCGTATGACCATCTCAGAGCATATCAAAAATGAATGTCTAGAGGCTACAACAAGAAAGTCAGACATAGACAATTTCATGTTGGTGATCTAATCTTGAGAGAAAATACTAAAAATCAATCCCATCGAGAATGCAAGGGGAAGTTTGAACCCAACTGGCTGGGTCTCTTTGTTATCACTGCTACTTTTGTCTCTGGAGCCTATTAAATCTGAATGATTGAAGGAGAACAGATCTGAGAACCAATCAACATTCTCCATCTAAAGAAATTCTATACCTAAGACATTTAGTCTGCAAAAATGTCTTGAAAAAAAGTATAAAAATTAAAAAAATTGAAAATGGAAAAATACAAAAAAAATAAAAAATGGAAAATAGAAAAAAATTGAAAACATGAAAAATACAAAAAAAAGAAGAAAAAGAAAAAAGTGCCTTGGTGAAAACCTAGTAAACAGGTGCCTTGGTAGCAAAAATAGAATCTCTGCCAAGATGGTGAAAACCCAGCAAATGGGTGCCACTTGTATCAACACTCTCCATCTATCAGCGCAATCTTGGTATTTCCCAGCTTTTAGTTTGTTAGTTTGTACATATCTCCTTGTTTTCTTTCACATCTTGTTTTCAATAAATTCAGTCTATGCACCAAACAACAAGAGCATCTGCATCCTATCAATGTTTCAAACTTGGGGGAAACCAATGTCTTATCCTACAGTCCTCAGTATACCTCAAATGAGTCATATCCAGTCAAGGTCCTTCAAAGCTATATTCGAGTCAGTTTGTCTATCTGCCTACTAGAAAAGGATTTTGCACCTAACAACAACATAAAAAAACTACACCAGAAAAAAACAATCTCTACAAAATGCTTTAATCTTCTTGTATGTTAACTGATTCACATTAAGATTTTTTCATATTATGTTCTCTTGAGCTCAACGATGATGTCCTTTCACAGGATTTAGAGCGTGATGACTAGGGGCATAATCTTTTATTTTTCTTCTATTTTTAATTGAAAAATATGATTACTCTGGAAACTCTAGATTGAATTGGTGTCCACTATAAGTGCCTCCATCACGATTGGATGGCCACGTGTACCGAGACCATTGATACCCAGATGCTTCAAGGAAGTTAGATCTCACTTCATATTTTGAGTGATTTCTTATTCCTACTGTGAAACACAACATTACCCAAGGATGTGAACGATAAAGGGTCATTGTAGGTAATTCACATTGGAATCAGAATGATCTTCCCACTACTTGGTGTGTTTGTATCCAATGCGTATTCAGGTCATCACAATGTTTATGTTTGAATGCTTAGACAAATTGCTAAATCAAAATGGAAATGATATTCAAGTCATCCTTGCTTTTGTGCCTTGGTGCTTATATCTAAATATGACATTTCAAACTAAAAGTCAATATTCATATGTTCATGGTTGCCTAACTAGTGGACATTGTATCAACTATCCATAACCTAAAAATATTCAGTGATGATAAAGACTGACATATGATCAGTGACTAAGTCCTAGGTCTTTCATTTCATTTGCATTTTGCATTTTGCATTTTACATGGTTACATATTTCTCATGATCTGAATAAAGCATGATGTTTGATATTCACCAAAATTGCACTAAAAACACATCACAATGATTGAGCATCGGGTGAAGGTCCCTACAAACTAATCACCAAGAAGTCACCATTCTAGGTTAAACATCTATTTTGACAATTGACTGTACACTTGAAATCTTCATATACCTACAAAAATATCATGTGCATCACTGCATAACATCTCACTTTCATAAATAGTTCACATATTCATTGCATACATACATGTGCATTCATCAAAAAAATCATACATTGCATTTATTCATCTACCATCTATCATTGCATTTTACATTGCATATTCATACATTCAATAGTCAAAACCAATACAAATGATCTCATATATATATAACTATCAATATAGTACAAGGGGCGCAACGTGCATATACAAAATAATGAGCTCCAATGAGCTATCAAGTATGATCAAATGTAAAAAATGAGGAACATGATGTATCATCTATCTGCTTGGTCCTCGACATTAAGTGTTTCTCCTCCTCCTGTAGGTGCATTAGGTGGTGGATCAACACGTGGCACTCAGGCTCCCTCCGATGCTAACATATGCTAGGAGTATGATGTCACTCTCTACCCATGTGGCACCAAAAAAAAATAAGCAGACATGCAGTACGTAGCACACCCCGTCTGGTGGATCACCTAAGCCTATAATCACCTAACCTCAGTGTCTTTCTCTCTTAGTTGTCTATCGTGCTCTCATAGTTGGACCTCTAGAGCTAGGCTATGGGATCTCTAGTCTTAGAGCTGGTGTCGTACCCATCTAATAATCTCCTGAGGTGTCTTCCTCAGTCTAGGATCTACCTCCATCACTGCCTCTACATCCTCCATCACCTCATCACCATTGATACATGTATCAGTCTGCACCTTATGATGTCGAACCTTAGCTCCTAAATCAAAATTTGGTGCCTCCTCCATGGGTGCATCCTGATGGGAACCCAACATGTCCTTTGTACTTCCAATGCAACCTAGTGTGCCACCCTCACCTCTACTATACCGACACTACAAAACTTTTGGTCTAGCTACTAGAATTGTCTATGGTATGGTGAGAGGTCTCATCTTCCCTACTGGTCTCAAGGGGGTCCCTACATCTCTCGGCATCGGTGGGATAGGCTATACAATCAGGATCTGCACCTCCCTACATCTTTGTCCTTTGCCCATAGGGGAGCCTGTCACATCCTCAGCCTCCTCCATCATGGGAATCATCTCTGTCAGATCAGAAAACCACCTAATGGGATGCTCTTCCAGATATTCTATATAAGCATCAGTAACACCTACATCAGCTACCTGGGCTTGATAGTCCCAGTCCTTACTTTGTAACCCGCTGTACTCAAGGATATACACTGCAAATGATAACCTCAGGGACTATCTAAGCCTAATCTCTCACACCTATTGTGCATATGCAATGAACTCCTGAGGCTCATCCTAGATGAGTCCATACTGTCTCCAAACCTATGTGATAAAAAATCTGAGGATGATGGTAGAATGCCCTATCAGAATCTGGCTTTGGCAAAACTAGTTGAACTAATCCCTCACCATCAGCCACACCTCGATCTGTAGATATGGTCTCCAGACCATAACCATCATGTCATCCAAAACTTAGTGCCAGTACTCTGTGCACCCCATCCTAACCTATGTAACAAATCCTGAATATCTATAGATAAGAGGCTCTTGGGCCTCCCTCTCATCACTGCATATGGGCTTGCATATAGGAATGTGCTCCCGTGCCTAGATCTAGATTACTATAGCACCTAATGCAAATGTCTTACCCTCATGGTAGACAATCTCATGCATCTCTGCGAACATATGGCCTAGTAAGCACTGCCCCCATCTATACTCTGCTAGTTGCGACATCAATCGCTGAACCATAGGAGCCCAGCCCATCAGTAGACCATTATACTAATGGTTGAACATAATGATCCCATCGATCATCCCTGTGATGATACACTCCAGCCTATATGTCTGCCCATACCACTGCATGAGCACTTCCCATGAAATCTACTGAGCAATTTTCTCATCTTCTCCAAACAATGTTTGGAAAGCCTATAAACCTGTATTACCTGCACTAAGATAGTTTGGGCGAGGGCCATGATAATGGAATCTAAAGTATCCAATAGAGATCCTCAGGTGTAACTGTGATCTCCCCTATTGGGAGGTGGAAGATTTGTGTCTCAGAATGGAACCACTCTACGAGTGCGGTAATCAACCCATGGTTTACCCGAATGTCAAGCAAATTGATCAAATACTTGAAACCACAAGCTGCAAGGTGAACCCTCATAAGATCAGGCAAGGCCAGGCAAAGTCTCTATGTCGCAGGATGTGAAATACAGACATGGACATCAGGGTACTTAACTTACAAAGCACAAAAAATGAGATGACTATCATAACTTTGCTCAAAAATAAGGATACATGCATGCAAAATGAGAAAATGAGCATATCAGTAAGTGCATTAAAGGCTATAGAATTCACCTATACAATAAAAAATTTTGAAAATTTTTCCTAAGGACCTAAAAAATGCTCACTATTTTCTATATGACATTTCAGACTGGTGCCAATTGTTGTACAACAATATACAGCTACCCATACAACATTTGATGGGTATACAACATTCTACATGTTCCTGAATGACACTTGAGGGACCCGATGAAATGTCGTACGAGATATGGCTGTCTCCCATATGACAATATGCTACAATGGACACATCAAATCAATTGGCCTTGAAATATCATATGACTCCCCAGAGGTTATCGTATGACATCCCGTGAAGCAAAAATTTGAAAATTTGAAAATCATGCTAAAAATCCTAGAAAGCAGTAAAAACATGTCAAATTGAATTCACAAAGAGACACAGAGGTCCACTTACTAGATTACCATACTGTCTCAGTCTCTGAGACTGCCTGGGGTGCTCCAAACAATGCGAAGACACATGAACCTTCATTTTTCTCTCAGAGGGCTCCACAAGGTTTCTAAAGTCAAATATTTGAAATGAATTGAAAATGACCCTTTTGGGCCTTATATAGGTTTTGACCTAATTTTTTAAAGTGCTCCGTTTTGTGTGAAAATTGCACCCTTGGCTAATTTTGATGTTTTGAACCCATTTTCGGGATCAAAATCAAAATTTGAGATTGTTTACATTGTCAAAAATGTGATTTAACATTTTTGGACCTAGGATGGCCAACTGCTTGCATAATCAACCTTCATAACATCATCAAAATCCAATATTCAACTTAATTGATTACCTAACATCAAACTCTTAAAATTTCAACTTGGTCAACCATGGTCAACTCATGGTCAAACCTAGTCAAACTTGGTCAACAAGACCCCTAAAACAATGCAGAACACATCCACGAATGTGTACAACCACTTCTACAATCGATTACATTGGTTCTAATCATTTCACGTTGACTTTCTTGCCAGATTTTGATTTTAATCTCAAAGGGGGCATGGTATTACACATCATTAATCAAATCTGTCAATCAAATTTCCTTTAACAATTAAGACAACCATGTCTAATTGTTGACTCATCAAAATCCTCATCGCTTGGGGCATATCAGATTCATCAAAATCAATATCAATCTAGTATTCCCTCATAAACTTGTAAATTGTATTAGCTCTTCATAACCATCGGTTCATTAGTGTTATTTCCTTGATTCTTCGTAACTGAAGGGTTCAAATTTGGCATCCTTTCGATTCCTTTGGACAATCAGGTCTGGAGTCAAGACGGTCACTTCCTCGTAATCATAGGTTTAGAATCAGGCATTGTATCACTTATTCATAATCATCGGTTCATTGTTGGTACTGTTAACATCATTTTGATTCTTTGGTCAACCAGGACCTGGATCAACATCTTCAAAACTTCCAATCGGTTTCTTTCTAGGAATCGGGTAATCTTTCAAGATCAGTTTCTCCATCACATAACTAAGTCCGGACATCATAAAAAATAGATTAATCTTTGAACCACTGTGCTTTGCATAGTAATTCAAAGAGGGGAAAAATGTAATACCCCAAAATGGGCTTTAGTACCATTGATCTCCCACATCGACAAATCGATTGAAATCGACTCTAAAATCCTAACCTAAGGCACATCTGTACATCAAATAATTGAAACCCTAATCGATCTTATCTTAATTCTGCATCGGGGAATATTCGTAAATATTCCTAATCTATCTTAATTATCTTTAATTAAATATTATTTGGTGATAAATGATATTATTTTATTTATCCTAAAGTCAATTAATTGAATATATTGAATATTTAATTAATTAAACTTAATTTGGCCACTTAATTATTTAATTAGATTTAATTGAATTTATTCCTAATTAATATTGTTTTTATTTGACAATAAATCAAATTTATAAAAATGATTGATTAAATATTTTATTTAATTGATTAAATCAATTTATCAAATTTAATGATTTAATTTTGAATAAAATTTGATTAAATAATTGATTTACCCATAAATCAATTATTTTTATTAAAAAATTAGTCAAGTTGAGAATAAAACACATGGAAAATTAAATAATTTATAATTATCCATGCACAAATCAGAAAAGCAGATAAACTCTATATCAACTGTTAAATTCAATTTGTTAAATTTTTTAACTCAACATGTGATTGTGAGTTGAAAAGCAGATTGGAGTGATCTGAGCTTCTAATTTGAGTTAAAAAGTTGATTTTGCATGATTTTGTGAGATAACTATTTCTAATTTCCTGATAACTCAATAATCAATCTGAGTTGACCAGGGAGAGATTTTTGGCTTTCCATGAGTTCTCGAAAACCCTAGATTTTTATATAAACAGACCTCAGTCCTTTACAAATGATCGTGAATTTGGAGAATACTTGGTCATGCGATCGGGCGAATTGAGAGATTGTGCAATTTTTGAGATTCTTGTTAACCATTATTTTCATTTCATTGCATTCATATCATTGCTAGAATAGATTTCAATTCATGTTTCATCTAGTTTTAGATCATTTTTGTATCATTTTTCATCCATATTGCATAGAAAAATTTAAAAACATAGTTTAAATCTGCATCCATTTCTATAGCTTTCATCATTCAAATCCTTCGTTTAAGTGTGCCATTGTCATTGATCTCGGTCAATTTTTGAGAATACCATACTTGCATCTACTAGAAGGCAATAAATCACCTGGTTAATGATATTTGTCTTTATTGCTTATTTTTTTTTATCATTAACCTATAATGTTTTACTAAAGTGTTGTGTTCACAAGTAGGTACAATTTCACACGCACAAGAGGTGCCTCAGAAGGCCCAAAGGGTGCATGAAATTTTTTGGTGTAGTGCTGATGTCAACAAGTCATAGGCTTAAAATTAACGATCAAATGACCATCACCGAAAAAAAATAAGTAGGCCTAGGGGCCAAAAAATCTCAGCCCCTAGTTATGTGGTGACTAGGAGACTGGCGGAAGGGTGTGTTGGGTGTTGTGTGTGTGAATTTTGTACCTAGCTATAGACACAACACTTCAGTAAAACATTAGAGGTTAGCAAAAAACCCAAATCTTGCAAATAATTGAAACTATGCTAACCAGGCGATTTACTGCCTTCTAGTAGGTGCGAGTATGATGTTCTCGGATTGAAATCAAGATCAGTGACAATGCAACACCTAAATGAAGGATTTGGATGCAAAAGAATGAAAGACTATATGAATGTAGATTATTCTATATTTTTGTATTTTCTGTGCAATAATATGAAGACTGTATGATTCTAAGCTATATGAATGAAATTGAATGTAGATTTAATCTAATAATGCTATGAATGAATATGAACTCTATGATATGAAACTATGCAAAAACTATGATCAACTATGAAAGATCTCACAAATCGCCTGTCGCAATTGCTTAATCCTTCAATCGCCAATTCGCGAAAGTAATTGTGCAAATTTAAGTGTTGATAATTATGAAGAGCTGAGCCTTAATTTTATAGAAATCCAGGGCTTTGAGGATGCAAGAGAAAAGCCATAAATTACTCTTGATAAACTCAGGTTGATTTTTGAGTTATCAATAAATCAGAGATAATTAACTCACAAAAATCATGCAAAAGTAGTTTTTATCTCAAAATAGATTTTTAGATCAAATTTCAACTCATCATCAGATGTTGAGTTTCAATTTTAAAATTGATTGTTAATTTCTAGTTGCCTGCTTTTTTGATTGTGCATGATTTAATATGAATTAATTTTAAAAATAAAGTGATTTATTATCAACATAACTGATTTTAAATTTAAAACAATTGATTTATGGGTTAATCAATTATTAAATCAAACTTTATTCTAAAACTATATTATTAAATTTGACAATTGACATTAATTAATTAAATAAGAATTTAATCAATTAGTCACGAGATTTTAGATTTATTGTCAAAATTAAATAATTCAATTTAGGAATAGATATAATTAAATTTAATTAAATAATAAAGTGGCAGTATTAAATCTAATTAATTAAATATTCAAAATATTCAATTAATCAAACTTTAGGATAAATAGGATTTATCACCAAATAATTATTAAATTAAGAATAATTAGGATAAATAGGAATATTCCCCGATGCAGAATTAGGATAAAATCAATTAAATTCAATAATGTGTAGATGTGCCTTAGGTTAGGACTTTGATGTTGATTTCATTCGAATTGTTGATATAGGAGGTTAATGAACCTTATAGCCCATTTTTGGGGTATTACATTTTGCCCCTCTTTGAATCATTGTGCAAAGCGTAGTGATTCAAAGAATAATCTATGTATGATAAAGATGTATGAAATTGATTTGAAAGTTTAATTGATTCCAAGACAGAAACTGATTGAAAGATTGAAAGATTTAACATTTAGGTCCTGACTGACCAAAGATAATGTTAACTATAACAACAATGAACAGGTGATTATGAAAAAGTGCCAAAACACCTGATTTTGAACCTTATGATTGCGAAGAAGTGAGTGATCAATTCCAAACCTGAATGTCCCAAGACAATCATATTGGTATCACATCCTGAACCCATCAGTTATGAAGAACCAAGGAAATAATGCTAATGAACAGATGGTTATGAAAAGCTAATACAATTTACAAAATAGATTTAGGATACCAGATTGATATGGATTTCGATGAATCTGATATGCCCCAAGAGATGATAGATTTGCCCCAAGTGATGAGGACTTTAGATGAATCAACAACTAGACGTGGTTGTTGTCTTGATCACTAGGGAAAGAAATTTGATTGACAAAATTAGAGTTACAGACTTTGAATGATGTGTAATACCATTCCCCCTTCGGGATTAAAATTGAAATCTAACAAGAAAAGTCAATGTTGTATAGTTTAGAAGCATGTTAATTGATTTGAGAAGTGGTTATACACATTCGAGAATGCGTTCTGCATCATTTAGAGGTCCTGGAGACCAAGTTTGACTAGGTTTGACCATGAGTTGACCATGGTTGACCAAGTTGAAATTTTGATAGTTTGATGTAAGATAATCAGTTAAGTTGAATTCTAGATTTCTATGATGATTGAAGGTTGATTAAGCAAGCAGTCAAACATCCTGGGTCTGCAAATTTTAAATCACAATTTTGACATAGTAAACAATCTTAGATTTCAATTTTGATCTCAAAAATTGATTCAGAACATCGAAATTAGCCAGGGGTGCAATTTTCATGGAAAATAGAGGACTTTTGAAAATTAGGTCAAAAGATATATAAAGACCAAAAGAGTCATTTTCAATTCATAATTCACATTTGACTTTTGAAACCTTGTGGAGCCCTCTAAGCGAGAAAATAGTTGAACTAAAGGTACCTATCTCTTCCCATTGATTTGAGCACAGTCGGAGACATCAACGACCTCCGCAGTATGGACATGCGGTAAGTGGACCTCTGTGCCTCTTCATAAATTCCCTTTTTTTCATGTTTGTAGCATTTTTAGGGTGTTTTTGTATGTTTCAATTTTTCAATTTTGGCATGCATGGAAACTCGTATGACTATCCTTTGTGACTCATACAAATTTTCAATATCCTATAGAGTGTCCTATCAGAACCCCCCTAAACTCATTTGAGAGGGACTCAAGAGTTGTAATACATTTCGTCGGGTCCCTCATATGTCATATGGTGATCCCTAGAAAGTCGTGTATGCATGGTTTGTCATATGGGACCCTATTGAAACTCATATGAGTTTTGATGCCAGTGTGCATTATCGTATGGAAAACAGTGAGCTTAAAACTTATTTTTAGGTCAAAATTTTTTATTTTCTGATTCCTTAGGCTGATTGCTGAGCATTTAATGCTCCTTCTGAGATAGTGAACTTTTTGAATTACCATACTATTAGCCTATTTTTCAACCAAATTACTAATAGGATTCCCAATTTCTATTCCTTGTAGGTTATATAACCTGATGTTCATGTGCGTATTTCACATCCTGTGACTCAGAGACTTTGTGTTTCATTGCCTAACCCTATGAGGGTACATCTTGCTTCCTGTGGATTCGAGTATCTGATTCGGTTACCTAAGATTAGGGTTAACCATGGACTATTGACTGCATTGATAGTGGTTTCATTCAGAGACCCAAACTTTCCATCTACCCATTGGAGAGATTACTATGACACCTGAGGATGTATATAGGATATTGTGCATTCCATTTCATGGTCCTCATCTAGATTATGTGAGTTCAGGATAGTCTGGATTACATGCCTTCAGATGATTCTTTGGAGATGATACAAAGCTTACTGGTTCCATTTCTTGGGATTTATTAGTGCAGTTCTATGGGAAAACCCATAGGTTAGAGTGTATTATAGCAGGCATGATAGGAGGTATCATCATGTTTGACCATCAGCAGAATGGTCTTTTGATGGGTTGGGCCCCAATGGTGGCATGATTGATGGCTACTCCTTCTAAGTTAGCTTGGGATCAATGCATGCTTGCACATATGTTCTCTGAGATGCATGAGATTTTGTATTAGGAGGGCAATTCTTTTGCTTCTAGTGCTTTGGTACTTCAGATATGGGCCTAGGTGCACATTCCAGTTTGTAGACCAGTGTGTTAGGATTAGCGCCAGCCATAAGAGCCAGTCATAAATATATACTCTAGTTATGTTATATAGGTATGTATGGGTCACATAGAGTACTTTAGATGGTGCCTCGATGATATGAATTTTGTAGTATGGAGACTGTACTTACTTATAAAGGTCTGGCCCACTATGAGGGAGTAGTTTAGTTATTTCTATCAGAGTCATGTACTAATTGGGAGATCCACTACTATTATTGAGCGTTTCCTTATCACTAGGGTATGGAGGTAGTATGGCATCATTTAGGATGCACCAGAGGAGCTTGTAGCTTATGCATGGATCCATAGAGAGCTTAGATTAGGATGGGGCCTTCAGTTATCATATGCTCTCTATACATAGGAGTATAGTGGTATCATTGGTAGAGATTGGGCCTATCAAGAAGATGTGCCAGATGTCGGTGTTATAGATGGATTTATTGGATGGCTTGTAGAGCATCCTATACATAGATTTTCTAACCCTATAGAGTTGATACCATCTATGGAGGAGGCCATGGATGTCACAGGTGCACAGGTTTCAGTTGGTTGAGGAAAAAAACCTACATAGGTATAGATGCCCTAGCCTACACCTTCAAGGCTGAGAGAAGTGTTCACACCTCCACAAAGACCATCTAGTCAGATGAGACCACCTCATCCCCCTAGTTCTTTAGTAGGTAGACCTGTAGCTTTACACAAGAGATTGACTAGAGGAGAGAGTGGCACATTGGGTAGTGTTGGCACAGCAGATGAGGTACTTGGTGCAAAGTAGGATGTAGGTTCTGGTCTGGATCCTTTATAGGGTGATACTAGTTTTGATCTTGGTGCTGAGGTTAGACATCGTAAGGTACATAGAGCAAAGACTACTGAGCAGCCAGCGGTAGATATTGAGATGCCTATGGCAGATGTAGAACCTAGTGTACCATTGACTCCATAGGAGATCATTAGATAGCTCAGATTACAAGTTAGGGACCTGAAGGTATGAAGTGCTCAATGGGAGGAGTGATTCACTGAGGCTGAAAGATAGAGATTTGAGCTCTGAGAGGAGAATAGGTGATTATAGATAGAGGTGACACATTAGACCTTGAGAGCTTCTTATTATGTTTCTATGTACTACGTTGTTGTACCTATTTCTTAGAGAGTACCCACATACTCTTAATATATGATAACTTCAGAGGGAGCGAGTGCACCTAGAGCCGAGGTAGCACCTAATGCACCACCACCACCTCCTCCAGATGCAAAGGATTAGGCAGACAGCTGATCTGTCTAGATATATTCTAATATATTTTGTCATTTTTGTTCATGTATACTATTTTGACTTTTGATAGCTCACATGAGCTCATTCTTTTGTACTTTGTGTTAGTAGTGCACCCTTGACTATTTCAAGTTATATGATATGAGATCAAGATTTTGGTTGTGACTTCATGTGTACTTGTCATGTTTTTGATTTATGATGATATCATGTGATGTAAATGCTATGGATAGTATAGAATGTATGTATGGATTTATGCAATGCAATGGTTTCTTTCAAATGTATGAATGTTATACAAATGTAATTGATTATGGAAAATGTATGAAAATGTATGGAATGTAGATGCAATAGATGAAATGATCATGAATATACAATGTAAATGCAATGATACACATGATATTTTTTGCAGGTATTGATGAAGACAAGTACTTAGTCTTATGTCAAAAAGGATGTTTAACCTGGGATGGTGACTACGTGTGGTTCTCTGAGGAAACCTTTGTGTGAGATTCAACTCTTCATTACCAAGTTTAAGTTTAGTTTAGAAGAATTGTTGAAGTGTTCAAGCAATTTGTGAGATCATGCAATCATGCAAAGTGCAAAATGAAATGCAATCCTAAGACCTAGGGCCTAGTCACTGATCATGTGTTGATTTGTTATCATCATTGAACTTTTTAGGTAACTAGATAAATAATTACAACATCCACTAGTTGCAAAACTATAGACATATGAATATTGAGTTGTATGCACAAGAATCAATACAACACCCACTGGCTAGACAACCATGGACATATGAATATTGATTTTATTTTCAGAATGTTGGATTAGATATTAGCACCAAGGCACAAAAGCCAGGATGACCTGAATATCATGTCCATTTTAATATAGCAATTTGTATAAGCCTCAAAACATAGACGTTGTGATGACCAAAATACACCTTGTGGAACAAAAACATCAAATAGTCAAGAGATCATTCTAAATCTAATGCGAATTACCCAAAGTGACCCTTTATCATTCACATCCTTAGGTAAGATCATGTTTCACAGTAGGAGTAAGAAATTTCTCAAAAATACAATAGTGAGATCAAGCTTCCTTGAATTTTTTGGGTATCAATGGTCGAGGTACTCATGGCCATCCAATTCGAGATAGAGGCTCTTACCAACGGACACCATTTCAATCCAAAATTTCCAAAGTTGTTAAATTTTCACATACAAGCAGAAAACAAAGAAAAGATTATGCCCCTAGTCATCACTCTCTAAATCCTGTAAAGGACATCATCGAAGAGCTTGAAAGGACATGATATGAAAAAATATCAATGTGAATTAGTAAGCATACAAGGAGATAAAAGCATGTAAAAGCATATATTGTTTTCAATTTGTGTTTGGTTGCGTTGTTGTAGATGCAAAATCCTTTCTGGAGAGGAGACTAACTGACTAACTCGGATGAAGCTTTAAATGACTTTGACTGGATATGACATGTCTAAGAGGTATACTAAAGGCCATAGGATATGACATTGATTTCCCCCAAGTGTGTAACATTGATAGGATACAGACGCTTGAGCTGATTGTTGTACGAACTGACTTATTGAAAATAGGAATGCAGTAAAAAACTGGGAGATATGTACAAACTAAAGCAAGACTGAAAGCTGGGAAAGACTAAGATTGCACTGATAGATGGAGCATTTTGAAACAAGTGGCACCCATTTTCTGGGTTTTCACCATCTTGGCAAAGATTCTATTTTTGCTACCAAGGCACTTTTTCTTTTTCTCATTTTTTTGTATTTTTCATTTTTTCAATTTTTTTGTACTTTTGATATTTTTTTATTTTTTTGTGAATCATCAAGGCACCCATTGTGAGGATTTCACCAAGATGTTCATTTTTTTTGGACTTTTTTCATATTTTTATGATTTTTTCAAGACATTTTACCATAGACTGAATGCCTTAGGCATAGAATTTCTTCAGATGGAGAACGTTGATTGGTTCTCAGAGCTGTTCTCCTTTAGTCATTGAGAGTTGATAGGCTCTAGAGACAAAAGTAGCAGTGATAACAAAGGGACCCAGCCAGTTGGGTTCAAACTTCCCCTTGCATTCTCTATGTGATTGATTTTTAGGATTTTCTCTCAAGACTAGATCGCAAACCTAAAATTCTCTATGTCTGACTTTCTTGCTATAGCCTCTAGACATTCTCTTCTGATATACTCTAAGATGATCATACACTACTTGTCTACGCTCATCTAGTAGTTTAAGTTCTTGCAACCTAGACACTCTGTAGTCATCATCAGTTACTAGACCATGCATTCTGATTCTTAGTGATGGCATTTCAACCTCAATAGGCAGTACCGCTTTAGACCCATAAACTAAAGTGAATTTTGTAGCCCTAGTAGGCATTATGATACTTGTTCTGTAGGCCCAGAGAGCTAGATTGATCATGAAATGCCAGTCTCTTCCTATTTTATTAACTATACGATGCAAGATTTTCAATAGATTCTTGTTAGAAGCCTTTGCTTGTCCATTCCCTTGAGGATAGTAGATAGATGACCAATGTTGTGTAATCTTGAATTTGGCACATAGATCATCTAAGTCTTTGTTCTTGAATTATCCACCATTATCTATGACTATAGAATGTGGAATACCATACTGACATATGATGTAGTTCAAGATGAACATTGAAATTTGTTTACTAGTCGCTTGAGTCAAAGGGACTGCTTCCACCCATTTTGTGAAATAATCTATAGCTATGATTATATGGGTATGTCCATTAGAAGAATGAGGATGTATGGCTCCTATAAGATCAAATTCCCATTAGTGAAAAGGCCATTATATAGTGAAGGGAATTAGATCTCTCCCTAGTGCATGAATTAAGTTACCATGTACTTGGCACTTTTGACAGTTCTTAGCAAACTTGATAGCCTCTTTTTCCATTTTAGGCCAATAGTACCCAACCCTAATAAGTTTTTGAGCTAGTGTTAAACCATTCGAGTGTGACCCACAAATACCATCATGGACTTCCTCTAATGCACATTGAGACTCTTCTCATTCTAAACATCTAAGTAACGTACTATCTAGACCTCATTTGTACAGATCATGACCAATGATGACATACCAGGATGCATTGTGGATAAGGTATCATTTCTCATGGTGGTTAAAGGTATCAGGAATGATTTGGTCTTTGAGATAAGAGAAAAGGTTTTTGTATCTAGATGGATCATGACCTACAATATTGCAAATCATGCTGGTGTTGGGGGAATCATATGCAGGATAAGATAGTGCTTCCACCAGGAACTCGTAGTGTAGCTCATGTTCAGGTTGCTGTAATAAAGTAGATATCATTGCCATTGCATCGGAAACCTTATTCTTTGTTCTAGGTATTTCCTCAAAGGTGATAGATATGAAGTATTTCTTGAGATCATCTACCATTCTCTTGTATGGAATGAGCTTTTCATCTTTCATTTGATACACATCATTGACTTGGTGTATTAAAAGTTGTGAGTCTCCATGAATGTGTAATTTTGTCACTCTCCACTCAATTGCTATTTTCATACCATTAAGAAGGGCTTCATATTCAGCAATACTATTTGTACAAGGAAATTTGATTCTGAACGCCTTAGGAATGGAGTATCCTTGAGGAGTGATAAATAATATGCCTGCTCTAGATCTATTCTATGTATAGGAGCCATCAAAGAACAATTGCCATTCTCTAGAAGAAAGATTCATGATAGAAGAATTTGAAAATTCCATTTCAATTGGAGTATCATCAAACAAAGGTGCATCTTCTAGTTGATCAGCAATAACCTATCCTTTGATAGCTTTTCTTTCAACATATTCTATGTCAAATTCACTTAAGAGCATGACCCATTTGGCTAATCTACCTGCGAGGGTAGCTTTTCTTAGTAGGTAGTTGAGTGGATCAATCTTAGCTACCAAATGCATGGTATGAGCCAACATATAATGTCTCAGTTTCTATGATGCAAAGATCACAACTAGATAAGCTTTTTCAAACATTGAATAGTTCTTCTCATATGCTACCAATGTTCTACTGATATAGTATATAGCTCTTTCCTTTTTATTCTCATCATCTTGTGCTAGTAATGCCCCCAGTGATGTATCTGTTATGGAGACATATAAGATCAATGGCTTCCCTTGAATAGGAGGCATCAAGATAGGAGGATTTGATAGATATTTCTTGATATGGTTAAATTTCTTTTCACATTCCTCATTCCATGCAAAGGTCACACCTTTATGTAATGTCTTTGTGAAAGGCTGTGATATGTCTGCTAGCTAAGATACGAAGCATCTAATAGATTGTACTCTCCCTTGTAATGTTCTCATTTGACTGATATTCTTGGGAGGTTGCTTCTCCATGATAGCTTTAACTTTAGCTGGATCAACTTTAATGCCTTTCTTTGAAATAATGTATCCTAAGAGGTTTCCAGAAGTGACACCAAAAGCACACTTCTTAGGGTTCAGTCTGAGACTAAACTTTTCCATTCTATCTAGTATTTTGCTCAAATCATTTAGATGGTGAGATCTTATCATAGATTTTTCCAAAGTATCATCAACATAATCTTCCATAGTTCGATGCATCATGTCATGAAAAATAGATGTCATAGCTCTCTGATATGTAGCACCAACATTCTTAAGCCCAAATGGCATGACATTCCAATAGAAGGTACCCCATGCACATGTGAAAGTAGTTTTATCTTGATCCTCTGGAGCAATTTTGATTTGATTATATCCAGAAAAACCATCCATCAAAGAATACATCTCGAAGCTCCTAGTCATGTCCACTACCATATCAATGTTAGGTAATGGAAAATTATCCTTAGGGCACGCTTTGTTCACACCTCTAAAATCTATGCACGCTCTTATAGATTTGTTTGGTTTTGAAATAGGTAAAATATTAGAGATCCATTCAACATAATCAATAACACAGATGAATCCAGATTTTAGTAGCTTCTCTAATTCAAATTTTACCAAGAGTGCAACATGTGGATGCATATTTCTCAATTTTTTCTTAACAGGTTTGACATTTGGAGCTATGGATAAATGGTGCATTATAAGATCAGTATCCAATCCTGGCATATCTAAGTATTTCCATGCAAAGTTGATCTTCTTTTCTATTAAGAATGTAGTAAATTTTAGCTTTTCTTCTTTTGATAAGGATTGTGCTAAATGGATCAATTGCAGTTCTTCTGTTGTTCCCAAGTTGATGGATTGAGTAGGCTCAATTAGAACTAGAGATTTATCATGTAAATGACTCAGAAGGACATCAAATATCTCATCCTTAGGTGCCTTAGAGAGGTTTTCACCTTCAGATACATCTTTTATTTTTACTTTTGTAGGTTTTGAGACTACCACAAAGTGGTTTTCTCCCTCAAAACTCCTTTTATTTTTATTCTTATTCTTATTTTTTTTTACTAAGATACTTGATGTCTGACTCTATCATGCTAATGCTCGATTCACTGATGGAAGTCCTCATAGGCTCAACTGCATTGAGGTAGCAAGCAAGGGTATAGTCATTTGAAAAGGTATAAATACCTTGGCTCAGATTCATAGAGGTTTGGTCAAGAAGTTCAAGATGTTGGATAGTGAAAGTGGTGAAAGATTGGGAAAGAGTGTTTATAGATATGGATCTGTCATCATTGGTCCTAACCTGATGCTCAAGTTCAAAGGTGATATTACAACTTAAGATGTTCAATTCATGAATAGGCTCAATTTCATTGTGGGAGTCCACTTCAGCCATCAGTGGATTAGACTCGTTAAGTTCATTATTTCACTCTAGACTTACATTGGGTTTAGGTGCATATTGGTGAATAACATCAACATGTTTCTCTGTAATAAGCTCATCTTCCTCTGGAATGGATCCCCATTCATAGTCATTAGATTCTTCATCTATGCCTCTAGGAAATTTAAGAACATGAGTAAAGTTAGGATGAATTCCCCAAGAAGGGTTACCCTTAGATTTTGATTTGAATTCATTCTCATGGGAATCTATCTCAGAATAACTACCACCTTCCTCTTTGTCTATTTGATTTCCTTCAAGATTAGTTGGTTCTTGTGGTGCAACTATCTCTTTCTCTATAGTAGATTCTTGTGTTTCTACTATATTGATTCTTTTTACTAGATCATCTTCATCTTCAAGGTCTTTAATTTCTTTAGGCAAATGCTCATAAGGAATGAGCTCATCAGTGGTGTCTGAATCATCACTATCAGATTGTTCACTTGTTTCTTCCTTTAGTTGATTTGTTGTGGATGGTTCAATCTATTCTAAGACATGTGGGGAGTTCTTGCTAAGACAAACAGGCTTCTTCTTATATCCTAGACCTATTGTATTCTTGTTTTCTCAACCACGACGGTCAAGAGGTGACAGAAGACCTTTACCCTAGAGTCCTAGAGGTCCTTTTACTTTATATCCCATTTTTGTAATCAATTTGTCCCCTGGGCCATATGACTTAGAAGGGATCTTTGATGTTTTAGAGTCACATTTTCTAACAATTTGAGATTCATGTTCATCTTTGTATAGAGACGCAAGCACATCTTCATCTTCTTCAAACTCTTGTTTGGACACTTGTTCTACAAAAAAATTTCCTTTATATGCCTCAAGATGTTCTTTAGACTCCTTTTTAGACTATTTTAGATTTTGTCCATAGGACTTAGGCGAGATAGGGAGAGATGTCAAAGACAAGACTAGTTTTATAGTATATTCTCTCATACCATTTTCTTTGATTTTAACCACTTTGGCAATGTCTTCCATCTTGGATGTTGAAGCAACATCTAGCTTCTTAGTGGAAGATTCTCTATTATTAGGAACAAGTTTATCAACACTTTCTTTCAATGCATTGCAAGTTGTATGTAGATCCACTGGAATCATCACCTCTACTCCTTCATAAGGAAATTTCAAACACTGATGGTATGTAGAAGGAATAGCTTTCATTTCATGTATCCAGGGTCTTCCTAGAAGGATGATGTAAGCCAAAGGTAGATCAAGAACTTGGCATATAGTATCTCTGATGACTGGACCCACTTTGATAGGTAAGACAATTATTTCTTTGGAAGACCTTTCTTACTCATCATATGCTTTGATAGTTATCTTCTTTCTAGGATCAATGGCCATTTCTAAAAATCCCAATTGTGTAATCAGGCTAAAAGAACAAATGTTTAGACTAGTGCCCCCATCTATCAACACACGTTTGACATGATGGTTTTGGATTAAGACTTCAATATGCAAGGGCTGGTTATGTGGATGACTCAAAGAGTTATCATCTTTCTCTAAAAAGGAAATATACTGTGGAGACGTAAGATGACCAACCATAGCCTGGAATCTATCTAAGTGAAGGTTATCCAGATCATTGGATCCAAGCAGAGCTTTGTCTAGAATGGCTCTATGAGCTGGAGATATCTAAAGAAACTCAAACATGGAGATTTTTTCATTTGTATGTTGGAGTTGTTGGAAAATACTGTATGATGTAGGCCTTGTGTCTTTAGGATTTGAAGATTTAGATTTAGCCTTCTGTTTAGAAGTAGATGAAAGATTGAAAGGCACCTTAGGGACATTAGATGAATCTAGTATTTGTCCTTGCAGATGCACCTAAGCTTGTGATCAAGTAACTACATTAGTTGATTCATTTTCTCTATCTTTTCTTACAATTGTGATGACATTGCAACACTCAGATAGACCCAGTTCAACCATATTGATAACAACATTGTTTCCAGAGTAGACATAATTGACTTTAGCACCCATATTAGGCTGAGAAGATGAATCTTCTTTACCATATTTCAAAAATGGTTCCATGAATGTTGTATGATCATTATTTCTCTTATAATTGTTAATCATGATTTCTCCATTATCAATTTTATCTTGTATGACGTGCTTCAAGTGAACGCAGTTATTAGTCTTATGACCCATATTGTGATGGAATTCACAAAAATCATTCTCTCTCCACAATTTTGGTTTAGGTTAAGGATCAAAGGATTTTATCTCAGGAAAGTAGATGATTTTATTAGCCAATAGAGTTTTCATGGAAGATTCGAAGGATTCTCCAAGAGGAGTGAATTTGCAGTTAGGATCTGTAGCCCAGGGTTTATAATCAGATGACTTCTTGTTAGACTTTGTTGCTTTAGCTTCAAAAGCTTTGATGGCTTGGGTGCCAATAGTGAGATTGAAAGTGGGTGCCTTAGATGGGGCATGGATAGTATCAACAATGCCATTAGTGACAATGCCTTTATTCTTATTCCAATTTTTGTTCTTGTTCGTAGAACTAGATCTAGATTCATACTTGTCCTTTTGAAGTGTGATGTCTCCTTTTTTCACAAGTACTTTCTTGATTTTGATCACATTATCTACCATCTTATCAAAGGATGTATGATTTTGCAATTGTAAAGGGTAGTTGATTTCTAGAGCAAGATTATTGATGAAGATTTCTAGCTTCTCAGTTTCTGGAATGGGTCTAGCATATAGAGAAAATTTCATCCTCCATCTCTTGAGAAATTTTAGGAATGGTTCTCCTGGATATTGTTTCAGATTGCAAATGTCAATCATGGTGACCGGATGCTGGATATTGTAGGAGTATTTTTGATAGAACAGTTTGATTAACTCCTCAAAAGTTTTGATATTTGGAGGCATTCTAGAGAACCAATGAATGGTTGCTCCTCCCAGAGATTGAGGAAAGAGACACATTAAGTAGGTTGGTTTGTGCATAAACTCCATAGATTGAGTACAAAATTCTCTGACATGATCTTGAGGATCTGAGTTTCCATCATACTTATCATATTTAGGCATGTCCACTCTTTTAGGGAATGGTGGCATGTAAAACTCTTTATCGAATGGAAAAGGGCATAGAGCTTCCATGGAGAACTCCTTAGGTTCCTTTTCTTTTTCAAGTTTTTTAAGTTTGACTTGCATGGCATGCATCTGTTTCATCATATCCATGATAGGGGCTTATTCCTCATGCATAATGATATCTTCAACATTAAATTTTGGAGGAATTTTAGCCCCTTGATGAGCTAAATCTAGAAAGTATGCATCTCTATCTTCTTTCAAGAAATGCTTCATCATTCTCTTAAAGTCATCATCATTTTGATATTGAGAAATTTCAGAAGGTGTAGGTTCTTGATCCATACCACGTTGAGAGTGAGGTCCTTGAGAATTGTGATGTGTCCCTCTGTGAGACATGTTAGGAGTTTTAGGACTCCCTGGGATAGATTGAGGTGGATTTTTTTTATTACCTCCATGAGTTGATGGAGGGGGTAGGTAACCAATTTTCAATCAAAAATTGCCAAGACCATCATCTTCGTAAAGACCTGAATTGTATAGTTGCTTGAGAGTTGGACCTATGTGAGTAGACAAAGGCAAAGTATGAGATGCTTCTCTAGATTTATTGTGTGATGAAGTTGTAGTTTCCATCATTAACCTTGGGCAAAGCAAAAGAATAAGATGAAGACAACTGAAGAACAAATTGATTCAAGAAGATTGAATGATGCAACCTTGTCAAGATTGAATTGATTAAAGATTAGATCAGACGTAAATGAAGGATAATGTGCCACATTAGTATGGGTAGATGCCTAATAGATGGCAGACACGAGCTCACAACACTTAGCCATTTAGTAAGAAGACTGAATTTGAAGATAATTTTGACAAGTTTTTGATACAAGATGAAAAAGACTCAAATTGATAAATTAGGAGGCTAAATCAAACTCAAGAGACCACATTAGGAAAATGATCAAATTCGTTCTAGTTTCTACTCTATTCCTGACACATAGTGAATGTTTTGACAGAATTTGGAAATAGGCTATAAAAATTGGATTCCTGACAAATTTGACCAATCTCTGACAACTTTTTGAAAATTCTCAAACAAGTTTTTGAAGACTCGTATGACACTGGGTATGCTTTCAAATGACAATTGCAAGACTCGTATGACAATTACTACCATGGAAAATTGTTCTTTTGATTTCTGGTGACAACACTCGTACGACATAGTACTAGATACCGTACGATAATATAGGGGTTATGAAATGACTTTTGCTCAAAACTCGTATGACAATCTGACCCTATGAGATGACTTTTGACTCCAAAAAGGTATTTTGATTTAGATTTTGCAAATTTTAGGTTTTCAGTTTCAGATTGTTTGCAAATTTTTCTATCCAAGTTTGAAGATTATTTTGGGATCGTTCATTTCCAATAACCAAATAGATAAACAAGCATGGAAAATAGCAAGCAAGTGATTTCAAGAATGTCTGAAAATAATGAATAGGGGACAAAGAAACCCTGTGCATGAACAATTGAGTGATTGAATGTGCTAATCCCTAGAAGTGCTAATTGTGTATGTTCCAAAAAAAATTTCAATAATGCACATATTCCTAGAAAATGAAAATTTGGCCTCACTAGGGTTTGTAGTAATGGTTTGACTCTGCAACTTTTATGATCTCAAGAGGGAAAACTCCAATCTAGGTGCACAGGGGTTTTGACACAGTCTAATAATTTAATCAATCAGGAGCTACTAGGGAGATCTAACAACCCAACAATAGACCACACCTATGAAGATTTCCTCCACAAGGACATTTATATAGCGGCTGCTGCTACCACTATGAAAATGGCTATTACCACTTGAGGTTCCATCCACGTGGTTGACCCAATTAAGGAAATGTCCACTATGGTTAACCCTCTCTAAAGGTGACACAAAAGATACCACATGGGGACTAGTTCCAGATTCAAGGATCTGAGTTTCTGATACTACCCAAAAAGGGAGTAGAGCATAGTTCTCTAGCCTTTTCACTTTTAACTAAAACAAAGCAGACAGATTAATCTGACACATTAAGACCAAAATTATCTCAAAAAGATCTATGATGTTGACCGCTTATGATCTATCAACCTCTCTAGAGAGAGAATGTATCAATCAAAAGTTGAAGACGCACAAATCTAGTAGAACACAAGACAATCTCAGTAACCTACCTACCTACAAGGGGATCCTTCATCAACAAGAGCTTCACATGCATGAACAAGTGAAAGAAGCCCACTCTCTCGAGGTCATCCACAAGTAGTGTTCATAGGGCCTATTTACTATGTGTAACAGATATGCAGAAAGCAAATCTATGTTCATTTTATAGCCCAAAATGAAGTCTGTGATATGAAAGCAAGAAAAGTCACACAAGCCTGACACGTGAGAGTTCAGTTTATGTCCAAATCGAAGTGTTATCAGATCATAGTAGAATACCTGAATGCCTCACAACACGCTTAGTAGATTTTACCTATTTTAGCAATTTAGTTGTACTTTTTTCAATCAGATTCAGCAAATATCAGTAAAAAATAGAAGATTTCAATTGTGAAGGTTAGCTGTTAGTGTAATACCCCAAAAATGGGCTATAAGTTCATTAACCTCCTACATCGAAAAATCGAATGAAATAGACATCAAAGTCCTAACCTAAGGTACATCTCAACATCATCGAATCCTAATTGATTATCTTAAATTTTGCATCGAGGAATATTCCTAGCAATATTCCTATTTATCTTAATTATCTTTAATTTAGTGATTATTTGGTGATAAATCCAATTTATCCTAAAGTTTGATTAATTGAATATTCTCAATATTTAATTAATTAGATTTAATTCTGCCACTTAATTATTTAATTGAAGTTAATTCTATTTATTCCTAAATTGTATTATTTAATTTTGACAATAAATCCAAAATCCTATGAATAATTGATTAAATTCTTATTTAATTAATTAAAGCAAATTGTCAATTTTTAATAATATTATTTTTGAATAAAAGTTTGAAAAATAATTGATTAACCCATAAATCAATTGTTTTATTTTTCAAAATCAATTAAGTTGGAAATAAATCACTTTATTATTAAATTAATTCATATTAAATCATGCACAATCAAGAAAAGAAGACAACTATCAATTATCAATTAAAGCTAAACTCTATTTTGAGTTGATCTCTGCTTTTGCATGTTTTCGTGAGTTAAATATCCTTTATTTAAAAATAACTCAAAAATCAACCTGAGTTATTTGCGTGATTTATGGCTTTTTTTCCCATGCACCTCCAAAGTCCTAGATTTCTATAAATTAAGGCTTCAGCTCATCTCAAATCATCTCATAATTGTGCAAACTTATGCTGGCAAATTGGTGTCTAAAGAATTGGAGCTTCTTTTGCAAATCAAACAACTTTGTGAGATCATTCATATTTTAGCATATCATATTAGAATTTCATTTCTAGATTTGCATATCATATCAAGTTTTCAATAGAATAGTTTCATCTTAGTTTTCATCATATCATTGCATAGAAAATTAAAAAACAATACATTAATTGCATTCATATTTCATATCAATTTTGCATTCAAATCCTTCATTTAGGTGTCATCAAAGTCACTGATCTCGATAACAATCTGAGAACATCATACTCGCACCTATTAGAAGGCAGTAAATCGCTTGGTTGGTTTAGCTTTCAATTCATTGCATGATTTCATTTTTGCTAACCTCTAATGTTTTACTGAAGTGTTGTGTCTACATATCAGGTACAAAATTCACACACACATTTCTGGCACCCACCGTGGGGCCCTAAAATGGGTTTCCAAATCAATTCTATCCATTTTTATCTTTATCTCCTTGATTTTTGTGCAAAACTATGATTTCTAATTTCTATCCGTACAATCTTCGTAAGAGTTTTTGACAAAATTCATTTCACACTGTACCCACTATTGTATGACAGTCTATCGAATTGAGGATCATGTCGTGCTATACACACTGTCATTTTAAGGTTCAACTATCATTTCACAAAACACCCAGTGTCATAAAATTTTCTAAACTGTCATCTGGGAGCACAACCACTATCATACAAATTTTAGACTGTCATCTGGTAACAGATCCACTATCGTACAAGTTTTGGCATCAGATTTCAACTGTCATTTCATTTTTAGGGTAGTTTGTCATATTTGGTTTTCAGATTTTGACTAACGGCTAATCTTAACAATTGAAATTCTCTATTTTTTATTGACTCCTGCTAGTTTTAATTGGAAAAAGTGCAAGAATTGCTAAAAATAGGTAAAAAATTTACTAAGTGTGTTGCGAGGAATTCAGGTAATCTTCTTAGCTGATAAGACTTTGATTTTGGATCTAAAACGAACATCTCATGTGTCTAGCTTGAGTGACTTTTATTACTTTCCTATCACAGACTTCATTTGGGTTATAAAAATGAACATAGTTTTCTTTCAGCATCTTTGTTACACATAGTAATTAGGCCCCATGAACACTATTTGTGGATCTTGAGAGAGTGGGTTTCCAGTGAAACTCTTCTCAACGAAGGATCCCTTGTAGGTGGGGAGGATACTGAGGGAGTCTCACGTTCCACTAGATCTATGTGTTTTCAACTTTTGATCAAGGCATTCTCTCTCCAGAGAGTTTGATAGATCATAAGGGGTTGATGTCAGAGATCTTTGTGAGATAATCTTGGTCTTAGCGTGTCGGATTAATCTGTCTACTTTGTTTGGGTCAAAAGTGAAAAGGCTAGGGGATTATGCTCTACTTCCTTTCTGAATAGTACCAAAAACCCAAATCCTTGAATCTGGAACCAGTCTCCATGTGGTATATCTTGTGAGTCACCTTTAGAGAGGGTTAACCATAGTGGAAATTCTCTTAATTGGGTCAACCATGTTGACGGAACCTCAAGCGATAATAGCCATTTTTGCTGTGGTAGTGACAAAAGCTATATAAATGTCCTATTAGAAGAAATCTCCACACGTATGGTCTCTTTTTGGGTTGTCAGATCTCCCTAGAAGCTCCTGATTGATTAAATTCTTGGACTATGTCAAAACCCTGGTGCGCCAGGATTGGAGTTCACCCTCTTGGATCATCAAAGTTGCAGAGTCAAACCATTACTAAAAACCCTAGCGAGGCCAAATTTTCATTTTCTAGGGTATATGAACTTTTGTCCGCTATCTTTTGGTAATCTACCCATACATCCAAGGCATAGTCTCCTTCATTTACATCTAATCCAAGTTTCAATCAATCAAACCTTGACAAGGTTGCATCATTTGATCTTCTTGAATCAATTTGTTCTTCAGTTGTCTTCATCTTGTTCTTTTGTTTCACCCAGGGTTAATGGTGGAAACTAGAGCTTCCTCACACAAGAAATTAGGAGAAGCATCTCATACCTTACCTTTGACTCATATCCAGGGTCTAACTCTTGAACAACTCTACAATTTTGGTCTTTATGAAGATGACGGTCTTGGCAACTTTCAATTATAAACTGCTTACATTCCCCCTCCATCAATTCAAAGAGTCAATCAAAAAACCCTACATCAATCTATTCCAGGGAGTCCTAAAACTCCTAAGATGTCTCAAAGAATCAGTACACATGAGGAAGAAACTCTAATCATTTCTATGATGAAATAGATACACGCTATGAAAGTCAAACTTAAAAAAACTTGAGAAAGAAAAGGAACCTAAAGAGTTCTCCATGGAAGCTCTATGCCCTTTTCCATTTGATAAAGACTTGTACATGTCACCATGACCTTGGATAGAATATGAGCAATGTACTAATCCTTTTGATACTTCTTCCACAGAGAGTGACACACCCATCTTTGAAGACTATGATGACTATGATGAGGGACAATATAGTGATACCTATGACACTTTTGTTCCTAAGAATCATGCTCACCATGTGCTCATGCTTAGTAGAAATGGGATGTCACATTGGATAGATCATGATGGTGATCCATATGATTCTAATTTTGAAAGAGAATTTAATGATTTTTGTGAATAATACCTAGATGATACATCTACTTCTATTGAGGAAGATAAAGCTTACCGAGCTAATTATAAATGTGCATACTATAAGGATCTCTCCTCTAAGAACTCTCATGCTAAAAATAAAGATTACACTCTCAAGAAAGATCATGTTAATGTTGAACCTTTGTCTTGTGATGGTTCCTTTCCATCCCCTACTTCCTCCAATACCCATACATTTCCTAAAGATCCCAAGCCTATCAAATCCTTCACAGAACCTTCATTTGACACAAGCCTTGATACTTTTCATACAATTCCCTAAGTTTTCCTCAAGGGCTACCCCTTAAAGAAACTCATGCTAACCTTCACCTGGCTACAAATATTTTCAATAATGCTAAACCCAAAGAGCCTAAGCCTTTATGTGCTATAATGCCTACTCCAACTAGTCCTTCCCCATCTCTTCCAAAGTCTTCTACACAATTGCAGCATGATCCCTTGTCCTTAGAAGTAGCTCCATGTTAAGAGGACTCTAAAAATGATAAAGAAAAGAACATAAAGAAAGATCAAGATCAAGAACCCTCCATGTCATCCAATCCTTTTCATGATGTCTCTTATCTGCTTCAGAGTTCTTTTGATCCTGCACATCTTTTTTCATGTATTCCACCATGTCTTAAGTCTTCTCCAAAGCAATATAATGGTACTACTTACACTATTGAGCTTATTGACAATCAAAATAACCTTACTACACTTGCACTTTCCAAAGATGATACTTCCATTAAGGTTGGTAACAATGGTGTTGTTACTTCAAATGTTAAGCCTATTGAAAATCAAGAGAAAAATTATGCACTTATGCTATCCAAAGATCTTTGTCAAGTTCAAAGTCTTCCATCTTCTTATTCTACCACTCCATGTTCATTTCCACTTTCTACTCTTCCTAAGCCTTTGCAAGCTTTGAACAATCCTATCAAAGAAGGTGCTCATATTCAAGATGTCCATGATCCTATTGAAAATCCTAATGCTCACTCTAAAGATGCTGATGTCCTTGGTTGTCACATAGATGATGATGAACTTATTGATTATCCTTTTGAATTTTCCACATCCATCCTTGGACCTCCTCCACCAAAAATAAGGGCTTCACACCTTCCTTCCATCTTGGGCCCTTATGTCCCTTCACTTTCCCCTCCTAACTCTCCTAATTTTCCATCCATCTTAGGTCCTTACATCCCTCCATCTCCCATCTTTCCTCAAGATCAACATAGATGCATACCCTTGAATCCTTTTCATCCACCCATCCATCTAAACTAGTCATATCCTCCTTCTTCTACAAGTCCCAAGTCTCTTGGAAGTAACTTGAATGTTCAATACAAGAAAAAGAAGCAATAAAAGAATCCATCAAAAAAAGAAGATCACCATGACTCCTCTAATAGACATGGAGGCATATATCTAATGGTCAAAAAAAGATCACCATGTCTCCTCTAACAGTCATCCTGGTGTTTATGTCTTGTTGCTTATATCTAATCTGACATTTCAAAAATAAAATCAATATTCATATATCCATGGTTTCCTAATCAATGGGTGTTGTATTGATTCCTGCACATGCAAATCAATATTCATATGCCTATGGTTTCATAGCTATTGGGCATTGTATTGATTTATCCAATTGCCTAAAAGTTCAATGATGATAAAAAATTGACATATGATTAGTGACTAGGTCCTAGGTCTTAGGTTGCATGTCATTTTGCATGTTTCTTTAAATTTTGCATGTCTACATGATCTCACAAATGTTTGGAAACACTTCAATGCTTAAACAATTCTTCATATCAATTCTTCACATCTAACGAGAACTGAGTCTCACTTGAAGGTCTCTTCACCGAACCACAAGTAGAAACCCTCCTGGGTTAAACATCATTTTGACATAACACTGAGTACTTGTCTTCATCAACCTACAAAAACATATCATGTGTATCACTACATTTACATCCCATATCATTACCATTCATTGCATTACATTACATCCAACGCATAAGCATAAATCATACATACATCTTTTCATAATCCATTACATTTGCATAACATCCATACATATGACAGAAATTATTGCATTGCATTAATCCATACATACATTCTACACTACTTATAGCATAAACATCACATGATATCATCATAAATAAAAACATGACAAGTACAAATGAAGTCACGACCCAAAATATCATTCTCATATATATCATCAACTTGAAATGTGTCAGGGGTGCACTACTGGCACAATATACAAAAGAATGAGGTCCACAAGATCTCCAAAGTCAAATGGTTGAAATGATTTGAAAATGACCCTTCCAGCCCTTATATAGCTTTTGACTTTATTTGAAATCATATCTTTCCTCAGTAATCAAGACAACAACCATGTCTAGTTGTTGATTCATCAAAAGTCCTCATCACTCGGGGAAAATCTATCATCGCTTGGGGCATATTAGATTCATCGAGATCCATATCAATTTGGTATTCTCCTAATCTTGTAAATTGTATCAATTTTTGCAACTATTGGTTCAAATGTGTTATTTCCTTGGTTCTTCAGTAACTGAAGGGTTCAAATGTGACACCTATGTGATTCTTCTAAGGACAATCGAGTCTGGAATCAATCACTCACTTCTTCGCAATCATAATATTTGGAATCAGGCATTTTGATGACTTTGTTTCATTGGTTCATCACTGTTATAGTAAACATTATCTTTGGTCATTCAGGACCTATTATCTTCATATCAAATCTTTCAATCAGCTTATGTCTCCTATCAATTATCAATTTCAAATCAGTTTCATATCTCTATCAAACACAGACTATCTTTGAAGCACTACACTTCGCACAAAAATTCAAAGAGGGGCAAAATGTAATACCCCAAAAATGGGCTACAAGTTCATTAACCTCCTACATTGACAAATTGAATGAAATCGACATCAAAGTCCTAACCTAAGGGACATCTAAACATCATCGAATCCTAATTGATTATCTTAAATTCTGCATCAGGGAATATTCCTAGCAATATTCCTATTTATCTTAATTATCTTTAATTTAATGATTATTTGGCGATAAATCCAATTTATCCTAAAGTTTGATTAATTGAATATTCTCAATATTTAATTAATTAGATTTAATTCTGCCACTTAATTATTTAATTGAAGTTAATTATATTTATCCCTAAATTGTATTATTTAATTTTGACAATAAATCCAAAATCCTATCAATAATTGATTAAATTCTTATTTAATTAATTAAAGCAAGTTGTCAATTTTTAATAATATTGTTTTTGAATAAAATTTTGAAAAATAATTGATTAGCCCATAAATCAATTGTTTTATTTTTCAAAATCAGTTAAGTTGGAAATAAATCACTTTATTATTAAATTAATTCATATTAAATCATGCACAATCAAGAAAAGCAGACAACTATCAATTATCAATTAAAGCTAAACTCTATTTTGAGTTAATCTCTACTTTTGCATGTTTTTGTGAGTTAAATATCCTTTATTTAAAAATAACTCAAAAATCAACCTGAGTTATTTGAGTGATTTATGGCTTTTTTTCCCATGCACCTCCAAAGCCCTAGATTTCTATAAATTAAGGCTTCAGCGCATCTCAAATCATCTCATAATTGTGCAAACTTATGCTGGCAAATTGGTGTCTAAAGAATTGGAGCTTCTTTTGCAAATCAAACAACTTTGTGAGATCATTCATATTTTAGCATATCATATTAGAATTTCATTTCTAGATTAGCATATCATATCAAGTTTTCATATAGAATAGTTTCATATCAGTTTTCATCATATCATTGTATAGAAATTTTTTTAAAAAAAGATTAATTGCATTCATATTTCATATCAATTTTGCATTCAAATCCTTCGTTTAGGTGTCGTCAAGGTCTCTGATCTCGATAACAATCTGAGAACATCATACTCGCACCTATTAGAAGGCAGTAAATCACCTGGTTAGTTTAGCTTTCAATTCATTACACGATTTCATTTTTGCTAACCTCTAATGTTTTATTGAAGTGTTGTGTCTATAGATCAGGTACAAAATTCACACACACATTTCTAGCACCCACCGTGGGGCCCTGAAATGGGTTTCCAAATCAATTCTATCCATTTCTATCTTTTTCTCCTTGGTTTCTGTGCAAAACTATGATTTCTAATTTTTGTCCATACAATCTTCATATGAGTTTCTAACAAAATTTCTTTTGCACTATACCCACTATCGTATGATAGTCTATCAGATCGAGGATCATGTCATGCTGTACACACTGTCATTTTAAAGTTCAACTGTCGTTTCATAGAACACCCAGTGTCATACAATTTTCTAGACTATCATCTGGGAGCACACCCACTATCGTACGAGTTTCAGACTGTCATCTGGTAACAGACCCAATGTCATACGAGTTTCAACATCAGATTTCAACTATCATTTCATTTTCAGGGTAGTTTGTCATATTTGGTTTTCAAAATTTGACTAACGGCTAATCTTAACAATTGAAATTCTCTATTTTTTATTGACTCCTGCTGGTTTTAATTGGAAAAATTGCAAGAATTGCTAAAAATAGGTAAAAAATCTACTAAGCATGTTACGAGGAATTCAGGTAATCTTATCAACTAATAAGACTTCGATTTTGGATCTAAAACAAACATCTCATGTGTCTAGCTTGAGTGACTTTTATTTCTTTCCTATCATAGACTTCATTTGGGTTATAAAAATGAACATAGTTTGCTTTCAGCATCTTTGTTACACATAGTAATTAGGCCCCATGAACACTATTTGTTGATCTTGAGAGAGTGGGTCTCCAGCGAAACTCTTCTCAATGAAGGATCCCATGTAGATGGGGAGGATACTGAGGGAGTCTCACGTTCCACTAGATCTATGCATTTTCAACTTTTGATCGAGGCATTCTCTCTTCGGAGAGGTTGATAGATCATAAGGGGTTGACATCATAGATCTTTGTGAGATAATCTTGGACTTAACATGTCGGATTAATCTGTGTGCTTTGTTTGGGTTAAAAGTGAAAAGCCTAGGGGATTATGCTCTACTTCCTTTTTGGATAGTACCAGAAACCCAAATCTTTGAATCTAGAACCAGACTCCATGTGGTATATCTTGTGAGTCACCTTTAGAGAGGGTTAACCGTAGTGGACATTCTCTTAATTGGGTCAACCACGTTGACGGATCCTCAAGTGGTAATAGCCATTTTTTCCATGGTAGTGACAACCGCTATATAAATGTCCTGTTGGAAGAAATCTCCACAAGTATGGTCTCTTGTTGGGTTGTCAAATCTCCCTAGCAGCTCCTGATTGATTAAATTCTTGGATTGTGTCAAAACCCTGGTGCGCCAAGATTGGAGTTCACCCTCTTGGATCATAAAAGTTGCAGAGTCAAACCATTACTAAAAACCCTAGCGAGGCCAAATTTTCATTTTCTAGGGTATATGTGCATTATTGCAAAACTTTTTGGAACATACACAATTAGCACTTCTAAGGATTAGCACAAATAAGTCACTTGATTTTTCATGCACAAGGTTACTTTTGCCCTTGTTCATTGTTTTTAGAGATGCTTGAAACCACTTGCTTTCTATTTTGTGTGCTTGCTTATCTATCTGGTTACTGAAAATGAACAAATTTGTCACAATCCTCAAATCTGGACATTGAAATTTGCAAACAATCTGGAACTGAACACCCAAAATTTGCAAAAATTGAAGTAAAACACCTATTTGGAGTCAACAGTCATTTTGTAAAGTCAAAAAGTCATACGACTTTTGGCTATTGTAATTTCATAACCCACAGATTGTCATATGGTATCAGGTATATTGTCATACGAGTTTTGCTACCAGTCATTTTCAAAAATCAAAAACCCTGCTATCAACTATCATACAAGTTTTCCAGAATCTATCAAATAAATCGCTATGTCAGGAATAGAGCAGTAGCTACTGAGAATCTAATCATTTTCCTAAAGTGGCCTTTTGAATCTGATTCAACCTTCTGTCTAATCGATTTGAGTCTTTTTCATCTTGTGTCAAAACCTTGTCATAACTATCAATCTTCAATCAACTATGAAAATGGCTAAGTGTTGTGAACTTGTCTCCGCTATCTTTTGGTAATCTACCCCTACATCTAGGGCATAGTCTCCTTCATTTACGTCTAATCCAAATTTCAATCAATCAAACTTTGACAAGGTTGCATCATTTGATCTTCTTGAATCAATTCATTCTTCAGTTGTCTTCATCTTGTTCTTTTGTTTCACCCAGGGTTAATGGTGGAAACTAGAGCTTCCTCACACAAGAAATTAGGAGAAGCATCTCATACCTTACCTTTGACTCATATCCAAGGTCCAACTCTTGAACCACTCTACAATTTTGGTCTTTACGAAGATGACGGTCTTGGCAACTTTCGATTAAAAACTGGTTACATTCCCCCTCCATCAATTCAAGGAGTCAATCAACAAAATCTACATCAATCTATTCCAGGGAGTCCTAAAACTCCTAACATGTCTCAAAGAATTAGTACACATGAGGAAGAAACTCTAATCATTGCTATGATGAAATAAATACATGCTATGCAAGTCAAACTTAACAAACTTGAGAAAGAAAAGGAACCTAAAGAGTTATCCATGGAAGCTCTATGCTCTTTTCCATTTGATAAAGACTTGTACATGTCACCATGCCCTCGGATAGAATATGAGAAACATGATAATCCTTTTGATACTTCTTCCACAGAGAGTGAGACACCCATCTTTGAAGACTATGATGACTATGATGAGGGACAATATAGTGATACCTATGACACCTCTGTTCCTAAGAATCATGCTCGCTGTGTGCTCGTGCTTACTGGAAATGGGATGTCACATTGGATAGATCGTGATGGTGATCCATATGATTCTAATTTTGAAAGAGACTTTGATGAGTTTTGTGAACAATACCTCGATGATACATCTACTTCTATTGAGGAAGAGAAAGCTTACCGAGCTGATTATAAATGTGCATACTATAAGGATCTCTCCTCTAAGAACTCTCATGCTAAAAATAAAGATTACACTCTCAAAAAAAGATCATGTTAATGTTGAACCTTTGTCTTGTGATGGTTCCTTTCCATCCCCTACTTCCTCCAATACCCATACATTTCCTAAAGATCCCAAGCCTATCAAATCTTTCACAGAACCTTCATCTGACACAAGCCCTGATACTTTTCATACAATTCCCTATAGTTATCCTCAAGGGCTACCCCTTAAAGAAACTCAAGCTAACCTTCACTTGGCTACAAATACTTTCAATAATGCTAAACCCAAAGAGCCTAAGCCTTTATATGCTATAATGCCTACTCCAGCTAGTCCTTCCCCATCTCTTCCAAAGTCTTCTACATAATTGCAGCATGATCCCTTGTCCTTAGAAGTAGCTCCATGTCAAGAGGACTCTAAAAATGATAAAGAAAAGAACATAAAGAAAGATCAAGATCAAGAACCCTCCATGTCATCCAATCCTTTTCATGATGTCTCTTATCTGCTTCAGAGTTCTTTTGATCCTGCACATCTTTTTTCATGTATTCCACCATGTCTTAAGTCTTCTCCTAAGCAAGATCATGAGACTACTTACACTATTGAGCTTATTGACAATCAAAATAACCTTACTACACTTGGACTTTCCAAAGATGATACTTCCATTAAGGTTGGTAAAAATGGTGTTGTTACTTCCAATGTTAAGCCTATTGAAAATCAAGAGAAAAATTATGCGCTTATGCTATCCAAAGATCCTTGTCAAGATCAAAGTCTTCCATCTTCTTATTCTACCACTCCATGTTCGTTTCCACTTTCTACTCTTCCTAAGTCTTTGCAAGCTTTGAACAATCCTATCAAAGAAGGTGCTCATATTCAAGATGTCCATGATCCTATTGAAAATCCTAATGCTCACTCTAAAGATGCTAATGTCCTTGGTTGTCACATAGATGATGATGAACTTATTAATTATCCTTTTGCATTTTCTACGTCCATCCTTAGACCTCCTCCACCAAAACTAAGGGCTTCACACCTTCCTTCCATCTTGGGCCCTTATGTCCCTTCACTTTCCCCTCCTAACTATCCTAATTTGCCACCCATCTTGGGTCCTTACATCCCTCCATCTCCCATCTTTCTTCAAGATCAACATAGATGCATACCCTTGAATCCTTTTCATCCACCCACCCATCTAAACCAGTCATATCCTCCTTCTTTCACAAGTCCCAAATCTCTTGGAAGTAACTTGAATGTTCAATACAAGAAAAAGAAGCAATAAAAGAATCCATCAAAAAGAGAAGATCACCATGTCTCCTCTAATAGACATGGAGGCATAAAGTCAAAATAGATATCTAAGAAAAAAACTACAAGACAAGTATGGGTTCCAAAAACTATCATTGAAGATATTCTCTCTAAATCATCAAAAAGAAATGAAAAGCCTACGGCTATATGGATTCCAAAGTCTCTTTTGAAAGAGTCTAGTGTTGAGCAAAAAGTGAAGTTGGCACTCAAGCTTCCAAAGAATTGCACTTCATCTTCTTCCAAAAATTTTCTTCCATTTCATGTGCCTAAACAAGAACCTCTTCTATCTATTCACCATATTCCTTCACATATTCCTTCATTCACATTTCCTCCATCCTCTCACCACCCTTCAAGGTGTGTGTTGATGTTGATCTTGCCTTCCTTTCCATCTACCCTTTCACAATCCTTCCATTCATTATCCTTCTACCTTCTATTTTTTTTCTTCATTTGCCTATTCCTCCTATCTTCCAACCTCACTCGCTTTACATAAAATCTTATCCTCCATTTTTCTCTTCCATCTTCCTTTCCCTATCAACATATTTGAGCATATCATCTTGAATCCTTGGCATATCATGGTTTATCCTTTCAAGGAGCATTATCTAAAAAGCTTTCCTTCTTCCAAAAAAAATAAAAAAAAATAAAAAATAAAAAATAAAAATAAAAATTGAAAATATGCCTTGGTGAAAACTTGGAAATAGGTGCCTTGGTAGCAAAAGTAAAGAGAAATAAATTCATCCTATGGTGAAAACCACTCCCTTGTGGCACCTCAGATAAGTACCATGATGAAAACCTGACAATTAGGCATCATGCATAGTTCTTCTACATATTTCATCCATTCAATCTTCTCTCTTTGATCTTGACAATGTTGATCTATACATGAACATTTGGCTATCTTGTGAGCTATCTTACGATGATCTTGCTTTCATTCCCTTCCTGTTTATCCTTCATATTTATTTTCTTCCATTCATTCTAGCCTTTCGCTATCCTTTTCCCCTTTGGTCTTGATCTAATAAAAAAAGAGTAGAACACGATGCTTTGAAACCTCTTGACATGTCTACTCCTTTGGACTACATCCTTTCCTTCTCTAGCAATACACTTTTGTGACTTATCCTATGCTAGCCTTTCATTGCTTGTCCAAATATGCTTTACATGACAATTTTTTCCTAGCTTGGGTATTCTTGAGGAGTTTTCCCTTGAGGATTTCTTCCCTTCATTATCCTTCATTCTCTTGTCTTCCATCTCTTCCACTACCTTGCTAATCCCTCTTTTTCTCCACCTTGCTAGACATTGGGACTGCACGATATGATCTTGCTTGGGAGTTTGCAATAGAGAAAGATTCAATCAAGTATGCAAAGAACTATCAAAAGTGCCAAGTGCATGGTAACTTAATTCATGCTCCAGGGAGAAATCTAATTCCCTTCACTACACAATGGCCTTTTCACCAATGGGCATTTGATCTCATAGGAGCTATACATCCTCATTCTTCTAATGGACATACCCATATAATCACAGCTATAAATTATTTTTAAAAATGGGTAGAAGCAGTCCCTTTGACACAAGCAACTGGAAAGCAAATATCTATGTTCATATTGAACTATATCATATGCAGATATGGGATACCTCATTCCATAATCACAGATAATGGTGGATAATTCAAGAACAAAGATCTAGATGATTTATGTGCCAAATTCAAGATTACACAACATTGGTCTTCTATCTACTATACTCAAGGGAATGGACAAGAAGAGGCTTCTAACAAGAATCTATTGAAAATCTTGCATCATACGGTTAATAGAACAGGATGAGACTGACATCTCATGATCAATCTAGCTCTCTAGGCCTATAGAACAAGTATCAGAATGCCCACTGGGGCTACACCTTTCTCTTTAGTTTATGGGTCTGAAGTGGTACTACCTATTGAGGTTGAAATCCCATCACTAAGAATCAGAATGCATGGTCTAGTAACTAATGATGACTACACAGTGTCTAGGTTGCAAGAACTTAAACTACTAGATGAGCATAGAAAAGAAATGTATGATCATCTTAGAGTATATCAGAAGAGAATGTCTAGAGATTACAACAAGAAAGTCAAACACAAAGAATTTCAGGTTGGCGATCTAGTCTTGAGAGAGAATCCAAAAAATCAATCACATCAAGAACGCAAGGGAAAGTTTGAACTCAACTGGCTGGGTCCCTTTGTAATCACTACTACTTTTGGCTCTAGTGCCTATCAACTCTCAATGACTGAAGAAGAACAGCTCTAAGAACCAATCAACGTTCTCCATCTGAAGAAATTATATTCCTAATGCATTCAGTCTATGGTAAAATGTCCAGAAAAAATCTTAAAAATCTGAAAGAGTCCTGAAAAAATGAACATCTTGGTGAAAACCTAGAAATGGGTGCCTTGATGATTCAAAAAAAAATTGAAAATTTGAAAAAATATCACAAAAATTGAAAAAATTAAAAATTAAAAAAAAAATGAGAAAAAGAAAAAGTGCCTTGGTGAAAACCTAGAAACAGGCGCCTTGGTAGAAAAAATAGAATCTCTGCCAAGATGGTGAAAACCTGACAAACGGATGCCACTTGTTTCAACATGCTCCATCTATCAGTGCCATCTTGGTCTTTCCCAACTTTCAGTCTTGCTTTAGTTTGTACATATCTCCCGGTTTGTTTCTGCATTCATGTTTTCAATAAGTCAGTTTGTACACCAATCAGCTCAAGCATCTGTATCCTATCAATGTTAACACTTGGGGGCAATCAAAGTCATATCCTATGGCCTCCGATGTATCTTAGACATATCATATCTAGTCAGAGTCCTTTGAAGTTTCATTTGAGTTAGTCAGTTAGTCAGTCTCGTCTCCAGAAAGGATTTTGCCTCTACAAAAATGCAATCAAACATCAAAAACTCAACTGAAAACAATCTATGCTTTTTACATGCTTTTATCTCCTTGTATGCTTACTGATTCGCATTGAGATTTTTTTGCATATTGTGTCCCTTAAAGCTCTTCGATGATATCCTTTACAAGATTTAGAGAGTGATGACTGGGGGCATAATCTTTTCTTTCTTTTCTTCTTATATGTGAAAATATAACAACTTTGGAAATGCTGGATTGAAATGGTGTCCGACTGTAAGAGTCTCTATCTCGAATTAGATGGCCATGCGTACCTCGACCATTGATACCCAGAAAATTCAAAGAAGTTTGATCTAACTATTATCTTTTTTAGTGAGTTCTTTCTCCTATTGTGAAACACGATCTTACCTAAGGATGTGAATGATAAAGGGTCACTATGGGTAATTCACATTGGATTTAGAATGATCTCTTGACTGCTTGATGTATTTGAACCACAAGGTGTATTTTGGTCATCATGACATTTATGTTTTGATGCTTATACAAATTGCTATATCAAAATGGACATGATATTCAGGTCATCCTGGCATTTATGCCTTGGTGCTTATATCTAATCCGACATTTTGAAAATAAAATCAATATTCATATATCCATGGTTTCCTAATCAATGGGTGTTGTATTGATTCTTACGCATACAAATCGATATTCATATGCCTATGGTTTCATAGCTAGTGGGCATTGTATTGATTTATCCAATTACCTAAAAGTTCAATGATGATAAAAAATTGACATATGATCAGTGACTAGGTCCTAGGTCTTAGGTTGCATGTCATTTTGCATGTTTCTTTACATTTTGCATGTCTACATGATCTCACAAATGTTTGGAAACACTTCAATGCTTAAATAATTCTTCATATCAATTTTTCACATCTAACGAGAGCTGAGTCTCACTTGAAGGTCTCTTCACCAAACCGCAAGCAGTAACCCTCCTGGGTTAAACATCCTTTTGACATAAGACTAAGTACTTGTCTTCATCAACCTACAAAAACATATCATGTGTATCGTTGCATTTACATCCCATATCATTACCATTTGTTGCATTACATTACATCTAGTGCATAAGCATAAATCATACATACATCTTTTCATAATCCATTACATTTGCATAACATCCATACATATGACAGAAATCATTGCATTGCATTAATCCATACATACATTCTACACTACTCATAGCATAAACATCACATGATATCATCATAAATAAAAACATGACAAGTACAAATGAAGTCACGACCCAAAATATCGATCTCATATATATCATCAACTTGAAATGTGTCAGGGGTGCACTACTGGCACAATATACAAAAGAATAAGCTCCACAAGATCTCCAAAGTCAAATGGTTGAAATGATTTGAAATGACCCTTCCGGCCCTTATATAGCTTTTGACCTAATTTTCAAAAGTGCTCTGTTTTCCATGAAAATTGCACCCCTAGCTAATTTCAATGTTCTAAATCCATTTTCAGAATCAAAATTAAAATTTGAGATCGTTTATAATGTCAAAATCATGATTTAAAATTTTGGGCCCAAGACGGTCTACTGCTTGCATATTCGACCTTCAATCATCACAGAAATCCAGTATTCAACTTAACTGATTATCTTACATCAAACTATCAAAATTTCAACTTGGTCAACCATGGTCAACTCATGGTTTAACCTAGACAAAATTGGTCTTCAGGACCTCTAAAATGATGTAGAATGCATTTTTGAACGTGTATAACCACTTCTCAAATCAATTAACATGCTTCTGAACTATCCACGCTGACTTTTCTTGTCAGATTTTAATTTTAATCCCGAAGGGGGCATGGTATTGCACATAATTCAAAGTCTGTAATCTAATTTGAAATCATATCTTTCCTCAGTAATCAAGACAACAACCATGTCTAGTTGCTGATTCATCAAAAGTCCTCATCACTTGGGGCAAATCTATCATCGCTTGGGGCATATTAGATTCATCGAGATCCATATCAATCTGGTATTCTCCTAATCTTGTAAATTGTATCAATTTTTGCAACTATCAGTTCAAATGTGTTATTTCCTTGGTTCTTCGGTAACTGAAGGGTTCAGATGTGATACCTATGTGATTCTTCTAAGGACAATCGACTCTGGAATCGATCACTCACCTCTCCGCAATCATAAGGTTTGGAATCAGGTGTTTTGACGCTTTTGTTTCATTGGTTCATCGATGTTATAGTTAACATTATCTTTGGTCATTCAAGACCTATTATCTTCATATCAAATCTTTCAATCAGCTTCTATCTCATATCAATTATCAATTTCGAATCAATTTCATATCTCTATCAAACATAGACTATCTTTGAACCACTACGCTTCGCACAACAATTCAAAGAGGGGAAAAATGTAATACTCCAAAAATGGGCTACAAGTTCATTAACCTCTTACATCGATAAATCGAATGAAATCGACATCAAAGTCCTAACCTAAGGCACATCTAAACATCATTGAATTCTAATTGATTATCTTAAATTTTGCATCGAGGAATATTCCTAGCAATATTCCTATTTATCTTAATTATCTTTAATTTAATGATTATTTGGTGATAAATCCAATTTATCCTAAAGTTTGATTAATTGAATATTCTCAATATTTAATTAATTAGATTTAATTCTGCCACTTAATTATTTAATTGAAGTTAATTCTATTTATTCCTAAATTGTATTATTTAATTTCGACAATACATCCAAAATCCTATGAATAATTGATTAAATTCTTATTTAATTAATTAAAGCAAGTTGTCAATTTTTAATAATATTGTTTTTGAATAAAATTTTGAAAAATAATTGATTAACCCATAAATCAATTGTTTTATTTTTCAAAATTAGTTAAGTTGGAAATAAATCACTTTATTATTAAATTAATTCATATTAAATCATGCGCAATCAAGAAAAGTAGACAACTATCAATTATCAATTAAAGCTAAACTCTATTTTGAGTTGATCTCTGCTTTTGCATGTTTTTGTGAGTTAAATATCCTTTATTTAAAAATAACTCAAAAATCAACCTGAGTTATTTGAGTGATTTATGGCTTTTTTTCCCATGCACCTCCAAAGCCTTAGATTTCTATAAATTAAGGCTTCAGCTCATCTCAAATCATCTCATAATTGTGCAAACTTATGCTGGCGAATTGGTGTCTGAAGAATTGGAGCTTCTTTTCCAAATCAAATAACTTTGTGAGATCATTCATATTTTAGCATATCATATTAGAATTCCATTTCTAGATTAGCATATCATATCAAGTTTTCATATAGAATAGTTTCATATTAGTTTTCATCATATCATTGCATAGAAAATTTTTAAAAAATAGATTAATTGCATTCATATTTCATATCAATTTTGCATTCAAATCCTTCATTTAGGTGTCGTCAAGGTCATTGATCTTGATAACAATCTGAGAACATCATACTCGTACCTATTAGAAGATAGTAAATCACCTGGTTAGTTTAGCTTTCAATTCATTACATGATTTCATTTTTGCTAACCTCTAATATTTTACTAAAGTGTTGTGTCTATAGATCAGGTACAAAATTCACACACACAGTTAGTCCAAATCTAAAGATCAAATCTAAAAAACTACCAAAAATTATGAAACGACAATTGAATTCTAGAGTCAAAACTCATACAACAGTGGGTTACCTTCCAGACGATAGTCAAGAAACTCATACGACAGTGGGTGTCTTACCATATAACAATCAAGCTCTCAAACGACAATGTATAGCTTTTGATATGAGCCTCGATAGAATCAACTATCATACGATAGTGGGGTCTTCCTGGTATGACTTTTTGACAAAAGTCATATGAAAAATGTATGGATAGAGAATGAAATCATAGAATGGACCAGAAAATGATAGAAAAATAGATAAAAGTGAAATAGAAATGATGGAAACCCATTTCAGGGCCCCACGGTGGGCGCCAGAAATGTGTGTGTGAATTTTGTACCTAGCTATAGACACAACACTTCAGTAAAACATTACAGGTTAGAAAAAACCCAAATCTTGCAAATAATTGAAACTATGCTAACCAGGTGATTTACTGCCTTCTAGTAGGTGCGAGTATGATGTTCTCAGATTGAAATCAAGATCAGTGACAATGCAACACCTAAACGAAAGATTTGGATGCAAAAGAATGAAAGACTATATGAATGTAGATTATTCTATATTTTTGTATTTTCTGTGCAATAATATGAAGAATGTATGATTCTAAGCTATATGAATGAAATTGAATGCATATTTAATCTAAGAATGCTATGAATGAATATGAACTCTATGATATGAAACTATGCAAAAACTATGATCAACTATGAAAGATCTCACAAATTGCCTGTTGCAATTGCTTAATCCTTCAATCACCAATTCGTGAGAGTAATTGTGCAAATTCGAGTGTTGATAATTATGAAGGGTTGAGCCTTGATTTTATAGAAATCCAAGGATTTGAGGATGCAGGAGAAAAGCCATAAATCACTCTTGATAAACTCAGGTTGATTTTTGAGTTATCAATAAATCAGAGATAATTAACTCACAAAAATCATGCAAAAGTAGTTTTTATCTCAAAATAGAGTTTTAGATCAAATTTCAACTCATCATCAAATGTTGAGTTTCAATTTTAAAATTGATTGTTAATTTCTAGTTGCTCGCTTTTCTGATTGTGCATGATTTAATATGAATTAATTTTACAAATAAAGTGATTTATTCTCAGCTTAACTGATTTTAAATTTAAAACAATTGATTTATGGGTTAATCAATTATTAAATCAAACTTTATTCTAAAACTATATTATTAAATTTGACAATTGACATTAATTAATTAAATAAGAATTTAATCAATTAGTCATGAGATTTTAGATTTATTGTCAAAATTAAATAATACAATTTAGGAATAAATTTAATTAAATTTAATTAAATAATCAAGTGGCAGTATTAAATCTAATTAATTAAATATTCAGAATATTCAATTAATCAAACTTTAGGATAAATAGGATTTATCGACAAATAATTATTAAATTAAGAATAATTAGGATAAATAAGAATATTGATAAGAATATTCCCCGATGTAGAATTAGGATAAAATCAATTAAATTTGATAATGTGTAGATGTGCCTTAGGTTAGGACTTTGATGTCAATTTCCTTCGAATTGTTGATATAGGAGGTTAATGAACCTTATAGCCCATTTTTGGGGTATTACAGGCATAGCTCCTAGTCTCCTAGGTGATCGACGACGGGGGCTTCAAGGCCGATGGTGTCCGTGGCGGCAACTGTGGTGGACCTGCTGGCAATTCCATTGATAGTCTCATTGGCGGTGTTGTGAGCTACCCCCAAAAAAATTTCTCTACATCAAAGTGTGTGTGAGGGTTGTACGATCCTGGTACCAACTTGTTTTTTCTTCAAATCGCAACATTATCTAAATTGGACAATTTTTATATGGGAATAAGGGTTTTTGGGTGCTTTGAGCTCAATGGTGAGGTCCATTTGAGCCCAAAGTGACCATAATCAAAGGTCCCCCAGATCCAAAATAAAACCTCTAAAAATCATATTTCTGATGAACAAGTCTAAATCTCTCATGAAGAGAACAGGGGCATGAAGATCTAAAGCTCTAATGCCATATTAGATTTGATGAGAAGATCAACCCATAGCTCCCAAGAATCACCTGCATGTAAACACCTATCTCAGAAAGAGAGAAGACAAATCTATGGAGGCATGAATGCAATGATCCATGAAAGAGGATATATTCTTGATGTGCAAAACAAAAGTTGCAATACAATAAAAAATGAATGTGTTATTTTATACAAGAGAGATCAATCCTTATAAAAGGAGATCAAAACCCTAAAACTAGGTTGCATAATAATAATTAATAAAAGAATTAATTATTATATGCTTAAAGTTTAGCTTGAATAAAGAAAGAGATAATAAGAGACTTAATAATTAAATCAATATGATTTAATTAATAAGAAAAACAACTTATTACTCGAACAAAATCTCCTTCACAATGATTCAACATTATTCCTTAACCTCTCTGCAACTTCCTTTTCCACCATCACAAAATGATAATTGTCATGCCCTAGCTCGTGTTGATAAGCCCTGTGATCTTTACGTTTTACAAAATGAAATTTGTAAAAAAGTACATGCTGATAAAGAGGGCATGTTGTATCAAAGACAAATCATAATTAATGCCCCATTTAATGCTTGATAACACAACCTTAGCACATGGTTCTAAGTGATGTGTTGTTACAACACTTTAATCTCCAAGCAAGGATGACCAAAAGGCTTGCTAAAATAAAACATTTTAAAACATATTTTTTCCCTTTTCAATGATATTAAGTCATTGATATATTCAAAGATAATTCCAAATGAACAATACTTTTCAAAAGTAATACAACTTCATGAGCATTAGATTTTGCAAAACATATTTATAATCTGATAATTTGAGGCATGAAACTAAAACTGATCCAGTCTGGTATCAAACTCAACCATATGTAAATATGTCAATTCATCAAGACCATAATTTAAGTCACCCTATCAATAGCACATAGTGCAGTATGAATTGTTAAATCAGGCAACCAAGATACGTGTGAGACTAAACCAAATTAACACTAAGTTGTAATGCAATGTCTCTAAACAATACAATGCTATTGCATTTGTCAAATTGAATGTACAAGGTCAATGCAATGTGCTATTGAAAGTATTATGCATGTAATTGAGAGTATCATGTAACCAATAACAACTGAATGAGCATCAAGATCCAAATGCTAGTAGTGATCCAAAAACTAAATATACCATTAATAAATGATTCAAATCAAATGAACAAATCCATAATGATCAATGCAATAATGATTCTTGACAACCTCAATGTCTCAATGATTAATGATTCTCTATCTTGAAAACTTGAATGAATCATGCATGTGATCAAAGAAACCAAGGTATACTAAAAAATTAGTGTGTTTGGCATCAAGGAAAACATAAAGAGAGGAGCAACAAACTCCTTTTTCCTTGGTGTCCAAACACTAACCTCTCCCCCTATTTGCATCAAGGAAAAATAAGAGGGTAACAAAGAATGGTGTGTATATGACCCAAAATAAACTAAAGTAATATACCTTTATCACAATGTAGCTAAATGAGCATAATGAAATATGCTGCAAATGAAACATAACACTATCAAATCTCAAAACATAGTCTTGTTGAAGCTAAAGATTTTCCTAATTTGTAGTGACATCATCAAAAACCTAATAAAAAGTCAATATGAATAATACATACAAATAGCAGTATGATAAACTGAGAAATGGCCATCATAAATAAACCTTGTGTATTAGTAAGAACCAAAGGATCTAAATCAAACAATGTTGAAGCCAACCAACATACTACTGATCAACTATCATAAATTTACTCCAATGATTGTTCCAATTAACAGAGAAGAAGAAGAACATGAAGATGTTGATGTTCAAGTTATTGTTGTTGGTGAGGAGCATGTTGCTTCTCCTATCTCATCGGATGAAAATAAGCTATCAGTTGAAAATTTAGCTACTATGTTGAATCAGTCAAGAGGAATGGAATTTGTTGTAGACAAGTCCCATCACATGATTAGGACATTTTTGAGTTTCTCTAGGAGAATATTTGGGTTGTTTCCCCTTCTTATTTTAACTTAGTGCATCAAAGTGATGTATATGTTTCGAGGGAGCCTTATAACTTATTCTTTTTCTAGACTGATGCTAGCTAGTGGTTGTTAATAGAGTTGTGTAGTAGTAAATATGTTCTTGGCCTTTTTCCTAGCTAGAAAAGGTAGAGAAAAAGGAATATATTTATTTGATCAAGATTGTTTTGGTTATTTCAGTAAGGGGGATTTGATAGTGAATAATATCTTTGTGAAATATTTTTTGTGGTTATTTTCCATCAATTAAAAAGGGGGAGATTGTTTTCTTATCTTCTATCATTGATGCCAAACATTGTATTCTACAGGTTTTTGTGGTTGATCAAACACTATGGTCTGGAAGTCTACTATATTTGGAGAAGTTTGTGTATTGAACCTATAGAATAGTGGAGGATAGGTATGTATTTAGTACTAAATTATAGTAGAATAAAAGTATGTATTCATAATAGTGGAAGACATATATGTATCCTATAATCATAAGAAGATGATGCTTATCAATGCTTCAATGTTATATCCTTATATTCATAAGTTTGTGTGGTTTAGATGTTTGTTGTTCAGTGAGAAAGAAATATAATTTATAACTATAGTTAACATTTCTAAAATTGAGCTTACAATTACTCTTTAGAAAAGGTTTCTACTCTATAAATTAGGGTTGAAGGTGTGTTGATGATCATGTAGATAGATTTAGGTTTTGGTTTTGGTTGTAGAGTTTTTTGGTGATCCAAAAATTGTCCCTAATGATTTAGAAACTGTATTATTAAATATTGTAGTTAAGATCAGTTCTTGGTGTGGTTCAAAAATGCATTGTGATGGCTTTTGACAAGGACTACTAAAAAGTGACATGGCTTCTTACATGGAATATGGATCTCACCATAGCATGTGGATGTTTGAACTTAGTTAGCAAGTTAAGTGATTCTTTTGGTAATGTGACTACACATTTGAGATGGTTTTGAAAGTTATTCCAATAATTGCATATTTGGCATTGGGTTGTGTGTAGCATGTTCATGGTCACCTCTCTCTCTTGGATTGGATCATGCTTCCTAATTTAGGTTTGGTTTATACATTTAATGTTTATTTATTATCTATATGGGTTTGTTCTTTATGTGACCTATGCATTTAATATGCATCTCTTATCTGGTTGGGTCCATTCTATGTTTCAGTCTGGATTCTTTTGGCATGGGACCTTATTACATTTTTTTTGCCTTTGATTAGTTTTAAATTATATTACAATATCATTTTGGAATGGTGAATGTTGTTGTAATATCTAATGATCTATATTATATATAAGTACACTTTGTACTTTGACAAAACTAAAGTATGAAGCAAGTAGATTATGGGTGAACAAATGAAGATCTACAATCAGAAGGGAAGAGTTTACTGATAGTGATAAATAAGAAAAATAAGTAATAGTGTGTTTCTAAAGTTGGTATATTTTTTAAATAGGATACATTATCGGGATAATATCTCTTTATTTATAATAAAGAGTTATATGTACCTTATCCCTAAGATAGTGAGTCTTGGGTGCACAAGTTTGTTGTAGTATCTTTCTACTTTGCTAGTGAGCCTATGTTTACAATTCAAGAGTGGTAAGATCCTATTTGTATCCATTATTGTATTGGAAGTGAGTCTTTGATTGTAATTCTAGAGCATCAAGCTCCTACCATCTTTTATAATCAGAATTTATACATCAAAAAATTATCTTTGTGGGCAAGTGGTTGCCGTACTTTTTCCCAGTTTGGGTTTTCCATCTATAAAATCTTGTTGTTCATGTGTTGTTGGTTTTTTTTAGTACTTTCTTATTATTTCATGTAATGAAAATTGAACTTAGTTAGTGTTATTTTGGTTTATGTTGATTCAACCCCTCCTCAACAATTAGAGTGTGTTCAACAATTCAAGCCTACCAAAAAGCATTGCAAAAAAATTATAATGATAAGTTTATCCTACATTCTTCTCGGTGGGTGATTTGGTGATTTATTAAAATCAACATAATATAAATGATCTATCTAGTTCATCCCAACTTGGCTAACAAATTTGTAAATTTCCTCCAAAAGGCTTGAAAAATAAGTGGTTGCAGTGTGAAAAATCATTGGATTATAATTTTCTCTTCATTCGATAATAAACTAAGTGGGCATTTTTTTCTCTGGTGAATGTAGCCCATATTGGATGAACCATATTAAATCTTTATGTTATTTTATTTCTATCTTATCTTATTTCTACATTATCTTAAATATTATTTATTTCTCATATTTGATTGAAACCCTAACATTATGTGCCTACAAGATAGTAGATATGGAAGGTACACATGTCAAAGACCCCATAAATCCTATGAACTTACATAGATATTATGCTTAACTCTCATCTTCTTTTCATTTCTTTCTCTTTACTATTGAATTGCATGTTAGCATATAGTATCTTCATTAACTTAGGCTATGCTAGATAGCTAGGGGTTATTTCTATTTGATGCACATTGCTTTTTCTTGAAAAAATAGTTAGGTTTGCCTTGATTTCCATTTTGTAGTTTCTTGTTCATAGACTGAGAATTTTTTTTTTAATGTTAGCATACATATTCACTATTCCATGTGCTATCTTGGTTGAATCATGTTGTATTTAGTATCTTAGCTAGATCACATTAGAATTTAAATTTTCATTAGTACATTACATCATCAATTATAGCATTTGATTGAGCATTCTTTTGTATAATTAATTGACACATATATCAATTTAATCATTATAGCATTGGTTTCAAAATCAACCATAATGATATTAGATTAGACATACATATTCATTACCATATTTGTGTTATTTTGATGAAAGAAATAAAGACATATTTTTTTATATTAGCATAAGGAAAGAATTTAAAACATCAAAAAAAAATCATGTGTGTGTATGATATACAAATAAATTACCACTAGCAAAAAAATGGGTGTATCAAATAATATACATATCATCTAGTCTCATCCCCAAGATGGTGGCTAGTAGACCCCCTGAGCCTAGTCGTGTCCATGATTTAGGATCAAAATATCATATATGGGATGTCATTTATTTTGAGTGACTCCTCGATGAACTCTGCATATCCATCCCCTAGATGCATCCTCTAAGTACTAAGACCTCCTATCTAGCCATTGCAAGATCGTGCTCAAATATCTCTCGCACACACTAATGTTGCTCCCTCTCCACCCTAACAAGCTCTAACTCCACTCTAATAGAGTATAATATGTCTTCATGCCTCCCTAAGCTCCACTAAGATATAAGGGGCTCCTTGAAGATGGTGGAATTCATACTAATGTGGCCATATACCTAAGAATGTGACCCACAAAGTCATGCCATTCTCGAATCCCAACTACCATAACATGAAGAAATCAAAATTAATAATATCATGCATATCATAGAGCATACATATATACATATGCATATGCATATACATATACATATTATTTGAGTACAATATCACTTGGGGGGGGGGGGGGGGTGTGGTTAATCAATGATATAAAAAACCTAGAATCAAATTTTTGACCAAATCTTATGGAATAAGAAAATGGAAACAAATGAGATAAAAGGACAAATGGGATATGTAGAAATAATAACACAAGATATGTCCTGAGTGGAAACCTTCTTGGGGAATAAAACCACTCAAATTGCCTCATTGGCTTATGTGAAAATATCCTTGTACAATGCCTCACTAATTGTACAAATGTCTCACTAACAATGCTATATCGCTAATAGAATTTTCAATGCCTCACTAGCTTCTCACTTCACAATTTCTATTTTATTAATAGTTAGACTAATTGAAAAAGAATATAAATCCTAATTCAATACAATACATTCTTGGATACAACTTTCACTTTGTATCAAATAGTGTATCATATTGAACTAAGACAAAAATATTTTTAGCCAGATATGTCTTCTTATCAAACTACTGTGCACAATAAACAAATAATGTTTCATGAAGACCCAATATCTCTCTTTGTACATCAAACATGTCCCCACTTTTATGTACTTATATAATTCCTTACTAATCAACTAAAATGAAAATTCTATATCAAATTGATTATCAAACTGTTTGTCTTTCCTTTAAGAATTATTTAATGAGGGTGTGTTTTTATCTCTATTTTACAAGTTAAAGAAATAGAGTAACCAAAAGTTAAATATTTGTTATTTAAGTTTCCTAGTCTTAACCATTCAACAACTTCCTATAAGAAATGTTTGTAACAAAACCTTGACAATGGTTAAGGTTCAAAGTAAACAAAATACAAACTAAACACAACCACTTTACATACATCATCAACCATTAACTAGGGATTAGAAAGAATGTAGAACTTAATTCATGAAGGGATAGGGGTTTGGATAAAAACCTCATTTACAAACTTTGATCAAAAAATTTAAACCTAAAACATATAAACAAACTGAATAGAGATCCTTAAATTTATAATGGCATACTCATACATTGGGCTAGGGTTACATTTATATTCAACAAATACTTAAAAAGATCATAAAAGCAAGTAAGAACTCAAGTTAGGGACAATGTTGAAACACAACCCAAATATTAATCATTTTACAAACAAAAGGCTCTAACCCATAAACTGATAAGTTAACCCTTGTAAGAATTGGTATGAATATATAATAAATCATAAATACCTATATAGTAGAGATGCATATATTAAGAAACATATACATACATGTTTTTTTCAAAAACTAACAATGAAACCTTAAGAAAAGATTAAATAGAAATAATCAACAAAAGAGCTTAACAAAAGCAGCTTAACCCCTTAATGAAAAAAATGACAAAATCTAGGAGCGAGATATCTTGTCAAGCCAAAACCAGTGACTTCCTTTTAAATCCTACATTCTCTACTTAGTTTCAACACCCAAATCTCCTTCACAACTATTCAGAATTATTCCTTAACCTCTCTACAACTTCCTTTTCCACCATCACAAAATGATAATTGTCATGCCCTAGCTCATGTTTTTAAGCCCTTTGATCATTATGTTTTACAAAATGAACATTTTGAAAAAGTACATGCTGATAAAGAGGGCATGTTGTATCAAAGACAAATCAGAATTAATTCTCCATTTAATGCTTGATAACACAACCTTAGCACATGGTGCTAATTATTGTGTTGTTACAACACTTTAATCTCCAAGCAAGGCCTCCCAAGAGGCTTGCTAAAATAAAACACTTCAAAACATAGTTTTTCCCTTTTAAATGATATTAAGTCATTGATATATTCAAAAAAAATTCCAAATGAAGAATACTCTTCAAATGTAATACAAATTCATGAGCATTACATTTTGCAAATCATATTTATAATCTAACAATTTTAGGGGTGAAACTAAAAATTGATCCAGTCTAGTATCAAACTAAACCATATCTGAATATGTCAATTCATCAAGACCGTAATTCAAGTCACCCTATCAATAGCACATACTGCAATACTAATTGTCAAATCATGTAACCAAGATAAGTGTGATACTTAACCAAATTAACACTAAGTTGTAATGCAATTTCTCTGAACAATACAATGCTATTTCATTTGTCAAATTCAATGTACCAGGTCAATGTAATGTACTATTAAAATTATTATGCATGCAACTGAGAGTGTCATGTAACCAATAACAAGTGAATGAGCATCAAGATCCAAATGCTAATAGTGATCCAACAACTGAATATACCATTAATGAATGATTCAAATCAAATGATCAAATCCATAATTATCAATGCAATAATGATTCTTTACAACCTCAATGTCTCAATAATTAATGATTCTTGATCTTGACAACTTGAATGAATCATGCATGTGATCAAATAAACCAAGAAATACTAATAAATTAGTGTGTTTAGCATCAAGGACAACGTAAGGAGAGGAGAAAAAAACTTCTCCTTTGTCCTTGGTGTCAAAAAAATAACCTCTCCCCCTATTTGCATCAAGGAAAAAGGAGAGGGGAACAAAGAATGGTGTGCATATGACCCAAAATAAACTAAAGAAATATACTTTTATCACAATGTAGCTAAATTATCATCACAAAATATGTTGTAACTAAAACATAAAACTATCAAATGCCAAAACATACTCTCGTTGAAGCTAAATATTTTCTTGATTTGTAGTGACATCATCAAGAATCTAATAAAAAGTTACCAATATGAGATGTCAATATGAATAATAAATGCAAATAGTAGTATGATAAACTAAGAAATGACCATCATAAATAAACCTTGTGTATTAGTAAGAACCAAAGGATTTGAATCAAACAATCTTGAAGACAACCAATAATATACTACTGATCAGTTGTCATAAATTTGTCAAATTAGGATGTATCCGAGATAATCACGTCATTATAGGGGATATGACTATAACATAAAACATGCACTTTGAGAAGACTAAGAAGTAAATTTCACTCTAAATCACAGAGTAAACCAACAAATGTTTTACGATACCAAATAGTTGAAAGAACCATACAGATATTAATTCATCATTTTGATATCTCAACAACTGTCTCAAGGGATCTAACTAGCCACAAAGAAAAAGAAAATCCCCCTCACTACAATGTTGATAGAACTATGGTAGAGGAGTAAGAGGAAAGACTATGGGATTATGGAGAGGGGGGTGAATTAGAAATCCATGATTCTCTATACCTTAAAAAACTCTTTGATTAACTCGGTGTCAAATCGGTCAGACAAAATTTAACAATTACCGGTAATAGTAAATTAACTTTAACAATTAGAAAATCAAACACAATAATCATTCAACACAAATAACACCAATATTTAATGTGGAAACCTAGCTTTTGGAAAAACCACTGTGGGAATTGTCTCCCATTGAAGAAATACTCTTCTGAAGTATGCTTGGTTAAAAGCCAATCTGGTTTAAAGATTACAATACACACTATTAAATGTGATCCGGTCAATGGATTTTCCTCAGATTTGTTAGGATCTTCACCCTTTTAGGAGTGGCTTGGTTAAAGGACTTCAAACACTCTTTAGAATGTTACCTTTTGCAAGGATTTTACAATAAGATTTTTAAGTCCACTCGGTTAAGAGATTTTTCTGTTACAAATGTTAATGAGAAATAGTGAATAAATTGACCTATAAATTCACAACTATCTTTTCATAATCAAATCCTTTGTGCGCTCTCTAGCTTCAATTCAATCCTTCACTTTCCATTAGCTTCAACACATCATCAAATTCTTCTTTACTGACTCAAAATTCACCTTTTCCTTCTTCACTGCATCAGTCAGTGGCTTATCAACCCTTCAACTTTCCAGCCATTTGTTCATACAAATTCATCCTTTATATAGACTTTGTTTTTCTTCTTAATCTCCTTTATCACATTTTATTTTGATTAATCTCAGTCGTCCAATTTATTTCAAAAACTTATTCATTGAATTTAGATCTTGATAAAATGTTTTATCATCACCTCAAAACTTGAACTTTCTTGAAACTTGTTCCTTCTCTTTTTTACACTTATATCTATACCATAGATCATCACTTTGAATTTTCCTAATCATAGATCTCTCCAACTAACTCTTCCTCATTATTAGAATCTTCTAGATCATCATAGCTCAAAATTAAACGTTGTTCTAATCCTTGTATTTAATTTATGTTCCTTTATTGATGGCTCGCTCTGAATTTTAGTTATCTTTACCCGATGACTAAAACCTTTCACTTGGTTTCTTGAGTTCTTTTTCCTTTACCAAAACTTTCTTTTCTTTTATCGAGTGACTTTTCCTGCTCGGTAGCCAAACTATTTTTCTTACCAACTTGACTAATCTTCTTTACCAACTTGATATAATCACATGTTAGGTAGAAAAACATTATCTCAACATAATCTTAGTATTTTCTGATCTGTGTCAGTTGCTTAATTAATTTCTTCAACTTCACAACATCTCAACTCTTCTTCTTCTTAACTCATTCACACTTATATCATACTCTGAATGATATGGCAACACAATATAAATCAGATACTAATTGCTTGACATCAATGACAAGATAATAACTAATATAATCATTCTACAAACTTGTATTCCTCTGATCATAATCTGTCTTCATCATCATCACCATCAATTATAGTAACAATCTCCCTATTTGACATTGATGACAACACACTAACAATCTTCACTGTTCAATTGATGATGGCAACATTTTTTGACTTATCTTTTTTCCTTTACTCCCTATGAGCTTTATCTCCTCTATACATATTCTCCCTCTTTGATATTTCATCTCTCAATAGATATCCCCACTTTTAGTAATCTTCTCCCTCTATGTAACACCAGTAATACTCTCCCTCAATAATCAGTTGCTTTATTCTCCCCCTTTGACAACAACGCAAAAGACACATACTTCTAAAAAAATTTCTCAGACAATAAATCATACCTCAAATGTATTAATTTCTCATTGTAGACATAAACATCTTTCAGAACTTTAGGCTTCACCCAAAGAGTGAATGCTAGCATCAATTCACAAAATAGATATTCTAATGAAATTTTGAATTGATACAATATGCATCTTGCCTTAGTGAATATTGGATAGGGGAAGAACCCCTAACTTACCTTGGAGATACTCAAAAGAATCCTTTGGTAGTGGTTTGGTAAATATATTTTCTATTTGTTTCTTTAAATTCACATATTCCAATATCACATGCTTGTCTTGAACTTTCTCTCTCAAGTATTGATACTTGATAGAAATGTGCTTTGTCTTTGAATGCATCACCAGATTCTTTGATATGTTTATAGCACTAGCATTATCATAGTAAATAGTAACTAGATAAGTAATATCTTCTTGCATACCTTCAAGTAATTTTTTGATCCACACTATGTTTAAACAATTCATAGCTATAGAAACATACTCAACTTTGGCAGTAGACTGTGAAATACAACTTTGTTTCTTTCTTAGCCATGTCACTAACCTTTCAACTAAAAAGAAATCTCCACAACTTGTGCTTTTTCTATCATCAATGTTTTCAACCCAATCAACATCATTATACTCCTTAAGATCAAAATATCCTCCTTTTATGTATAGAAGACCGAAATCTTCATTCCCTTTCAGATATCTAAATATTCTTTTCACTATAGACATGTGTGTCTCCTTTGGATTGGAAGAAAACCTTGCAACAATACCAATTGAATGTGCAATATTAGGCCTATTGTGTAAAAAATATTGTAGCTTACCAATCATGGATCGGTAGAGTGTTTCATTTACTTCCTTTGAAAATTTACAACTAGTAGTCATCGATGTTCCAACTAGTTTTGATTCTTCCATATTGAATGTCTTTAGGATCTCCTTGATATACTTTGACTGTGTTATATAGATCCCATCTTTCAGTTGTTGAATTTTTAGTCCAATAAATAATTTAATCTCTCCTATCATGGACATCTCAAATTCCTTTCTCATCTCTTTAGCAAATGATTTAGACATTGACTCATTTCCTCCAAATATAATATCATCAAAAAATATTTTAGCAATCAAAATTTTATCAGAACTATCACATTTTAGATACAAATTGTTTTTGTCACTTGTCCTTTGAAATCCAATCTTTATTAAATATGAGTGTAGTCTTTCATACCATTCTTGGGGTGCTTGCTTCAAGCCATATAGAACCTTGTGTAGTTTACATACCATATTCTTGTTATAATTCTAAACAAATCATTTAGGTTGTTCAATCTAAACTTCTTCTTCAAGAATTTCATTTAAAAATGTAGACTTAAAATCCATTTGATAAACTTTGAATCCTTTATAGGAGACATATGCAAGTAATATTCTTACACCTTCTAATCTAGCAACAGGGGAAAATATCTCACCATAGCCAACACCTTCTTCTTATGCATACCCTTTGCATACTAATCTTTCTTTATTTATGATCACATCTCCATCTCATTGATTTTATTCTTGAAAATCCACTTTGTTCCAATTACATTCTTGTCCTTGGGTCTTGGTACTAGTGACCAAGTGTTGTTCTTTTCAATCTGATCAATTTATTCTTTCATTGCATTCACCCAATCTTCATTTCCAAGTGCATCCTTAACTAATCTTGGCTCAAACTTAGAAATCAAACATGTATTATCTTTCAACTTACTTCTTGTCATAACTCATGCATTCTTGTCTCCAATAATTTTTCTCGGTGAGTGGTGTCTCTTTAGATATTTTTTTAATACAAGTTTGGTAAACTATTATTCAATATTTTCATCTCTCGATGGAGGCTCAACTCACTCCTTAGTTTCTTCTTGTTGCAGCTTGGTTACATTACCCAAAATACCTTCCTATACATATACAAGTCCTTGATAATATTCAGATTCCTTTTTTTCTATCTTCTTCATTTATTTCTCCAAATTCATCAATCCTCACATTTGCATTTTCCACAATTTTGTTAGTAGTCGTATTCAAACATTTATATGCTTTTCTCTTTGAGGAATATCCTAGGAATATACCTTCATCTCCTTTAGAACTAAATTTTACATTCCTAGCATCTTTCAGTATGTAACATATACTTCTAAAAAATTTAAAGTAACTAACATTCGGTGTATGCCCATACCAAAGTTCATAAGGGGTCGAATTGGTACCTTTCTTTAATTGTACTCAGTTGAGTGTGTAGACAATAATACTTATGGCTTCTCTCCAGAATGTTTGTGCAACCTCTTTGTCAATCAATAATGTGTTAGGAATGGGAACACTGAGAGGGGGGGGGGGTGAATCAGTGTTCACTATATTCAATCTTTTTACTTTACTCTTAAACTTAACTTGAATGCTTAAGTACTGAAATGAACATTAACATAAGAAAGATAGATGAACACAACACATAACACCAATATGGTTATGGGGAAACCCAAATAGGTAAAAAAACCAGTGGGAATTGACACCCACTAATAATCTGTACTAGTGTCTTATGATCCTTGTTAGAAGATCCTTAACCCTATTAGGAGTTGTCTTTACAATGCATTTAGTACAGTGACCTTGTCAAGGGTCAAACCCTATTAGGAGTATTTACAATTAACCCTATTAGGGGTGGGGAAACATTTTCCTAGAGCTCACTACTCAAGTGGTGAAGGCTACAACCTTCTGACCTCAGATACACACTATATCTTCTAGATGAACTGGCACTATGACACTACTTGTCTGATCAGTTCCTTTGATGTGCTGATGCTTTGACCTCTTGCAAAGCTCTAATACATCTTATTAACTCTTCACACACTTTTTCTCTACTTATCTCAACTTTACTTCAACTTTGATACCAATTACAAAGAGCACATCTCATATTTATATGCGCTACCAAAACAATTAAATAGGTCAGCTCAAGCGTGTTTACAAACAAAGTTAATTACATGTCTACAACGTAATTACAATAGGTGCATAGCCTTTTCAAAACAATATTATAGTCGCTAATCAAATTACCAACAGTCGGCTGCATACACTGTTCTGTTCTGGCATTCACTATCTGTGTAACTTCAACTATCTATATCTTTGTCATACTGAATCTTCTGATCATGCACTTTTAGACTAAGCAAGAATATACTCTTACCATCTTATCTTCTAGGGGGCATACCATAACTCGGTCATACACACGTGTGTTAATGCTTTGATCTACTGGTGCTCTGTTAACCGTCTAGTCTTCTGTACTTAGCCAAATACTGATCTTCTGATGATGTGCGCTGACTCCAAAACACTATATGACTTTGTTTCCATAATGACAACACTATATTAAGTTATATACAACAATATAGTCAACTTTCCAAAAATCTCCCCCTTTGTCATTGATGGAAACAAAGGAATATGGCAAAGTTGCTATCTGTCCTCTTATACAAAAAACTCTAACTCATATCTCCCTTAGTCTTATTACTATACATCTTCTTTACATATTTATAACTCCATATTATATACATCCCCCTTTGACATTAATGATAAAGGTGCTAAAAACTGAATTTCTACAAGTACTTACAGGGAAAGTACATCCAGATATGTTATTTGCAACTTGTGGATCTCTTGCTTCCAAAATGCAATCAGTGCATTGACTATTTGGAGATGGGCACATAATGCATAATTCAGCTTCGCCATCTTCTCCAAATCTGAGCTAGGACCTTGATCACATGTCACCATGGTGGCATCAATCTCCTTGATGTTTTGAATTAGTACATCTAAAGAGGGTGCAAGAGCATTCCTGAACTGTGTTTGCCTTGCCCTTATCTTAGATATCTCCTTTTCTACTCTTTCAATGTTTTCAATCTACCCTTGATATACATTATTACACATATTTACATCAGTGGACAGGTCTTCTACTGATTTCCTTACTTTTTCTATCATTGCTTCTGCCTCTTGTATCTTCTTAATATGATCATTAGTTAGCTTATCTTGGTCCATACAATCTATAATGATCTTCCTGCCATTTTTTGCAAACTCTTTTAAGGATGCTTGACCAACCTTTAGTGAACTTAGGTCAAGTGCAAAGTTACTAACCAATTCATTGAGCCTCTTCTTCATATACTTTTCTTCTGCAACTAGGGATGCAGATTCTTCCAAGCTAGAAAAGTTTGTCTTAAAATTTGAAAGAATTGTGCTCACATCATCCACTAAATGAACCTTAGATACTTTCTTGTCTGAAGGTAGCAGGTTGTTTAAGATGTTCACTGAATTAGAAAATAAGGGATTCCTCATCACTTGTTTCTCTTTGGCCTTCTCCATAGCTAAGACACTGATCTTGATCAGGTCTTCTTCTCCCCAAGAATCTAGACTAGTGGTGTCTGGTGTCAATCTTGACAACAATGATATAGAAGGAGTGATAGGAGTGTTATCCACTACTTCTTTCTTTACTCTTATTATCATTTCAACAGATGGCTCATCTGTTGGCTCACTGTCTTTCATCTCTACTTCTCCTTTCTCTTTTTCTACTTCCTTTTCTTTTTCTTCTTCTTTCTTTTCTTTTATCTTTTCTTCCTCTTTTTTTGTTTCTTTCTCTTCTTCTTTTTCTGTCTCTTTTTCTTATTTTTCATCTGTTATATCCTTAATCAATACTTGTTCTTGTTGATTGAGAGGAGTGTTACCACATAGAGTTTCAACCTCTTGTGTTCTTATGAAAGCTTCTTCAAACTTGTCCAAATCAATGTCTGTGGCCGCCATAGTAATTTTTACATTATCAATAAAAATTATGTCATCTTTGTGTGTCTCTGTCATGGGCACAAACTTTTCTACTTCTGTAGGAGTTTCAACTGCAGGCGCTGAGTCCCGAGGACCTATCACTGGTACATTAGTTATTTTTGTGGCTTTGTCCTTCTCATTAGGTGTTTGAGTGATGGGCACAAATGAAGGTTGCATGTGCTACTCTAAGAATACCTTTTCAAAGGCTTTCCCTATTTCTTTTGTCACTAGTTCATAGTCTTTGTTCATGATGTGTAATGTTCTCATCTTTGTCCTTAAGTGTGGTTTTACCAAATTTAGTAATAGTGTATTTTCTTCAATAGAACATACTAGAATATTGTAATCCAGTGTTTGTTCTCCAATTCTTAAATCTTCTTCAGTGGCTTGTCTCTTCAAGGTACTCAAAATCTCCCATACCTTATCTGGGATAGCTATTTTCAATTCAAGAACTATCTTCTTAAATTTAATCATGTGTTTGATCAATATCTCATGACTCTCTAACTTATCAATTTCATGGTATCTATCATAGAACTTGGCTATCTGATCTAGCCTTCCTTCTACTACTCTAGTCCTTAACACTTGAATACTAGGTAGGAATCCTACTTCTGAAGGTGGCTACACATTTTTCACTCTGCTTCTTGTGGCTCTAGTTGAAGGGTGGCTTGCAAAAATTTTTTCTTCTCTTAGGCATCTTGGCAGATGCATTTGTGGTCTCAATGTCAACTGTAATAGTGGGCATAGGAGTGGTAACATCAGTTTTGTCCTATTTATCCTTTTGATCATCAGTCTTCTCAATCTTGATCTTCTTCAACTTAGGATCATCAGACTTTGCTTCTACTGTGGATGCGCTCTCAATCCCCAAAGAAATCATTTCTTGTCTTGCTTTTTCAAGGTATGCTTGTGTTACTCCATGAATTCTAAGAATCTCAGAAGTAACCTTAGCTACTTTTCTTTTAGTTGTTGCGTTGTTCAAAATAGCATCAACTTCTCTTGTTTTCTCTTCATAAGTCCCCCATCTTGGCTCATTAGGATCCTTAGGTGCTGTTAACAGTACTTGAGCATATGCCTCTAGGATTGGCTCCTCAACCTCATATCCAAGTGGATGAATCCACTTTGTCCTTGGTTCAACTACTTCTATACATGTTGTATTAGTCTCTACCATAAAGAAAATGCTATCTTTGTACTTTAAAGTAAAAATTCCACCATTAATGCTTGCCGCATAAACCAGACTTTCATTGAAAATCTCTAACTTTCATTTTGTTATCAATCAGCTAGTGTGCTCTTGCACATAGGTTATGCTAGTCTCTAAAAGGTTAAATCCAAAGGCGCATACTTTGAGGATGAGTATACCGGCCACGCAGGGGTTTAGAGTGAAATTAGCTCCCCCTATGACCCTGAGGGCCATTCATCCAGATGTAGAGGGTGTGTCCACTACAGATGCATCCAATACATTCTCATCAACCTTATCTTTCTTTTCCTCTGACCAAATCAATCTTGCATCTTCTGAAGCTTTCACAAACTTGACTTCTCCTTCGATATCCAGTATTGATTCTTCTGGCTTTTTAGGACTTTCCTGACTTTTTGTTCTTGATCTACAGAACTTTGAGATGTGTCCAGCCTTGTTACATGAGTGACAAATAATGGGAGGCCTTAAATTCCTCGACGCATTGACATGGGTTACCATTTTTCATTGTCTAGCTGAGTGACCATTATAGTTACATATCTGACATGTAACATTATGAGAACTTCCTACATTTGGCTGATTCTGATTTCTCTGATTATGTTGAGTCTTTTTCTTTTGACTTTTATTACAATTCATAGCTCTATGACCAAATTTATTGCATGAATAACAATAACCATTGAAAAGTCTTACTTCTTTATAGTTCCTTGCTATATATCCATGCTTTTTACATACATAACAAGTTTAGTCTACTGTCTTGCGCTCATCTTTGGATGGTTCAACATTATTTTTAGTCTAATTTCCAGTCTCCTTAGCATCTGTGGTGTCTTCTAGTGCTTTCATTCTTGCTCACATGTTGTCAATCTGATTTTGTGCTTCATTGAATCCAATGCCGCTAGTATCTCCTTTAAGCTTCCGAGCATACAACTAAGATTCAATCAAATCCTTTCTTGTGTGTAATCTATCAATGTGATTATTAGCCTCTTTCAATTCAAATTCAAAGCTTTCTTTGTTGTTTCTTAGCTCCAAGATTTCCATGTCTGCTTGCCTCAATTCTTCATTCAGTTGAAGGTTCTCTTTGATCTATTCATCATAGACTTCCTGATTGTTAGTTATCTTGTCATCCAATTCTTCAATATGATCTTTCAAAGATGTGTTCTCTTCATTTATATTTTTTATCATGACCCCTAAATCACTGGTAGAGCATTCTTTTAAATCTTTCCTTAGTCTTTTGATGACTTCTTGAGAATCACTGACTTTTTCTTTTAGCTCTTCAAAAAAAATTTCAGATCTATCCAGGTCTTCAAGAGCAGCTTCAAGATTTCTTTTTAGATGTTTCATTTATGTCTTGTCCATGATCTCCTAAAGTGGTCAAACTTCTTTTCTAAGGACCGGAGCTCTGATACCAATTGTTAGGAATGGGAACACTGAGAGGAGGGGGGTGAATCAGTGTTCACTATATTCAATATTTTTACTTTACTCTTAAACTTAACTTGAATTCTTAAGTACTGAAATGAACATTAACATAAGTAAGATAGATGAAAATAACACATAACACCAATATGGTTATGGGGAAACCCAAATAGATAAAAACCCTAATGGGAATTGAAACCCACTAATAATTTGTACTAGTGTCTTATGATCCTTGTTAGAAGATCCTTAACCCTATTAGGAGTTATCTTTACAATGTATTTAGTATAGTAACCTTGTCAAGGGCTAGACCCTATTAGGAGTCTTTTACAATTAACCCTATTAGGGGTGGGGACACACTATCCTAGAGCTCACTACTCAAGTGGTGAAGGCTACAACCTTTTGATCTCAGATACACACTATATCTATTGGATGAACTGGAACTGTGACACTACTTGTCTGATCAGTTCCTTTGATGCACTAATGCTTTTACCTCTTGCAAAGCTCTATTACATCTTATTAACTGTTCACACACTTCTTCTCTGCTTATCTCAACTTTACTTCAATTTCCATACCAATTACAATGAGCACATCTCATATTTATATGCGCTACCAGAATAATTAACTAGGTCAGCCTATAACCAATTACATACAATGCTTCCAATTGAATTGGCTCAAGCATGTTTACAAAAAAATTTAATTACATGTCTACAACCTAATTGAAAGAGGTGCATAGCCTTTACAAAACAATATTATAGTCACTACTCAAATTAGCAACAGTCAGTTGCATACACTGTTATGTTCTGGCATTCACTATTTGTGTAACTTCAACTGTCTGTATCTTTGTCATACTAAATCTTCTGATCATGTGCTTTTAGACTAAGCATGAATATACTCTTACCATCTTATCTTCTAGGGTTCATACCATAACTTGGTCATACACACGTGCGCTGATGTTTTGATCTACTGGTGCTCTATTAACTATCCAATCTTCTGTACTTAGCCAAATACTGATCTTCTAATGATGTGCGCTAACTCCAAAACACTATATGACCATGTTTGCATAATGACAACACTATATTAAGTCATATACAATAGTATAGTCAACTTTCCAACATAATGTTCTAGCACAATCAACTATAGATTTGTTCCTTCTTTCAGCTATGCTATTTTGTTGTGGAGTCCTTGGTGCAGATACTTGTCTTTTGATTCCATTTTCATTACAAAAGATAGTAAATTCATCAGAGATAAATTCACCTCCTCTATCTGATCTTAAACATTTCATCTATTTACCTGTTTCCATTTTCAACTCTAGACTTATACTACTTAAAACTTTTGGAATGCATCATACTTTTCTTTTAGTGATGCAAGAGAGGGGGAGGATGAATGCAAAGGGAACACCCTAATCACAAACCTCCTTGCAGAGAGAACACGTGGAAGAAAACAACATGACAAGGTGGGAGAGAGAATGTAGAATATCCTATATTATTAATCAAATTACCTCATACATGTCGGGATGCAATGCCTTCCCAGTTATGACCAAATATATTAAAATTTGATTACAACAGTCCTCCAACATGCGAGGATTCAACTTCAAATCCTATCTTCCATCTTCTAAAACTGATCTCTTTCAAAACTCCTCCTAAACTACAATCAACTACTTTATTTATACAAGAGGCTACTGAAACAAGTTAGCCTTCAGATCCATAATTGGAGATAGAAATGACCAGATCTAGGTCTACTCCCTTCCCAATTATCGATACCAACATTAACTCTATGACCAAAATTCAATGCACAAGATGGCCTCAAAAGAAATCCAAAATAAACCACTTGGTGAGCAAGATTACCAAGCGATAGGAAATTAAATCGGTGAAGCAAATGAGAAAACTTTGTAAATGAAGGAACTGAGCCCAGTTGGTGGAAATAGGAAAACATCATCAAGAGCCCAAAGAAGCTATCGAGCACAAATAAAAACTCTAACATGTTTTTGGTGATACAGGATTGCCAAGAACTTGAGATGCTCCTGCATCGAACACCTAGGGTTTTTTTGAGATGATTCTCTAAATCATGCAGTAGGTACAACTTGAGTTGAAGCCAACTCAAATTGTAAAATCCATGAACTTTCTTCAATCGGTCTATTCTTCCACTTCACTAGATACTCCATGTATTCCTTTCCTCTTGTGCTTCTGCCAATTATTTGTTCCAAAATCTTCTCAACTTCTTCTCTCTGCTTCTTAGGATAATCATTCAGTACTATCATATCTTCATTAGGTTCATGATATTCATACAGGTCTAAAATATTGAATATAGGTGATATATCCATGTTATCAGGTAACTCAATCTTATAAGCATTTCCACTGTCAAATTTTCTCAATATCTTACAGGGGCCAAATTTCTTCATTTTCAACTTTCCATAGGTTCCATTAGAAAATTTTCCTTTCTTCAAGTGTACCATTACTTCATCCCCAACTATAAAAATCTTATGTCTTCTTGATCTATCTTCTTTGTCCTTATAATTCTGATTACTATTCTCCAATTTATGTTTTACTTCCTCATGCAATGTCTTCATGAACTCAACAAACTCTTCTCCTTTAGCACTTCTCTTTTCTTTTGCAATAATTTCCTTCAAATCTGATATATCTTTCAGTTGTATGCCATTAACACTCTCAAAAGGTGTTTTCCCAATACTCCTATTCATTAAATTATTGTATGCAAACTCTTCTTGTGTAAAAATAGAATCCCAATTACCCAGTTTATCTCCAACTAAGAATCTTAACAAATTATCTAAACTTCTATTTACAACCTCTGTTTGTCCATTAGTCTATGGGTGAAATGTAGAACTATACCTCAACTTAGTACCCAAATTTTTTCAAAGAATCTTCCAAAAGTATCCAACAAATTTACTGTCTTAGTCAGAGATGATACTTCTTGATAATCCATGCAATCTGACAATTTTCTTAAAGAAAATATCTTCTATACATGCACTGCATCTGATGTTTTTCTACAAGGTGTAAAATGTGCCACCTTAGAAAATCTATCCACAAAAAATATAGAATCATTACCTCTTACTGTCTTTGGTAAGCCAAGAACAAAATCTATACTGATATCAATCCAAGGTTTCTTAGGAACAGAAATCGGTGTATACAATCCAGTATTTTGACTTACTCCCTTTGCAACTTGACAAATTCCACAACTTTTCACAAATTTCTGAACATCCTTATACAACTGTGGCTGAAAGTATTTCTCCTTAAGAAAATTCAATGTTTTGTCAATATAAAAATGTCCATCCAAACCACTACTATGTTTCTTCTTTATCAAATTAGTTCTCATTGATCCTCTTGATATTCAAAACTGAATACTTTTAAACAATATACCTTCTTGAATGAAATAGTCTTCCCATTTAGTACTTGGTTGATCTTGAATAGGTTCTCTGCACTTCCTCCATGGCTCAGAAAAGTTAGGGTTAGTTTCATACAAATCTTTCATGTCATCAAAACCAAGAACTTCAATTCTCATTTCGGTTATCAAAGATCTTCTTCTACTCAATGCATCAACAACTTGGTTAGTGACTCCACTCTAATGTTTTATCACAAATGTATAGCTCTGCATATATTCAACCCATTTCATATGTCTCTGAGTCAACTTATTCTGACTACCTGTAACACCCCATCTATACTAAAAGATAAAAGATGATACTAAAGAAGAAACCATCATAAATAAAAACACATAAAACCACAGTAATATTTTTTTTTTTCTTAAAAGAACAATCTGAAACTTATAATCATAACAACCACTTTGAAGAGCTTTATAGTTTACAATCGATTTACATCAGAGTAATAATAATACTCTTTATTCAAAGATTAAGTCTCAAACAAAATTATCCTTCTTTCCAAAAACCATTACATTCTATGAATAGATCTGATAACTAATAACCATGAAATGATCTGTTTCCCATAAAACTTAACAACTGCTATCCACTGTCCCATAGTCATTGATTTATCCATCTAAAACCTGAAAACCAAAATGAACACAAACGCAAACAGAAAACAAGGCTTAGTCACAATGATAAAGAAAATGAATCATCTCCAAATATCTACAATCATAAAAGTCAGTACAAAATAATATTTATGCAGAACTAGATACAGATGTAATTGAGAACTAAATAACATAATTTCCATTCTTTTACACCAAAATCATCAAGGACTAAATTTCCTTCTAACAGAAATAAACTTGCAAAGAAAATGACAAGTAATGATCCAATAGTTCATGGGTGTCCACATAAGGACCTACGCTATGTATCCGTAAGGAACCTCATAGTAATCCATTATGTCTGATGAAACCATAATGTTTTATCTTTGTTAATTGAAAACCCATAACCCTTGAATTTATAATTATCACTTAATTAAACAACTGACAGAAATTCTTTCCCATAAGGATATAGACTAGTGTCAGTCACAACTGCCAAAAATTCTATCATCACAAGGTACTAGACTAGTGTCAGCCCCCAATCTATGGATCATTCTTGCATTATCTCAAAAACACTTGATCTATCAATCAATGAAAGCAGTGAAATGAACTACATAACACAATTTCACTAACAATCCATTTCCAATGTATCAATTTACAAAATTGAAACAGCAAACAAAAAACCATTATATAACCATATTACCATATTTCTTAACATACATTCATAAATATGATGTTTCACGTAAGATGAAAAGATCACAACTCTTTCTTCATCACAAAACCAAACAAAATAATCTCCATATTAATCTTAACATTAAAACTGTAACTGTACAATAAAATATCCATATCAAATCCATGTTTCTATTGAATAGAAAAGAACGAACATAATCATACATCAACTGAATCAACACAACACCCATCACTTTTAACAAACATACTAGTTTATCATAACTAAATTATTAAACTAAATGGCCATACACCCTGCTCTATTAATTATAAGTTTATACCATTTATATACATGTTGGCGTATGTATATGTATACACCATGGCTTGTGTATACATATACATATCCCAGTAGGTATATGTATATACGAATACATAATTATATAAGCTTGTAATTAATAGTTCAGTTTGACAGTCATAGCATCTATTATATACATGTTGGCATATGTACATGTATACACCACGGCTGTGTATACATATACATATCCCAGCAGGTATATATATATATGTTTATGTAATCATATAAGCTTGTAATTAATAGTTTAGAATGACAATTATATCATTTATTATATATCTAATTGCATAAACTGTAATTAATAGTTTAAGTCCATGAATATGCAATAGAAAACCACACTAATCTTCACAGTGCTGTCACAGAAAACAACTACCTTATTATACTACTAATCTGCCCAATACATAAAATAATGACAGAAAAATAATCGACTTCTATCTCTTAATCAAATTACCAAAGTGTTTCTTTTCTTTTCCATACTGTCTGTACAAGATAGGAATTGATTTTTCCCATAAATCCCTTACATTTCCTAATGTTGTATCAACTGTAATACACACTGGTGATAATACTGAAGATTATAAAACTCGCAATCAAGTTTCACATAACCAAGATATCCACATTCCTCTATTGACTGATATATATATATACAGTGACAAACATCCTTTTAACCAAACAACGACACCAGAAAACTAAAGGAGTTCGCCCAAAAGAAAAAACCTTAATCCAAACTTAAGTTGCAAGTGTTAACACAAAATACAACAGGTATCTAAAACCCTAAGAAATACCACTAATTCCCTTTTTCACAATTAAGCTTAAAAGACAACATCGATATCAACTTCGGTTTATAACAATGATAGAGAAACCCGATTTCATCTTAAAACCAAGTCTATACAAACTGTATTCATTATGATGCTACAGTACCCTAACAACAGGCATAGTGCATGAAGATCTAAAGAAATTTTAACATGAACACTCATGCTGGTTTCATTCTCCATTAATATGCCGATACCCAAACGCGACTAACTCCCTTAACACTTGTCCAAAGCAAGAAGACATCGACACCAAACACACAAAGATATAACCATACAACATCTACATAGCTATATTCCAAAGATCAACACAGACTTAACTAAACATTACCAACTTCATACTCTGAACAGAGATATCCCTTATTACATTATGCTCAAAACAGCATATCAAAAACAAGTGTTATATACCACCTTAAAACCAAACACTTACTAAATAGTCACTTTGTTACCAAGCTTCTCCACTATTCACAACATATATAACTAGATTTCTTTCTAATCTATCCAAGAAAGAAAAGATTGATTCATATAACCAAACTCACAAAATAAACAAAAACAAAGCCTCACACACATCAACTAGCAAACAGTGTTAACCAACATTCCCTTAATTTTCATTTGCAGAACAAGAAATGGAAACAGAGAATAAGGTAAGAGATGCCCCTGCCTGGTATTCGTATGGAGAAGATATCCAGAACTGGAATGCTAGTGCTAGCCCCTGCCTAGTGAGCTTCACAACGAATCCCAAACTCAACCTCGAAGATCCCTTATCACAGATTACCAAAAATGTCATGCGAGAGAACCCAAAATGCAAAGATAACCGTGTAAAACTTCCAACTTCCTAAATGACCATGAACAGAAGGGTTTATCTTTGCCATGAAAACCCCTTTCATTCCAAGCCACTTATGAAGAAGGAAACAATAGTAACACGGGTCCATAACCAATTGTTTACCCAAAATGCCACAACATAACATGGTAAAAAAAATGGAGTCATATACAAACTGCAATTCCTTAACCAGAGAAAATGGCAGATTTCAAACTCAACAATGAATTGCCATCGACAAGTTCATTCAATGAAAACTTATCCCTTGCCATGAATACAACTCAAAACCTGCCAAATGTCCAACATAGTACATTTCCACAACCCGAAAATAGCTTAAACCCCACTAATACCGCAAAGCAATGCAAGTGCATTAAATCCCTGCTGTGAGTCATGTCTTCGAGCCAGTTAATAATATGAAGACTTAGGGATAGGTTAAAACATGTCTTTGCCAATAACATTAGTCATTAACTAACATAATCATCTAAGATAACAGTGCATTCCAATGTCAATTAGCTAACACTAAAACACACTAACCTCCTACTAACATACACCATAGGATATACTAACTTAGTTAATTCACATAGTTTTAGTAAATGAATACCACATTATTACTAAAACATTCACTCATAGTTATATGTATAAAAATACATATATTTCAAATTCATTAATTTTGAATTCAAAATTTGATTAACATTTAAATAACAATAGTACCTTAAATACTGTCTATACACATCAAGATACAGTTAACAATAATAATGTAACCATTTCTAATTGCGTCTAACATATTACTAAGGATTCCAAAACAATGAATCAATAATCAGACAATTTAACTAACCGTATAGTTTGTCCTTATTTCATAATCAAACCAATGTTTGAAATTTGGTCTAATCCAATTCTGTCATCAGAATAGGACTCATAAAGTGACAGAAATAAACATAATTCCCTGAATATCTGGCAGAATAACAGAGATAACATAATTAATCTAAATAAAAAAGTTCAAAAGAACGTAGTTAGAGTTTGAACTCAAAGAAATCTAACCTAACATAACATAGAAAATAAAGTCTAGAATAGTCAGGGGCATGACACCCTTCCCCGCCAGTCTAGGCTTACTCCTGAAAGCCTGTAAACAAATGAGGATGTGCAGTTCTCATAGCCCCTGTATCCTCCCAAGTTGCAGAAGCTACATCATCAAGATCCCATAACACCTTTACCTGCTCCACCTTGCGTCCTCTGAGATTTAGCTCTCTTTGCTGGATGATCTGCACTGGTTCCAGCATCAGTTGACCATCTAGCACCTGTAAATTTTTCCAATTTAACACGTGTGCAATGTCAGGTATATATTTCCTTAAGATAGAAATGTGAAATACATCATGAATTCGTGAAAGACTGGGTGGCAAAGCAAGTCTGTAGGCAACTGGACCCACTCGTTCTAGGATCTCAAATGGTCCCACAAACCTTGGAGACAATTTTGACCCTTTACCATACTTAATAGGACTTTTTTGGGGTCTAACCTGAAGAAATACCTTATTCCCAACCTCAAATTGACGTTCAATCCTATGCAGGTCTGCATACTTTTTCTGCCTATCTTGAGCTATAGACAGGTGTTCTCTAATGTGCTTAACCTGCTGTTCTAAATCCTAAAGCATCTCGGGACCCAAAAGAATTTTGTCTTCAAGATTGTCCCAGCTTAAAGGTGTTCTACAAGGTCTTCCATACAAAGCCTGGAAAGGAGCCATACCTATAGAACTATGGTAACCATTTTTGTAAGAAAATTCAACTAGATGCAAGTACTCTTCCCATCTATTTTGCCTGTCCATCACGTACATTCTAAGCATGTCTTCCAAAATTTGATTGACACGCTCAGTTTGTCCATCAGTTTCAGGATGATATGCTGAACTAAAGTTCAACTGAGTACCTAATTCACACTGCAAAGACCTCCACAAAGATGAAGTAAAAATTGAATCCCTATTAGATATGATCTTCTTAGGAATCCCGTGCAACTTAACAACCTATTCCATATAAATCTGTGCCACAGATGCAGCATTATAAGTGGATCTTATAGGAATAAAATGGGCAACCTTGGTTAACTGGTCAACAACAACCATAATGGCATCATGTCGCCTAGCTAAAAATGGTAACCCCACTATGAAATCTATGGATTTGGTATCCCATTTCCATTTAGGCACACTGTGAGATTGAAGTAAACCAGCTGGATGTTGATGCTCAGCTTTAACTCTCTGACACTCCAAGCATCTAGCCACAAAATCAGCAATATCCCTCTTCATACCCAGCCAGTAGTGATGCTGCCTAAGATCAGCATGCATCTTCTTCACACCAGGATGTGCTGAATAAGGTGCCTTATGTGCTTCAGTCATAACTAGGTTCTGAAGATCCCTGACTTCTGGCACATATATGCTACCTCGGTAAGTCATTAATCCTTCAGTGTTGATAGAGTAACCCTCAAATCTGCCTTCTAATACACTGCCACTATCAATCACTACCTTGACATCTAAATACCAAGGATCAGTAGCCAAATTCAGAAGTATTCTCTCTTTCAAATCAATTGTGAGGGTCAAAGAAGAGAGTTCATGACACCTTCTGCTAAGAGCATCTGCTACTTTGTTCTCTTTACCCTGAATATAATTCATTTCGAAGTCATACTCACACAAGAATTCCATCCATCTGCGCTGATATGCATTAAGATTGGGTTGTGTGAACAAATACTGTAGACTTCTGTGATCGGTATGAAGCTCAAAATGTTGACCAAGAAGAAAATGCTGCCATTTGGTCAAAGCATGGATCACTGCTGTGAGTTCCAAATCATGAGTAGGATAATTAATTTCATGATCCTTTAGTTTCTTGGATTCATAAGCAATGACCCTGCCATCTTGCATCAAGACAGCCCCTAAACCATCCAATGAGGCATCGGTGCACACAACAAAATCCTTAGAAGGATTAGGTACTGCTAAAATTGGTGCACTAGTCAAACGTTCCTTTAGATGTTGGAATGCTTCTTCACATTTATCTGACCAGATGAATTTCTTACCCTTTCTCTGGAGAGAAGTAATGGAATGGGCTATCCTAGAAAAATTAGCCACAAACCTTCTGTAGTAGCTAGCCAGACCCATAAAACTTCATACTTCAGATACATTGGTAGGAGTTGGCCACTCTACAATTGCCCTGATCTTAGCAGAATCAACAGCTATTCCATCTCCTGTAATAATGTGACCCAAATAACTTATTTCAGTTTTGAAAAATTCACATTTTTCAAGATTGGCATATAGCTTGTTCCTATGGAGACATTCAAAGACTTGCCTCAAATGCTGCTCATGCTCCTCCAAGGAGTTAGAATATACCAAAATGTCATCAAGGAACACTACCACAAACTTGTCTAAGAAAGTCTTGAATACTCCCTGCATCAAACTCATGAATACTGATGGTGCATTAGTCAACCCAAATGGCACTACCATGAATTCATAATGCCCATACCTTGTGCGAAAAGCTATTTTATGAATGTCAGCTTCTTGAATCCTTAACTGATGGTATCCAGATTTGAGATCAATCTTGGAAAACACCTTGGCACCCTTCACTTGATCAAACAAATCATCGATGCGAGGCAAAGGATATCTATTTTTGATAGTAGCTTTGTTCAGTTGTCTATAGTCGATACAAAGCCTCAAAGATCCATCCTTCTTCTTGACGAAGATAACAGGTGCTCCCCAAGGTGAAACACTAGGTCTAATAAGTCCCTTCTCAAGAAGTTCTTCAAGTTGAACCTTGAGTTCTACTAATTCTTGAGCGGTCATACGGTAAGGAGTCTTGGAAATCAGTTCAGTTCCCAGCAAAAGTTCAATCCTAAAATCAATTTCTCTTTTAGGTGGGATTCTCGGACTCTCCGTAATAAAAACATCTGAGAATTCCTTCAAAATTGGATGATCTAAGCTGGTGTTCCAAGCAACTGGTTCATCAAAATCATTGATAGAAATAGCAAACAATTTGCATCCCTTTCGAAAACATCTCTAAAGTTGCTTAGCAGAAATAGTTTTGACTGACATAGGCCTCTTAACACCTGTAATAAACTTGATGGTTCTATTATCATCGATGCACCTAACAGTCTTCTCTCTACAATTGATGACAGCTTGGTGTTGCTCTAACCACTCCATTCCCAGAATAATGTCATAAGAACCTAAAGGAATAACCCTAAGGTTAACTGTAGTAGTAAAAGCCTTAAATTGAACCTTACAATTTTCAGCTATAAACCCCAATTCAACCTTTGTCCCTGATGCTAACTCAACTTGCCATGCCAATTCAGCTTTACTCACAAGAATTCCACATTGCTTAACCAAATTGGAAGAAACAAAAGAGCCAGTGGTACCAGAGTCAAATAAAATAGAGATCTTCTTACCTTGGTAATTACCTCTAACTTCAATCACAGTGTTCTGATGATCTACTTGTTTCTGATCCACACTAGCAAAGATGTGATGATTCCTTCCAGAATCACCAACAGTAGCCTCTGAACCTGTGGCTTTAGACCTGACCTAACTATTGCCTCGAAGGGGACAATTCCATTGCAAATGCCCCAATTTCCCACATTGCCAACACTCTGCTCCTCTCTTGGTACTTTTATCCTGTGATGAGTTCACTGGAGGTGATGCATAACTCTATTGTACACTCTGAGTTGGTTTAAAGGACTTAGGTTGCTCAAGAACCTTGAAACTCTTATTTGATTTGGAAAACTTTTCAAACTTCCTCTTCTGAAATTTACCACTTGATCCACTGGAAAATGCCTTGATATTATCTTGATAAGGTTTCTAATTCTTCCCACTACTTTGAGCTAGTGGATTCATAGATCCTTTGGCTGAAAACCCTAATTTTAATTCTGTGAGCTTGGCTTGATCAGCAGCTTCTTTCACTGTCTTAGGTTTGAAAGTTCTCACTTCTTCTCCAATTTTAGGGTTCAAACCCCTAATGAAGTGTTGTACCAAAGGCTTATCATTCTCTAACCAACTAGAATATTTCTTCAGTTGGAAAAACCTCCTCTCATACATTTCCACTGTTGAGATGCCTTGAGAAATGCTGAAGAATTCTTCGGATCTAGTTTGCTACCAATAATCTGACATGAGTCTCTCGCGGAATCTTTCTATGAAAAGCTCCCATGTAACCTGAGAGATAAGAATTCCAAGTTGTTCTAGTTCCATATTCCACCATATGGAAGCAAAGGAACTCAACTGCATTACAATCCAATGAACCTTCACATTACCATGATAATCATGGAGAATAAAACACCTTTCGATGTTCAAGAGCCATGCTTCAGCTTCAGCACCACCCTCTGTTCCATTTAAATATCATCCTTTGAGCTTAGAAAGGTCTTTTAACTGAGTCTTGATAACAGGATCTTCTGCCACTGGGACTCGTATAACATGAGCATTTGCTACACCATCTGGAACATTGTTCCTAGCTTCAATGTTATCCAACCTATCAAGAATCCATTGGAGAACTTCAACCTGAGGTACCTCTCGATCTTCCTGATCCATTCCTATTAAAGGATCAACTTGTTCATCATCAAGTATTCCTTGGCGACCTCGTCCTCTACCTTGGCCATGACCACGACCGCGTTGTCCACCCCTACCTCTGCCTAAATTGGCATCAACTGGGTCAACACACCTTTGTGCTCCTTGTGTGATAGGAGGCATGCTTGAAATCCTATAGAAAAGTTCAATAACATCACTAACGGAAGCATAATGATAAAACCCTTTTAAAAACCCTCAATCCCTGAGTGTTTAAACTTGGGCTATAATACCAACTGTAACACCCCATCTATACTAAAAGATAAAAGATGATACTAAAGAAGAAACCATCATAAATAAAAACACATAAAACCACAGTAATAATTTTTTTTTTCTTAAAAGAACAATCTGAAACTCATAATCATAACAACCGCTTCTAAGAGCTTTATAGTTTACAATCAATTTACATCAGAGTAATAATAATACTCTTTATTCAAAGATTAAGTCTCAAACAAAATTATCCTTCTTTCCAAAGACTATTACATTCTACCAATAGATCTAATAACTAATAACCATGAAATGATCTGTTTCCCATAAAACTTAACAACTGCTATCCACTATCCCATATTCATTGATTTATCCATCTAAAACCTGAAAACCAAAATGAACACAAATGCAAACAGCAAACAGGGCTCAGTCACAATGATAAAGAAAATGAATCATCTCCAAATATCTGCAATCATAAAAGTCGGTACAAAATAATATTTATGCAGATTTAGATACAGATGTAATTGAGAACTAAATAACATAATTTCCATTCTTTTACACCAAAATCATCAAGCACTAAATTTCCTTCTAACAGAAATAAACTCGCAAAGAAAATGACAAGTAATGATCCAATAGTTCATGGGTGTCCACATAAGGACCTACGCTACGTATCCGTAAGGAACCTCATAGTAATCCATTATGTCTGATGAAACCATAATGTTTTATCTTTGTTAATTGAAAACCCATAACCCTTGAATTTATAATTATCACTTAATTAAACAACTGACAGAAATTCTTTCCCATAAGGATATAGACTAGTGTCAGTCACAACTGACAGAAATTCTATCATCACAAGGTACTAGACTAGTGTCAGCCCCATATCTACGGATCATTCTTGCATTATCTCAAAAACACTTGATCTAGCAATCAATGAAAGCAGTGAAATGAACTACATAACACAATTTCACTAACAATCCGTTTCTAATGTATCAATTTACAAAATTGAAACAGCAAACAAAAAACCATTATATAACCATATTACCATATTTCTTAACATACATTCATAAATATGATGTTTCACGTAAGATGAAAAGATCACAACTCTTTCTTCATCACAAAACCAAACAAAATAATCTCCATATTAATCTTAACATTAAAACTATAACTGTACAATAAAATATCCATATCAAATCCATGTTTCTATTGAATAGAAAAGAACGAACATAATCATACATCAACTAAATCAACACAACACCCATCACTTTTAACAAACATACTAGTTTATCATAACTGAATTATTAAACTAAATGGCCATACACCCTCCTCTATTAATTATAAGTTTATACCATTTATATACATGTTGGCGTATGTATATGTATACACAATGGCTTGTGTATACATATACATATCCCAGCAGGTATATGTATATACGTATACATAATTATATAAGCTTGTAATTAATAGTTCAGTTTGACAGTCATAGCATCTATTATATACATGTTGGCGTATGTACATGTATACACCATGGCTATGTATACATATACATATCCCAGCAGGTATATATATATGTTTATGTAATCATATAAGCTTGTAATTAATAGTTTAGAATGACAATTATATCATTTATTATATATCTAATTGCATAAACTGTAATTAATAGTTTAAGTCCATGAATATGCAATAGAAAACCACACTAATCTTCACAGTGCTGTCACAGAAAACAACTACCTTATTATACTACTAATCTGCCCAATACATAAAATAATGACAGAAAAATAACTGACTTCTATCTCTTAATCAAATTACCAAAGTGTTTCTTTTCTTTTCCTTACTATCTGTACAAGATAGGAATTGATTTTTCCCATAAATCCCTTACATTTCCTAATGTTGTATCAACTGTAATACACACTGGTGATAATACTAAAGATTATAAAACTCGCAATCAAGTTTCACATAACCAAGATATCCACATTCCTCTATTGACTGATATATATATATACAGTGACAAACATCCTTTTAACCAAACAACGACACCAGAAAACTAAAGGAGTTCGCCCAAAAGAAAAAACCTTAATCCAAACTTAAGTTTCAAGTGTTAACACAAAATACAACAGGTATCTAAAACCCTAAGAAATACCACTAATTCCCTTTTTCACAATTAAGCTTAAAAGACAACATCGATATCAACTTCGGTTTATAACAATGACAGAGAAACCCGATTTCATCTTAAAACCAAGTCTATACAAACTGTATTCATTATGATGCTACAGTACCCTAACAATAGGCACAGTGCGTGAAGATCTAAAGAAATTTTAACATGAACACTCATGCTGGTTTCATTCTCCATTAATATGCCGATACCCAAACCCGACTAACTCCCTTAACACTTGTCCAAAGCAAGAAGACATCGACACCAAACACACAAAGATATAACCATACAACATCTACATAGCTATATTCCAAAGATCAACATAGACTTAACTAAAAATTATCAACTTCATACTCTGAACAGAGATATCCCTTATTACATTATGCTCGAAACAGCATATCAAAAACAAGTGTTATATACCACCTTAAAACCAAACACTTACTAAACAGTCACTTTGTTACCAAGCTTCTCCACTATTCACAACATATATAACTAGATTTCTTTCTAATCCATCCAAGAAAGAAAAGATCGATTCATATAACCAAACTCACAAAATAAACAAACACAAAGCCTCACACACATCAACTAGCAAACAATGTTAACCAACATTCCCTTAATTTTCATTTGCAGAACAAGAAATGGAAATAGAGAATAAGGTAAGAGATGCCCCTGCCTGGTATTTGTATGGAGAAGATATCTAGAACCGGAATGCTAGTGCTAGCCCCTGCCTGGTGAGATTCACAACGAATCCCAAACTCAACCTCGAAGATCCATTATCACAGATTACCAAAAATGTCATGCGAGAGAACCCAAAATGCAGAGATAACCGTGTAAAACTTCCAACTTCCTAAATGACCATGAACAGAAGGGTTTATCTTTGCCATGAAAACCCCTTTCATTCCAAGCCACTTATCAAGAAGGAAACAATAGTAACATGGGTCCATAACCAACTGTTTACCCAAAATGCCGTAGCATAACATGGTAAAAAAAATGGAGTCATATACAAACTGCAATTCCTTAACCAGAGGAAATGGCAGATTTCAAACTCAACAATGAATTACCATCGACAAGTTCATTCAATGCAAACTTATCCCTTTCTATGAACACAACTCAAAACCTGCCAAATGTCCAACATAGTACATTTCCACAACCTGAAAATAGCTTAAACCCCACTAATACCTCAAAGCAATGCAAGTGCATTAAATCCCTGTCGTGAGTCATGTCTTCGAGCCAGTTAATAATATGAAGACTTAGGGATAGGTTAAAACATGTCTTTGCCAATAACATTAGTCATTAACTAACATAATCATCTAAGATAACAGTGCATTCCAATGTCAATTAACTAACACTAAAACACACTAACCTCCTACTAACATACACCATAGGATATACTAACTTAGTTAATTCACATAGTTTTAGTAAATGAATACCACATTATTACTAAAACATTCACTCATAGTTATATGTATAAAAATACATATATTTCAAATTCATTAATTTTGAATTCAGAATTTGATTAACGTTTAAATAACAATAGTACTCTAAATACTATCTATACACATCAAGATACAGTTAACAATAATAATGTAACCATTTCTAATTACGTCTAACATATTACTAAGGATTCCAAAACAATGAATCAATAATCAAACAATTTAACTAACCGTATAGTTTGTCCTTATTTCATAATCAAACCAATGTTTGAAATTCAGTCTAATCCAATTCTGTCATCAGAATAGGACTCATAAAGTGACAGAAATAAACATAATTCCCTGAATGTCTGGCAGAATAACAGAGATAACATAATTAATCTAAATAACAAAGTTCAAAAGAATGTAGTCAGAGTTCAAACTCAAAGAAATCTAACCTAACATAACATAGAAAATAAAGTCTAAAACAGTCAGGGGCATGACACCACCCAAATACTGTAAAGCCTTATGATCAGTATACAACACAAATTCACTCGGTATCAAATAATGTCTCCATTTCTTTAGGGCTTGAATAATAGCATAAAACTCTTGATCATATACATAATATTTCCTTTTTGCATCATTCAATTTCTCACTAAAGAAAGCAACAGGTTTACCTTCCTAAATTAAAACAGCTCCTATTACATTACCACTTGCATCACATTCAACTTGAAATACTTTATTGAAATTAGGTAAAGCTAACACAGGAAATTCAACAACCTTCTTCTTCAAATTAAGAAATTCTATCAGCTCCATGTGTCCATTTGAATTCTCTTTTATCTCCTCTCACAGTCTTAGTCATAGCATTACAAATTGAATTAAAATTTCTTATGAACTTTCAGTAAAAACTTGCTAAACCATGAAATGATCTTACCTCACTAGCATTTTTCAGGTGTAGGCCAATTCAAAATAGCTTCAACCTTTTCAGGATCCATTTTCAAACCATTAGCTAAAATCACAAATCCTAAATACACAATCTCTTCTTTCATGAAGGAACACTTTTTCAAATTAATCAAAAAAATTTCTTCTTTCAATCTCTACAATACTTGTTTAAAGTACAACAAATGCTCTTCTTTGGTCTTACTAAATATCAGAATGTCATCTAGGTATACAATAAAAAATTTACCTAAAAATTTCTTCAAAACCTCATTCATTAATCTCATAAAAGTACATGGTGCATTAGTTAAACCAAAAGGCATAACCAAACACTCATGAAAACCTTCTCTTGTCTTAAAAGTGGTCTTCCATTCATCACCTTCTCTAATTCTGATCTGATGATATCCACTTTTCAAATCAATTTTGGTAAAATATTTTTCTCCAGTCAAACTATCCATTATGTCATCCATTCTCGGTATAGTAAACCTATATTTCACTATTATCTTATTGATTTCTTTGGAATCAATACACATTCTTCATTCTCCATTCTTCTTTAGTACCAATACAACTGGTACTACACAAGGACTCAAACTTTCCCAGATCAAACCTTTCTTCAATAATTCTTGGATTTTTCGGTTACGTTCTTGATTCTTGGTAGGTGTTAACTGATGTGGTGCCTTGTTCAGTAAAATAGCTCCAAGGATCAGATCCATACAATGATCAATGTTTCTCTTCAGTGGAAAACCATCAGGTACATTATAAAAAATGATCTCTTTATACTTGGTGATTATCTTATCAATCTCTTTAGGAATATTATTCACTATTTTCTCACTCGGTTTGTTAGGAATTACAACAAAACACATGTCGTTCTTCTTCAAATCCTTAACAAACATTCTTCCTTCCATCAAACAAACTTTTATAGATATACAAACATTACTAACAGATTCTTCAATCAAAGGCAACAAGATTTGTCTTCTCCCATTAGCCCAAATGGTATATTCATGCAATCTTCCATCATATATAGTATGTCTATCATATTGCCAAGGTCTACCCAACAAAATATGATGATAATCCATAGGAATGATGTCACACAACACCTTATCATAGTACTTGCCAATTTTCAAATTCACATAACATTTTTTACTTACCAATAGTGTATGCTCATCCTTGATCCATGAAATCTAATATGGTCTTGGGTGTTCAACATTTCCAAATGAAATTTTGTAACCATTTCCTCAAATGCCAAATTCTCTGAGCTTCCACTATCAATGATTACCTTCCACATGTCATCAACAACTCTACATCTGGTCTTGAACAAGATTTTCCTTACCAGATATTCCTTATTACTTTCACTCCATAGTGCTCTCCTAACCATTAAGTTATTTTCTTTCTCTTGTTCATTCAGTGACTCTTCTTGCACCAAAGCATTTCTACTACTACCAAATTTATTTCTTGCATGTGTACATTCAAAAGACCTATGTCCTTATTCTCCACAATTGTAACAAGTTCCTTGAAATCCACCTCTATTATAACCACCTCAGTAGTTACTACCTCTTTCTCTAGAAGAATTTTCACTTTTCCACTCGGTCTTACCTTTATCCTGATTTGTTTTATCTTGATTAGATATATTGTTTTCACCATAATATCTACCTCTTCCTCTTTTTCTTTTCTCATTCCTTTTGTTCAATTTCTCCTCATCTTTTAGGGAAAACTGATAAGCTTCCTCAATGCTTTCCAACTTAGCCAAAATAATTTCCTCTTGAATAGAAACTATTAACCCATTCAAGTACCTAGCAATTATTTCCACTTCATCCTCAACATGTCCAAATCTGATATCTAATCTATAGAATTCCTCAATATAATCTTTTACTGAAATATCTTTTTGCCTAAAAATTTGCAATCACCTAACTAAGTTAATCTAATAATCACAGGGTAAGAAATTACCTTTCAATTTATTCACCATCTTATTCCATACCTTGATTTTGTCTTTTCCCTTCTTTTTTATGTATAATTTTAGATGCTCCCACCATAAGGATGCATGACTCTTCAACTTTGTACTTGCAATTTTCACCTTTTTCTCCTCAGGGACATTTTTATATTCAAAGTAATTTTCTATCTCGGTTATCCAATCCATCAGTTCATCTGAATTCAACCTTCCACTATATTTAGGAGGATTGAAATGTGGTGTAGACTTCAAGTTTTTCAATGCCTTCAAGATTATTTCTTCACCTTGATCCATCACAGGTGAAGATTCTTCTTCACCTTCCTCATCTTCCACTTCTTCATCACTAACATCCTCAAGATGTCTTCCTTGGTGTTGGGTTGTCTCAACAGCTTCTAACCTAGCAGCAATTTGTCTTAACATATCTTCCAATCTTGGATCTGCATCTCACCTCCCATGAACCATCTTGAAACCTTTTGTAATTGTAGGTCAGATCATAATCTGCCACCCCACAACAAATATCAACTAGGGTTTGCAAGAAGGAAACCTTGACCTAAACTCACAAATTTAGATCTAGATCTCAACCTTTCTTTGATACAACATAACAAAAGAGAGGGGGAGGATGAATTCCAAGGGCACACCCTAATCACCAACCTCCTTGTAGAAATAATGCATGGAAGAAAACAACACAAAATGGAGAGAGAGAGAGAGAGAGAGAGAGAGAGAGAGAGAGAGAGAATGTAAAATATCCTATATTATTCATCAAATAACCTCATACATGCAAGGTTGTAAGGCCTTCCCATTTATGGCCAAATACATTCAAATTTGATTACAACAGTCCTCCAACATGTGAGGATTCAACTTCAAATCCTATCTTCCATCTTCTAAAATTGATCTCTTTCAAAACTCCTAAACTACAATCAACTACTTTATTTATACAAGAGGCTACTGAAACAAGTCAGCCTCCAAATCCATCATTGGAGAAAGAAATAACCAGATCTAGGTCTGCATGCTTCCCAATGATCGATACCAACATTAACTCAGTGACCAAAATTCAATGCACAAGTGAGCCTCAAAATAAATGACTCGGTTAGGAAGATTACCGAGCAATGTGAAATTAACTCAGTGAACCAACCAAGCCAACTCGGTAAATGAAGGAACTGAGTAGTAACCGAGCCTCGTTGGTGGAAATAGGAAAACATCACCTAGAGCCCAAAGAAGCTACTGAGCACAAATAACAACTCTAACATTTTTTTTACTGATACAAGATTTCCAAGAGCCCGAGATACTCTTGCATCATTTAGAAACATTACCAACATCATTCTTGAATAGTCATCAACAAACAAAATGAAATACTGATCTCCATAATAACTTTGAATTCTAATAGGACCATAAAGGTTAGTATGAAATAATTCCAAAATACCATTAGATGAGTAATACTTTCTTGAGAAACTTGATTTTTTCATCTTACCAATCTAACATTCCTTACACATCACTTTATTAGGTTTTCTTAATTTTGGTAGACCTTTAACTCTATTATTTTTTCTCACCTTAATCATGTTGTCAAAATTTACATGAAAAAGTCTTTTATGCATAACCAAACATCCTCAACTATAACAAATAAGCAACTCTTTGCAGTAGTATCAAGATAAAATAGATTACCTTTAGATTGTTCACCAATTCCAATCAAATCTCCATCATCACCATAGATCTTCATTTTTCTATTTTGAAAATCCAATCAATGGCTAGTGTTGTTCAGTTTTGCAACACTTATAGTTTAGTCCTTGAACCCAATAAGTGTCATCGTATCTAAAATTTTCATTTAGTATAATGAATCCTTTACCTTTTACAAAACATGGAGCACCATTCTCAAATATAACAAATCATCCTCCATACTCTTCTAGATTCTCAAAATTATCAATATCACCAGTCATATGATGTGAACAACCACTATCTATTATCCATGGGCCAGCTTTACTAACATGATAAATAAGGGTTTTTTACATACCTCTCTTCTTCTTAATCTTCCTTCATAGAAACATGGACAAATTCAAAAATTTCTTCTATGTCATCAAATTCATCATCAATTACTCCTTCCTCATCTAGGTAGCAAGATTTCTTTCCTTTGTCCTTGTAGTCTCTAAAACTTCTGTATCAGTTCTCCTTCTTATCACTTTTATCATTCTTGTCATTTTCAGGACATCTAGATTCAATGTGGCCAATCATGTTGCAATTAAAATATTTCAAAGGAAGTTTACCTTTATACTTTCCTTTACCTCTTTGTAGCCTCTTAGATAATAGTGGTTCTAACTCTTCTTTCTCTTTCTCTTCGGTTAGAAAAATTTCATATTCACTTCCACATGAACTACTATGAATATCTCTTCTTGAACTACCAATACTTAAAAATGATTTAAAAGATATCTCAATAGTCGGTAGACTATTATCATAATTACTAAGTTCAAATATAGTTAGCTTACTGATTAAGGCATCAAGAGTAACAACACTATTCAGTATGGATCTCAGTTCCTGAATAGAATATACTTGAATATCATACTTAGATGAAAGAGTTCTCAAAATTTTACTTACCACTTCTTCACCAATTAATGTTCCACCAACACCTTTGATGACACTAACAACTTCTTTGATTTTGAAACTATATTGAGAAATGTTCTCTTCATCTTTCATTCTCATTTCATCAAATTTTCCTCTGAGACTGTCAACTTTAGCTTTTTGTACCATGTTGATCACTTCTATAAATAAGTGTAAACCTATCCCACATCTCTTTTGAAGTAATACAATCCATAACATCATTGAATTCAGCATCGGTCAGGGAAGAAGCAATTTAAATCATTACCAAGTTGTGTTCATGCTTTTCTCTCATCTGATCAACTATCATAGGTTTGGGAGGTGGTGGAGTGTAGTCATTATCAAAAAATATTGAATACAGATTATCCAATTCTAGATAGGTATAACCTCATCCTCCTTTTCCATGTTGAGAAACTTTCCTTATTCAGCTTAGGTACTTCTCTCCTATACATCTTGGGATATTTATCTCAACTCTTTCAAACTTATCACTTTAGAGTACTTATCTCTTATACCAATTGTCAGATTATGGGGAGGGGGGTGAATCAATAATCCATGATTCTATATACCTTAAAAAAATTTCTCTAATTAACTATGTGTCAACTTGGTCAGACACAATTCAACATTTACCAAGAATAGTAAATTATCTTTAACAATCAGCAAATCAAAAATAATAATCATTCAACACATATAACACCAGTATTTAATGTGGAAACCCAGCTTTGGGAAAAACCATTGTGGGAACTTTCACCCACTAAAGAAATACTCTTTTGAAGTATGCTTGGTTAAAAGCCAAAATGGTTAAAGATTACAACACACACTATTAAATGTGACCTGGTCAAGGGATTTCCTCAGATTTTTTAGGATCTTCACCCTTTTAGGAGTGGCCTAGTTAAAGGACTTAAAACACTCTTTAGAATGTTGCCTTTTGCAATGATTTTACAATAAGACTGTTAAGTCCACTCGGTTAAGATATTTTTCTATTACAAATGTTAATAAGCAACAATGAATAAATTGACCTATAAATTCGCAAGTATCTTTGCATAATTAGATCCTTTGTGTGCTCTCTATCTTCACTTCAATCCTTCACTTTCCACTAGCTTCAACACTTCATCAAATTCTACTTTACTGACTCATAATTCACCTTTTGCTTCTTCACTTCATCATTTGGTGACTTATCAACCCTTCAACTTGCCAACCATTTGTTCATACAAATTCATCCTTTATATAGACTTTTTTTTTCCTCTTAATCTCATTTATCACATTTTCTTTTGATTAATCTCAACTATCCAATTCATTTGACAAACTTATTCATTGAATTTAGATCTTGATAAAACATTTTATCATCACCTCAGAATTTGAACTTTCTTGAAACTTGTTCCTTCTCTTTTTTCTGCTTAGATCTATACCATAAATCATCACTTTGAATTTTCTTGATCATAGATCTCTCCAACTAACTCTTCCTCATCATCAGAATCTTCCAGCTTATCATAGCTCAACATTAAATGTCATTCTGATCCTTGTATTTTATTTTTGTTCCTTGCTCGGTGGGTTGCTCTAAATTTTGGATATCTTCACTCAGTGACTAAAACCTTATGCTCGATGTCTTGAGTTCCTTTTCCTTTACCAAAACTTTCTTTCCTTTTATCAAGTGACTTTTCCTACTCAATAGACAAACTTTTTTTTTTACCGACTTGACTAATCTTCTTTGCCAACTTGATATAATCATATGTTAGGTAGAAAACAATTATATCAACATAATCTTAGCATCATCTGATTTGTATTAGTTTCCCAATTAAGTTCTTAAACTTCACAAAATATCATCTCTTCTTCTTCTTATCTCATTCACACTTATATCATACTCCAAATGATATGGAAACACAATATAAATCATATATGAATTGCTTGACATCAATGACAACATAATAAATGATCTAATCATTCTACAAACTTGTATTCCTCTTATCATAATTGGTCTTCATCACCATCATCATCAGTTATAGTAACAAAGACTCATAGTCTTTCTATCAAGAAAGTGATCTTAGTAGAGTGAAAGTACTCAAACATTAATCATAATTTTTTTATACCTTATAAAAACCAACTTGCATATGAATGTATACAGGTATGTGACCAAAATTATAATTCTTATTTGAATGGGTATTAATAAGAACCTATGAAACTAGTATAGCATTAATATCAATCAGCCAAAAGTAACATAACACTCATTCTTATCATACCAAAAATATCACCAATTTCAAAATAGTAGATCAAGGAAAAACTTAAAGATTAGATCATATGCTCCTAAAAATAGTTTTTGTGATGCCTATGTCATCGACCCCCACATTGTCTTTCTCTTTTAGTGATTTTCATCTTGAGGGTGTCCCTCAACCCAATTTGTCATCACCTGGTCCTTTTGCTTCGACATTTCTTGGTGTTCTCTTTGTGCTGACAGCTTTGGTGTCACCTGATGATGGTTCAATGGGTTTTGGTCTTTCTTACAATGGTGCCTCTCAAGATTCCCCACTCTTCCATTGGTGATTGGCCCATCTCTAGAAGATGGTGTGGCTATGGGGTAATTCATTGACCCTCTTCCTATGGTCCTTGCTATTGGGATGGTGAGTGTGCCTCCTTTTTCTGGAAATGCTTTTGTTGCTGGTCATACTACTGGGATTCCTAAGGGTTCTTTTTCAGCACTCTTGGTTAGTGATTGTAAGATATTTCTTATCTGCCATTTTATTTCTATTAGGTTGGAAGAGGAGAAAGTTGTTGAAATTGATTATGTAGCCTCTAAAATTTCTTCCCTTTTGATAATATACCATTTTAAAGTTTTTTGGTCCAATCTCCTAAGTCTCCATGATTGGATCTCTAATTATTGGGAGCCCATTATTTCAGATTCATTCCATATTTTCCCTATGGCCAAGGGTTTCCTTATTGCCAATTTTGAAAATGTAGAAGATAGAGAGATTATTCTTTGTAAGCATTTTTTTACTTGGGATAATTGCTTCCCCTTGATGATGAAACCATGGCATAAGGACTTCAACCCTTCCTCTGAATCCTTCTACAAAATACCAATTTGGGTTAGACTCCCCTATCGCCCACTTCATCTTTGGGTGGACTCTCTCCTAGAGGAAGTGGGTGAGGCTCTGGGTGATTTTCTTATGGTGGATGTGGAGTCTTCTAATATTCTTCATTCCACCTATGTCTACATTTTGGTTGATATTGATGCTTCTAAGGGTCTACCAGTGAAGATTAAACTCATGACTCATAAGGGTTCCTAGATTCAACCTTTGGACTATGAAGTAATTCCCTTCAGATGTGGAAGATGCTTGAAGGCTGGACATGTTTCTATTAAATTTGATTTATATAAATTTAAATTGAATAAGTCCTCTTCATGGTGGAAAGGTCTATGTTTCCATCATTACACAGTTTTTAAGTCTTCTTCTCAGATGGTTGGGCAGGATCATTCCACCAGTACTATGGTGTCATTTGTGGGTTCTACTAGTTCTTCTTCTATGGTTCCCAAGACCATTTTAGATTCATCTTCAACGGATGTTGTCAACAATGTTTTCCCTTCCATTGTTGTTTCAGAGGGTGTTCTTATTTTATCTCAGTCAAAGCTAGCTATTGGTTCTGATTTGATACCTGATCATTATGTTGGATGTTGTTGGTTTTGATAAGGTCCCTTCTGGTGCATCTGTTGGTGTTGTCTCTATTCCTACTTCTATTGATGTTTCTGGCCCTAGATTTTCTGGTTCTACTGGCTCTCCTGGCTCTTCACTTTGCGTTGAGCTTTCCTCATGGGCTGGTTTTTCTACTTTGGATTCAATGGTATGGCAAGATGAGGCTACTAAGGTTGAAGAAGGATGGATTATGGTTAAAGGTAAACATTCTAAGAGATCTTCTCATCCTTTTGATATGACCCTTTGATCCCATAAGAAGGGATCGAAAGGGAAATCCTAATGTTGGACGGTTGGTCCCAATTGGGGGACCTTGTTGGTTTTTTCTCCCCTTCAGGTAGTTAGAACTTTGTATGCCTACTCTCTCTAGACTGCATATTTTTTGAGGTATTGGTTGTGTTGGGTTGTCTACTATTTTCTCATGGTCTTATTTATTAGACATACCTTCATTTTGGTGGGGGCATGTATCTAGTTTTGCTCCCTTTTTCTTGGCTTGTTTCACCTCATCTTCATTCTAATTCATTTTGTGGCTATTTTTTTAATATCTTTAGCTATGGGTTTCAAATCCCTCCTAAAACTTGCCTTGTACAGGGTTTCGGGGCCCCTTCAAAAACATTTTTCACTTAATAAAAAACTTAAAGATCAGGTCTCATCCTCTTAAGAGATACAAAAACTTTCATTGCTATCATTACTATAGATATAAGTATAGATGCTTATTCAGATTTCAATAATTAACTAAAGTCTCAAATGGAGTACATAATGTGTTAAAAAATTGTATATTAGAGGCTTTGAAATTAACTATTAAATTCTTGAATATAAGATATAGTTATATAAATTAAAATGATTCCAACACAAATTTGTGAGCAAAAGAGACTATTGGAAAGATGGAAATAGACACAGCCAGGATGATAAAGCTTTTTCATTGATGACAACAACATAATGCATATGTGTTACTCCCTCGTGCACAACTCATCAGAAGATTAGATCAAGTAGTAGATCAATTTGTAGCTAAGTACATGAAACATGGCATAATGTTCTGACAATGAACATAATTTTTTGATCAGTGAAGGTTACCAATTTAGTATTTTGGAGCATGGAACTAAGGGAAGAATAATTAAGGTATATTCTTTCTAATCCCAATGTTTCATAGAAATATCTTTTGGAGCATAGAAGCTATACACTTTTGAGTGACAATTTCAAAATAGACAATTAGAAAAGACCAATATGATAAAAATAATCTTATTGTGAAAATTGATAAAATGTTTTTAAGGGTCAAAGAATGGTCAAATCAATTGAGATGACATATTTAGAGGTATATCAATGATTACCCTTATTTTATTTGAAAATTGTTTGGCAGTGAAATAGAAAATGGTTTACATTTCCCAAGAATAATTTTATATTGACATAATAAGATGAACTAGGTATTGCACATGTATAAAATGGATGGATGATATTAGGGAAAGCTTGTTGGTTGAAGTATAAGGTAGTTGAATGCATAATTGAGGTGCAAAAACAAGTTTTTGGGTAGATATTTTGGATTTGAGATAGTTGATTGATGCAAAGCAGAGTTTAAGAGAAATCAATGTGTTTAGGGTTTTAGATCTTTGTTAGTAATTACATGTACCTATAATAAGATATAGTTTGATGTTACTTTAGTCATTTTATTGTATTTAGATCATAGTGTTGATTATTGTAAGATAGTGAGTCTTTGTAAAAGGGGTGTAGCCCTAATTGTATTGAGAAATGAACTCTAGGAAGTGTTCCTGAATGCAAGTGCATTCCCAATATATGTAAAAGAAAATGTTTATGAAGAGTATTGGCTTGTGGGTTTCATCCCCGCTATGGTTTTTCTCTTAACAGGGATGGATTTATGGGGAAGGTTTTTCTAGGATAGATTGTATAAATTATTCCCCCTTGAAGATGATGATTTCATGCTATATATCAAAATGATCTTGGGTGATAATTTCTCGGAGGTCAATTATCATTACCACACCAATGTGGATATATATTATGTATGCATGGTATGGTGTCTCAAACTTGGATCTAAGGAGAACACTACAATAATTATGTTGTAGTGTGTGTGAGAAGAGTGACACCATGGGATGGAGTTACTCCTCCTCAGTGAAAGATCAAGTGAAGGGTTCACAGTGCCAAGGGGGTGTGTATTCACACAAGTGAGTTTCATCCTCCTTTCTAACCTTTCCTCCTTTGGGATGTTGATGAGGATAAAGTGAGAAAATATGAAACTTAGATCTCCCTTAGTAGCCTCAATCACTACTTCCTAATCAAATATATTAGAGCTAGATACTTGCAAAGGCTCTAGTTGTGGAGAACCAAGTAGATGTACATGAGATAACAAGACCACAAAGAGGATGACTAGTGGAGGGTAAGAATGGAAGCAAATAGTTAACCTTGGTTGCACCTGTAGGTGGTGACTCATATTTGAGTTTATAGCTTTGGTGGATTCATTTCCCCTATTTTTTACTCCAGATCATGGTTCATGACTCGATCCTTCAGTGGTGTGTTTGTTGGATTAAGTATGGAAAGGTAAGTAATGAGAGGGGAGGGGTGAATCAATACTCAAAAAACTTTTAATTAACTTTCTTAACCATTCACAAAATTAATAACTTTGCATGCATATCATAAAACATACAAAACTTCAACATAAAATATAACTCATAACACATTCATTTTGGTATCACAGAAATCCTTATTAGAGGATAAAAACTACGGTGGGGATGACACCCACAAAACTTCACTAACACAATAAAAAAAATTCTCAGTTAGAGATACAATGATAGCTATTTCTAATAGCTTACCTTTTTAGGAGTATTAACTCTATTAAGAGTCTTAAGACTAGTTAATTCTACCTTGGTAAAGGATTTTAAAATTCTAATCTAAGAACTATACCTTCTTAAAGGATTTGCAATGTAAGACCTGTTAAGATCTACTTGGTTAAGAGACTTTACAATTCTGATTACAAAATTAATCATTAAAAAATATGTATGTAGTACTTGCATCAATCATATGCTTATCAAACTCACTATGCTCATTAACTATTTACCTCATACTGTGCTTTACTCACAATAATAATTCTATACTTGGTAGCTTCAACAATGAATAATAATTACTCTTTTCTCTTTATTGCCATGTTACTTGGTGGATTCTCTACTCATAACCTTCTATCTGCAATCTCTTCTTTGCATCTTCACATTACATTAACCTCACATGCATATTGATATTCTATCTTAGATCCAATTTATATACAAATCTAGAAGTGGTGGAAATGTTCTAGAATCATCTCCTCAGGCGATGCTAACATTGGTTACTCCTCCAATGTATATTTCACATTTAATTCTTATTGGTTAATCTCACCTTGTAATCATGCATAATCTTCATGTTTTAATCTCTAATTCTTTGTTAGACAATCTCCTCGAGATTTGTAAACCATTTTCTACTCGATGTCGAAGTTCAATGTATCTAGTCATTCTTCTTATGTCAGCCTGTCATGATCATTAATATGTTTTCTTGTTTCTTGATAACTATATCTTCTCTTAGTTTGGTAGATGTTGTAGCTCAATAAAACTCGGTGCTTGGTGCCCAATTTTCCTTTTCCTTAACCGAAAACTATCTCTCCTTTATTTCTTTTACCAACTAGCTTGTTGCTCTTACCATCTTGACTTTCCTTCTTTACCGAATGAATTTGACAATCAATATGACTTTATTATAACTAATGACAAAAAAATAATTCTATAGGAGTATCAATCTCCCCCTTTGACATTAGTTTGGTATCTTTGTTAAAACCCTTCAAAGCCATCAAAATTTTGTCCTTAGCAAAATTGTCAAAAATTTGCCCATGTATACCTATCTCGGTAAAACCTTATATCTCCATTACTTATCTTTACTTATTACTCACATTGTAGTAATACTTATTGTATCTATTATACTTATAATATTTGTCCTTGTATAATATCCCCCTTTTTAACAAAGATGCCAAAAATAATAACTTAATGTTTGTCTAGTGGAGGGATCTTGTCAAAAATAGATTTGTACCTTTCTTGTGCATCCTTCAATGATGCCTTCCATGAATATTTGAGTGTCTGCAACAACATTATTTCTTCACTAATGTCAGTTGCTAAACTGATCATGTTGTCCATAGCACTAACATCTGGTGTGCTTACCAAATCTTTTGCCTTATGTACATTTTTCTGTAATGCCTCAATATGTGGAATAAAAAATGTCTATAATTTCATGAGATTCATTCTGATGTCATTCTCTTCTTTTATTAAGTCATATTGCACTCCCATTAAGTGCTTCAACCTTTCATAATATTCCATGAATGAATTAGGCTCGGTAGAAACTTTTGATAACTGTTCAGTTAGCTCCTTCTCAACATTATCAATCTTAATTTTGATGTCCTTGGTGAAATTGGAAATTAAAAAAATATTTTGAAATAATAAAAGAATGTTTTGCAGCTCTTTCTCTAATTTGGTAACTAGTTTAGATAATGTTATGTAGTACCCTGCCCCTAGTCCGATTTTATAAATGTTATGATTAATAATGTTAGGAGATCATTGATGCTTATGATTTTGACTAACCCCATACTTGCATGTGTATGGTCAATGAGTTGATTTTATATTTCTGTTTGACGTGCCTGATGTGGTTGAGGGACAGAGTTGTAGTTACTTGCTTGCGAGATCCACACGATTGGCTGATCCCCGCCATTGTCTATTATATATTATTGTATGTACATGCTTCGTCTTGTGATGACAGGTTTGCAAGTACAAGGCATCGTCTTCCCTGAATTGGCAGGAGTGAGCATGCCCATAAACATTCATCTCAATGGTAAAGAGGGGAGATAATACACAGACCCAAAACCCTAACCTAAGCCTAATTGTCCTAGGATTGGACAAGTGTCAGTCTAACTACCCTACCCGAATTCATTTAGTTGGTATGAATTCATGGATCCCGTTCTTGAGTCTGTGCATGGTTTCAGTTTGCTTGATTTTATTGTGCTTGATCCTATTTGTGCTTGATTCAGTGGATTTATGATTATTCAAGTGATTTTATATGATTATCAATGTTAGGATTATAGTTGAATTTAATGATTTAATCATGTTCCTATGTTTAATTTGGAAAATTATATAAATTCAATTATTTGATTAATTAGAAATAATTTTTTATTTGATTGAATTTGGATTTAACTATGTTTGAATGTATAATTAAATAATTGAATATTTAAATGCATGTTCTAGGATGTATTAAATATTTAATTTATTTAATTTGGGTTTTAATTATTAACATGTGCTTAATTGGAAAATGATTTGATTTATGCTTGCATATTTTATTAAATGATTAAATAATTAATTGCATGAATTTGTGATGCATTAAGTATTTAATTTATTTAATAAATGAATTTAAATTATAACATGTGCAAAATTGAAAGGGAATTGTTTTCAAAAAATAACAACCAGCTTTCAAAAGTCAAAGTTGGGTTGTGCATTTAAAAGATATTTTAATTAATTAATTAGGATTTACTTTCAATTTTGGAATTAGAGTTGGATCAGGGGTTGTCTTATGAGTCATTTTTTGATTTGGAGTTGAACTGTGAGTTAGCTTTTGAGTTGTCTTTTGGGATTGCATGAATTTGGGAATTGAATTCCTATTAGGAGATTATTGCATTCATTTTTGAGGGAGACAGGTTTTGGAGAAGATTTTTGGGGAGAGCTTGTGTGCTTGGAATTTTGGAGATTTTTGGATTGTTGTGGCTACATGTTGTTTTGAGTTTCTTTGTGCATCTAGATCGGGTACATGTTGTTACATAGCTTTTAGATCTGCAGGTTGGGTTTGATTTTGGAGAGAATTATGTTCTCAGATCTACAGGGGTTTCCATTTTTATTCCATTTTTGGCATTGGATCTGAGGTAGGATTTGAATTTTTTTGTTAGATATGATTCCACATCTATTTGTCTTTCTATGTTTTTATAGATTTCTGTATTTTCTATTTTTGTAGATCTATGTTTATATTGGATCTGGGCATTCAGAAACCCTGGTATAGTTATTTTATATATATTATCACTATTTGGCATCGTACTGTTACTCTGGCAAAAATTTGTTAAATGATTCTTTATAGTTTGCCTAGAAACCAATAAATTACATGAGGCCTATTGTTTGACTATTAAGATTGAAATAAATAAATTCCTATTGAAAGAATCAATTAGTTACCAAAAAGACCCAATTCTGGTTAAAATATATAATCTCTGTAAAAAAATACTGTGTAAAAAAAATTACATGATTATAGTAAATTGGTTGTTTGTGTTTGAAATTGGTTATGAGAAAGGAATAGATTCATAGCACAAAAGAATCTAAGTTTGAGTTTATAAAAGAAATTTCTAAATATAAATTATCCTCTGTAAAAAATACACCAGTCAAAGGAAATTAGCATTGTGGCATGATTTGGATAAAAGACAAACAGTTGTCATTGTCAAAGGAATACATATGCTTTCTCATAAGTATCTGATTATAGATTTGTTAAAATTATATCCTGATTAAAATATATATATATATATACTATTACTGATTTTATTTTGTTTTAAGAAAATATTATTGTTAATATATATATATATATATATATATATATATTCTTGTATATATATCTTAAGGGCTTTAGAATTGATTTAATTTAATTAAACATTCTAAAAAAAAAATTAAAAAGGGAAGGGGAATTTTATTGGCTTGTTTTGTTTTTAAATTTTTTTTATTAAAAATAAATAAATATGTTTTGGGGCGGGGGCCACCAAATTCCCCAACCCCCGCTCAGACCCCTACCGACGGCATACCTGCTCAGTAGCAGGTATTGTCTACGGAAAACCTCTATCATGGCAAAGGGACTGTCGTAGGCAGTACCCTACCATAGAGGGGTCATGAATCAAGAAACAGGGAAAGCGCAAGGCGCAAGGTAAAGGGGTGCAGGGCCCGCAGGGTCCCCCCCAATAAAGCTATTTTCTTGTAATTTACCCTATTGTTATTTTATTTTGGTTTTTTGTTAATTTGTAAATATTAATTTAATTAATAGATTTTATTAATTTATTTTAAATTATAATTATTAATAAATTTTATTAACTTCTTTTATTTATAAGTTATTTAATTTATGTTATGTTATTTAGTTTATGTTAATTTATGTTATAATTATCTTATTATAATTAATAAGATTTAATTATTTAGATTAAATTTAAATTAGATTATTTTATTCTGTTAATAAATTAGTGAGACGTTCTTTTGTTATAGATACAATTAGCTGTTAAATGCTTATGTATATACTAAAATTGGGCTTTTGCTCTATTGAATTCTTAGAACGACTATAGGGAATACTCTTTAATTTGGTGTTATTTTAATGTTAAGTATCTCTTAGCAAATTTATGTGTTTATGCATGTGGATTTAAATTATGTTCTTTATGGGCTCTAAATGCTTAAGTATTGGATAACAATTTCCTTAAATGCAATTGTATCTTCTTCGTGCTTGAACTATATTCTTGTACTTTATGTGAGGACAGGCATTAGAATGACCTAGGGAAAAATAGAGGCAGGGATCTTTGTTAGTTGGATTTGCTTTTAGCATTATGTATGATGTGGGTGTTTGTTCTGATTATCATCTATGCTTCGATCTTATGGCTCTTGTTGGATATTATCTGTTTATGGTATCTTGTAATCATGTCAATTTCTTGTGTGTGAAACTGCATCTAGGATTACCTGGTTGTATACTTGTTGGATGTTTGTGTGATTATGAGCCTAGGGGAGGTTGAGTAGGTGAATCATAGGGGAGTGGCTTACAATAGGGGCTGGGACCCAAAGTGGTTAGCACCTGGGTAACCTATTGCAGGTTATGTAATTAAGTGATAACTTAGTAATTAAAACTTTATAGATCATTTAAAAAGATAAGTTAGAGTATGGTTATGATTAGAATTCCTCATATCTGAGAGAGAGTATTCTAATCCCACATGGATCGTATTGGTGGTCCGGGGCCCAAAGTGGCCAGTCCAGGGTAACTCAATGCTTGAGGGTTCGGGGTCCAGAGTGACCAGTCCAGGGTAACTCAAGTAGATAGACATGTGATGACACTCCCATAGCATGTAGCCTAGATCATCCCCTGAGTTTCTATTTATGCCTCTGGATTAGTGTGTCTCACCTTTAACTTTATTTTTGTAAACCTTGAGTAGAGAGCTTTCAGGATTCCTTGCTCAGTGGTTTTATCCTTGTTTGGTTTTGGTCATCTGATTGGGGTTTGTGGTTATCTCCTCAGCATAGTGGGGTAGACCTTTGTGGTTCTACATGGACGAGTGGTAGTGGTTCTTTACCATTTGAGATTCGACATCCTGGTGTCGGTGCTGTTGATACTTCTATAGTTGGATGCCTTTATGGTTCTTCATTGATTCTTCATTGTTGGTTTCTTATCTTACCTTCATTTATGTAGTCCTATATTAGAGTATCGCATGTGATACCTAATATGGACATTGTACTTCTTTGTTAGATTTATTATTAGTGGATGTCAGTTTATTAGTTATCATGGATGTCCATGAGGTTTGTAACTATTGTTGTAAGTTGTATTTATATCATTTATGATATGGAATCTTTTGTTATCTTTCTTTAGTTGTTTTATTTGTTCTTAAGTAATTCTACGTCATGGGACCCTCAAGATTTGAAATCTATTTTGGTTGTTGGTTCAATGTGAGTAAATGGTAATTACTTCCGCACTATTGTTTATCTTGTTTGTTAACTTTAAAAAAAATGTTCACCAAACTTAGTAGCAAGTTATAGGTTAATCTCTCCTGGGTTCCCTGGCGGGGCGTTACATGTTACCTTATCAAGTGCAACCAATTGAAGTAGTTCTTCAATCACTTTATCTTCCATTTTCTTCTTATGCACTTGCATCATATACTCTAAAGTATCAATACTAGGCTTATTTATCTAGCTCACCAGTTCACTTAATTGACTATAAATGTCTCCTTTCTCATTAACATCTTCCTTTGGTACAATTTCTTGTAGTATGCCTCTCACACTTTCTAAGACATCAACCTTTTTCTTCTTAGCAAGAAACTTATCTTGGCAGCTTTCCTATTTAATAAATCACCAAATTCAAATAATTATTTATGGCTCAGGGTAGATATACCAACCTTTGGTATAACAATACGTTGGCTCAAATCAACCTTCTCTTTTTCATGTTTCCTTTTCTTTGATTTTCCCTTATCTATAGATACCTTATTTGCATCAGATGTGGTAGTAGTATCCTCTATTTTGTCATCTTTTATTTCCTCCTTTTTCTCTTCTAGTTTCTTTTCCTCCTGCGTTTCTTCTTTCTCCTTCATTGATTCTGAACTTGGGCAGTCTTGGTCTCTATAGTGACCTTGGTATCCTTTGGTGCATTTTCTTTTTTTGGTTCGGTGGGTGCAACAAAATCTGTTAGAATTTCATGAGTGGCTACTGAGATAACTTCTTCTATCTCAAGAAAATTCAATATTTTCTTAATAACAGGTTTTTCATCCATTAGCCTTTCCTTTTATGAATCATCTATGTTCATTTCTTCAGTTTCCTTGGTCTCAGTTGCTAGTATATTTTCATCATATATTCTATACCCTCGATAGGGTCTTTATCTGTAATATCCTCTATGATGACCTCATCTTTTTTAGTTGTCAAATCAATGGGATTTGACTTACCTTGAGTTTCATTGATTTATGTTCCTTGTTTTGGAAAGAATATTTTTCTCCATAGTTCATCAATCTCATTATGTACTTCTTCTAACTTACCAACCATAATACTTAGTGCTCTTCTTTTCACTCGAAATCTCTTTGATTATTATTACAGTGTATCCTTGATTCTTCTTTTGGATAGGTTTCTACTGTTATAGCTAGGGATCTCTCCCTCATTTTCTTCTTAGATGCTAGAGAATATTTCCATCTAGAATCAATCCTTTTATATAGCTCATCTTCCATATGTTGTGCTACTTCAACTGGTGTAGTTCTAAACTTGTGCAAAGTGAATATAATATACTCTTCAATTCTTTGTTTTTCTTCATCATTCCTTTTCTCATACTTCATTTGTTTCAATCCTGAATAACCTCCATGTTTCTTAAGTGTCTTGAGTGATTCATCAAGATCTTTTAATTTTGGTGCTTGAATTTGTACAACTTTAAATTGTGAAACATCTTCTGATTTACTTTCACTATCTTCTTGTAGTCTCAATTTTCTCCTAGGCCTTCCAGTAGCCTTTTTCTCTCTTATGCAAGTTTTGGACTTAAAAGGTTCAATTTATACTTTTTTTTTCTCTTTCGATGTGGAGGAAGACCTTGTGGATAGTCTTACACCGATTGGACTAGGGGTCTCTTTTTTCATTTTTCTCTACTTCCCCTTAACCTTCGATGTTTCAACTTCTTTTGCTTCAACAAGAATACCCAAATTCTCTAACAAACTACTAATCATTCTACTATTTTTCCTTAGGGACTTAGGTACCAATATACCTAGTTTGATTTTGTTCTTCACTTCCTCATAATTCCCATATTGAGTGGCTCTTATGTCAATAGGCTTCTCTAATAATCCTTTGATTTTTATTGATGCAGCATCAATATCCATTTCGTATCCCATAGGTGGTAGCCACATGGTTATTGGCTCCATAGCTCTTACTATAAAAGTATTTGTATCGACCTCAAAACATAAATCCTCTTTGTGTTGTTCCACAAGTTGGGGTGGAATTCTAAACCTCTTATGCATCTTAGTTTAAAAATTTGTAAAGTAGTCATTCATAACCATATCAAAATTATCTCCTTTGCTTTGAATAAATTCATTGATTTGATAAATAATCGGTTTATCTTATTTCTACACTACTTCACCAATTGTAGGAAAGACGTTCTAAAAATAGAAAAATATGCATACCAGAAGTGATCTGAACTTCAGTGTGTTTGTTTTGCCTTCATGATTGTATTCATGTTATCATCTAGTTGCTTCAATGAGACCTCGTACAAATCTATCTTTTATCTCTATTTGAGCATTAGATGTTGTCATTAGTATCAAAGTGGATCAGTCAGTTATCTTTGTTGATCAGTCGGCAAAAGGAATAACTTCAAGCTACAATATGCTAGTTGGTTAATCAAACAAGCCTTCATACCGAGTATTCCTAAGGCAATATCAAGAACTAAATGGAAACAGGTTTAATCGAGTACCAGAGAAGTTTTACCGAGCATCAGAGTATACCGAGCACCAAGCATTAGTAAACACTGAGCACAGTGGACACCAAGCACTAGTATATTCACCGAGCAGTATTGGTTGTGTTTATCGATAAATCTAAGAAATGACATAGTAATCAATTATGGCACATTTATCTATGTAAATGGTTACAACAGATTCATAAACTATTTTACCAAGATTGAGGATTATTTATTATATATGTAATCATTAAATGTAATGATGATTCCTATGTAATAGTCAAATCTAGGTTAATTTTCTACACTGTAGATCTTAGGTTTTCCTAAGAAGAGGTAAACCTAATTAGGTCATGGCAGCCATGTAAATCATAGCAGTTTTATATATATTTGTAATTCATGTCATTTTGACATAAGTGTGAAGAAGGTGAATAAGTGTGAATAAAATAGAAGATCTTGAAGCGGTAGCCCTCTTCAAGACATCAGAATTCAAACATGGTTTCAATGTAAGAGAAATGACCAGAGATAAAAATCTAGTTTATTCAGAAGCAATCAAGGCTATCGAGTAGAACAGAGGACATATTACTACACATAGAGGTGATATTTATTCATTATATCATAGATCTGATTCGGACAAAGTATAGTTGTCATTTACAGATACTTTCTGTTATCTTCTAATCATTGTTATAGAGTTAGTAAAATCTCCTAATAGAGTAGACTTAGTAGTCTGTTTGTAAATCTCTTAACTGAGTACACACTCAAGTAGTGTTGTTTAAATCCTTTAACAAGGTAGATCTAGTCAATCTAATTGTTACTCCTAATAGGGTAAGATCACCAAAAGTGATCACAACTTGTAGCCTTAACCGACATACTTTATTATCTGCAATAGTGAAGAATTTGTGGGTGTCATCCCCACCACATTTTTTACCTTCTAACAAGGGTCTCTGCGTAACCAAATTATATGTGTTATGTGATTGAATTATTGTTTTTTTCATGCACTTTACATTTACCAAGTCAATTGAATGAATGTTTCAAATGATGGATTCAGTTAGATAGATTAGTTAATACTATTTGCATATTTAGTATTTAGTTAAACATTTTTTAGGGTATTGATTCACCCCTCCCCTCTCAGTCCCTTATCTTTCCATTCCAACAATTGGTATCAGAGATAGATCTCTTATTGGAAGGTTTAACCACTAAAGAGGAAATATTTAAACATGGAGAGATACAAGTTGGATAAGACTATAGAGAATTAAAAGATTCAAATGTAGATTCTTGTTGAGCAATACAAGCAAGCAAAGGGTGAGTTGAAAAACTTACTAGTTCAGAGAAAGAACATGGCCATTCTGAAATGTGAGACTAACTATCATGAAGAAGATATTGATGATCTATTTGAGAATATTGGATCCAGTTTAGGCAATATATCTGATAGTTCCGAAAGTGCAATTTTTGATTTATCTGAGAAAAATCTTCATTTGACTGAACAAGTGAAAGCTTTGTAGATCGATCAAGAAACACAAATGGTAAGAATAATTGATGTGATGAGAAATTTTAGACAAGCTGAACAAGAGATAAATTTTGTTGTTGAAGATACAAGATAAATGACTGAACAACTACAAGTGAAGGAAACTGAGATACTGAGACTTATGGACCATCACTTCAAAATATCTAATCAGATGATTGTTGTAAGCCAGGAGATCAACCGAGTAAATAATGATTTATCAAGGAAACTTGAAGATATTGGAGTACTCAAGGAATAAAATGAAAAACTGAGAAATGAAGTGAAGATGCAACAACAACATAATGAGATGATGAAAAAGGTTAATGATTTTATGATTAGTCAAATAGGACTTGGAAGTACTATTGGATTAGGCTACACCGAGCAAGGAGAATCATCTAAGAAAGATAAACATATAAATAACAACAAGAATCAGAGACCTAAGACACTGACATGCTATCACTATGGTAAACTAGGCATCACTTCAAATGTTTGTAGATTTAAAGCACAAGGTAAACCTAAAACCACTCCTAAATTTAATGGTCATTGTTATAATTGTAACAAGTTTGGACATCAAGCATATGAATGTATATCTAAGTTTAATAGGACTCCTAACAAACCCTACATGGAGAAACATTGTCACACTTACAACATGCATGGATACACCTCACAAGAATGCAGAACAAAGATGAAGCAAGTCTAGACACCGAAAGGCTAGAATAAAACCAATCAACTGAGAAGACAAGGTAATGCTTACACTTGGGATTATAACACATGGGTTAACTACACAGTATGTGGAAGTTATGGGCATATTACAGCTAATTGTATGAGGAAGAGATGGTCTAGAAAATCTCAAAGCTGGATAAGAACTGGTATGGCATGTTTACACTGTCACAAAGTCGGTCACCTAAGTAAAGATTGTAGAGACCAAGCACGAGAAGTACAAGTTTTTGAAAATGGCAATACAATTGTAGATATCATGAGAATAAGAAACACTATGTGGAGAAAGGCATCAAATGATAATGCTAAGCCAAGCAATGCAGTCGGTGAAACCCCATCCATTGGATTGGGTGACATCAGCACCTCCACCTAAGCTGAAAAAGGTATCTATGGAACTGATATTTCAAGATAATCACATTTTTCATGCAGTTCCTTATATTAGATGTACACATACCAAATCCACATAAATTGAGATGCATTATGGTTTTACAATTTTTGGACCTTAAAGAATTTACAATCGGTATATGCTAGACCAAGTAAGAAGTTACCCATCGATAACTACTATGCAAGGTTAACCGAGTATCAGTATTAACCTAGTGAAAAGTTATATGTTAACCAAAACTATTTGTATTTTGTGGTATACATTGAGTTTGACAGTTGTCATTGAGCTATGAGTGGGTCAAGCATTTATTACAAAAAGGTTTGAGTGGGAATTTGAAAAATTTATAAATATGTGATGAACTTAGTTCATTTTTCACCAGCGTTTACGAAGAGTGAAGAGTTTCCAGAGTGATTTCAAGCAAAGGATTTTCAGATTATTTGAGCGCTGTTTCAAAGTCTTTTGAGTGATTTCATCAACATTTTCATGTAAGTATTTTTATCATTGAGCTTTTCATATGAGTACTTACCAAAACCCTACATTAAGAGATTATGGTGTCCGCATCAAAGATAAACAAGTCTAAGTTTGTAGAGGAGGAAGAAGTTAATCTTATAGTTTCTACAACATGTAATGAACCCCAATACAAACTTCATCCTGAAGTTGCATCCCAAACTAACCAAACGGGAGCTTTCTCAAGCATACCACCTAGGGTTCTACTAGTTGAGGTAATACACTCATACATTCACTGCAAGATAGGAGAAATTGGATATTTTGATATGTATGCAGCTTATCAGAAGTTATGTGGAGAAGATGGAAAACTGAAATCTGATTATAAGCAACTGGAAGTAATAGATCTGGTGAATGCCCTAAATTTTCTAAAAGACTTCAAGAGTGAATGGATTAGGGTTGTTCTCAGTCAGTTTCATGATGGAAATTTTTGGTTGGATGAGCCCATTAAAATCATTAAGAACATGAGTCATGCTATCACCGGGTATCCTACCACTAACAAGACAAAAGCACTTCACAGTGCATCTAGGGCTGAAATTGAAAAGAACATGGTAGTCGAGTGGGATGGCCGAGCTATGAAGATAAACTCCATCAAAGACCCAAAGGTAAAATTTGTAGCTCATGTCATTAGTTACAAGATCTATCAGTCGAGCAGACTGAACAGTGTACCATGTGGAGCTATTGACATAGCTTTCAAAATGGTCAAGAAAGGTTTTTAGTTGGACCTCATCGAGCTTCTTTTGAAGTAGATTGAAGAAAACATGAAGACAATCCAGTCGGCGAATTATAATACATGTAAGTTTGGATCCCTGCTAGTTTGCATATTCTTTTATGTGCAAAGATTTTTCCCATCGGTCTGTAATATAGAATGGTTAACTGACAAGCCAATCATAGTTCAAATTATAGATTTAATTAAGGGCTTGGGAAATAATCTTAATAGTGTTTTAGACAACTATTTTGAGTAATTCAAAGGTAGAATGAATTTTCATAGTAGAATTCCAAGGTAACTAGTTGAATATTATGAACAAGAAATATGTTTTCTAGTTGACACCGATCACACATTGATTAAGGTTGTGGAGCCTAGGACAAAATGGTTAGCCCCCATGGGATATGAAATAGACATTGATTTTTCTTCCAAATCAATAAAGGCTTTATTGGCTATGCCTAAGGATGTTAATGCAGAAAGGTTTGGAACCTATGAAGAGGCGAAGACAAGAATTAAAATAGGCCTAGTTATCAATAAAATAACAAAGAAGTTAAAGAAAATGATGAAAAATCTAGTTAATAAATTTTGTGATGATGTTGGATCATCTGAGAGTACACTGCTTGAGGTGGCAACTGAAGGTTAGTTACTTCTTTCTGACAAACCACATGATAGTGAAGAAACTGAGTCAGACAATGATGTAGATACTACATCGGTTTCTCCTTCCCCCACTCCAAAGAAGTAGTCAGAACTGCAAACAAGGGCATGTACATGGTCAACAAATACAGCTTCACCTCCATCAAAGAAAGGAGTTGTGAAGATATCAAGGCCAATTGCAGTAACATTGACGAAGACATACAAAAATAGAGGTACTAAATCTACTACTGAGGCCCCTAAGAAAAGAAGAAAGTTAATTAGAGGAAAAGATGATTTAGATGATGATGAATATGATAATGATCTATTTAAAAAAAATTTAAATAAGATTTGGTCAGTTGATGAGGTTGTTGAAGAGATAATTGAAAATGGAGGATTAAGTGATCCTAAAATTAGTCACTTTGAGCACTTTTCAATAGAAGATCATAATAAAATAGAAGAGGCTATCATCCAGATGATGATTAGATTCAAGAGGGTACTAATAGAGTTCACCAAATATCTACCCAAGGCATTAGAAGAAATAATTTCATAGAAATAAACCTATGCCTTGAATGTTGAGAAAAGAATGAGGGAATAATCCCTAGTTTTGGTAATACCTACATTGACAGTTCCTGAAATTGATGAATTTATGAATAAGTATTCAAAGAGAGTTCAAGTCAAGAATTAGGAACTGTAGATACTTGATGAAAATCTAGCAGACATAGATGAGAATAGTCAACTCATCTGGACTTCAATTGTACAAGCCCATGAAGATTTAGAAAAGATGGCCTTAGCCATTATTCCTGAGAAGAAACTTAAAATAAAAGGTAAGGGAATTCACAATGATGATGCAGATCTAGCACCAAAATAGAGAATTGATATATCAAATACCGAGGTACCTGATACAATAGATTCTACCGACAAGATGAGCTTAACTCAGGATGCACCAGATCAAGTTGAAATCCAAGGGATTGATAATAATGCACTTGATGTACTCATTGAGGACATCACAGATGGTGATCCTAATGACATAAAAAATGGTGAGGATGTCTCTAATGCTGGAGCTAAATCACAAGAAGAGGGAACCACAAATGAGACAACAGTAAGCTCTATATCAGGTGCTCTTCCTATATTGATGGAAGTAGTTGAAATTATTTCTAAGAAGGAACCCGAAGGCTCAATCCCCAAGCAACTAAAGGACACATCAGGGGAACAAGGGACAAGCACACCTACAAAGACAAAAGAGCCTAAAGAAAACTAGGCAAATACACAGGGCCAAGATGACCCTAAGACTATCGAGACCACACCACTAGACACTACATCTGAAGCTCCATCTCTATCAACTAACACACAGATTACCGAGGAGAAGAAGAAGGAAGATAATGTGTCTACCGGGAAATAAATGTCAAGTGTTGAGGTAAAGGATATCGTTCCTTTTGTTAAGACTTCACCATAAGAGCCTAAAAAGAAGAATAAAAAGCATGGAAATTTTTTGGTCACACTAGATGAAGTCATTGTAAAACCTAACTATTACCCAAGGAATTTGGACCCCAAAGATTTAAGAAAATATGGGGAGCTATGCACAAGGAAGGCAGCTCAGGAAAAGCTGAGGAAAGAGTGCAAGAGAAAGAAACTTCTTGAAGATGTAAGAGATATCTTGCAATAGGTTGTACCCAAGGTCCAGATAAATGAAGACACACCTATAATGGACCAGCTTGTCACTCTTGTATAGGAAATAAATGCCCCAGACATTGATGCAAAAAAGAGACTTGAAGAAAGGGTAGAGTCTAAAATTCAGGACAAATTGGCAGAAACGATCAGCCAAGAAGTGACAATAAACAAGGTAAAGCTTTTTGAGGTAATCACCAATCTCCAATCTATTACTCGAAAAATAATTTAGATGTTAGTTAAGCTTTGCACTATGGAGAGTTTCACTGTTGAGATCAGTGAAAAGATTAAAAAGATAGATACTGAAATCTAAGCTAGTGCAAATGCCTCCTTAACCAAGCCAGATGCTTTTCATAAGCATATATTCAAAGTACAAGAACTTATGCGGTTAAGAGTAGAGTTTAGAAAGCAAGAGGATACGATAAGTGACCAACTCACCGAGCTACAAGCAGAGCTACTTCCCCACCTAAAAATTATTGAGCAACATATTATCAAGGCACAAGCCTTAGTTGCAACACTAGAAATTTTAGTGTTGGAGAACATATTTTCAACATGCATGCACAAGTCGGTCTTGAGCATATGGCTCTCACCAACTTGAAAGAGGAATGGGCAAACCTCTTAGATTGTCTAAAGAAAACTAATCTACACATTTCTGACAGGATGTAAGTACATATTTTTGGTTATGGCATTAATCTCAAAAAGGGGGAAATATAATGTATATGCCAAATGTGTAAATATATGCTAAGTGTACTATTATTTTATTTTATTTTTCTGACAATTTTCATGCATTGTCTGCACTTCCATGCATCTCTGTTACAAATCCTCATGGGAAGTTTCTGACTGTATCACGTGAAGTTTTACTGGTATTAGCATTTATGTGCATGACCAAGGTATTTTCTTGTGCAGGCCTATGTACTTTCTCACACAGGCCTATGTACTTTCTCATGTGGGCCTATGTACTTTCTCATGTGGTACTATGTAATTTTTCACATGGCACTATGTACTTTCACACGCGACATTCTGCTAGCAGAGACCTAAATTTCTAGATTTGCTAGTTTTTCTTACTATTTTCTGACATTAATGCTTGATGTGGTTTATTTCCCTGATTCTGATTGCGCATTGGATTGCAGATCTTTGGACCTAAGGTGACTTGCTATAATCTCTATAAAATTTGGATTTTGGGCATAAAATGAATTTCTCATGTGTCTAGCTTGAGTGTTTATTGCTTTCATAGATCACACTTCAAATTTGGGCTCTAAAAAACAAAATAGATTCACTTTCTTGCATATGTGTTTCACATAGTAATTAGGCCCTATGAACACTATTTGTGGCATTCTTGAGAGAGTGGGTTTCTTGTGAATCTCTTCTTGATGATAGAACCCCTTGTAGGTAGGGAGGATATTGTTACTATCTCATGGTCTTACTTGGTTTAGTCCTCAACATTGATCGGTACGTTCTCTCTTGGTCCCACTTAGAGAGCTCAATAGACATTGTTGTTGCAATCATGAACCTTGGTGAGGTGGTTTCAATCTTAGTGTGTCAATGAACTTGCTTGCTATGTTTGGGTGAAGTGAAGGGGCTAGAGGATTATGCTCTACTCCCTTTTTGGGTAGTACCAGAAACTCAGATCCTTGAATCTAAACCAAGTCCCCATGTGGTCCTTTTTGTGAGTCACCTTGTTAGAGAGGGTTAACCATAGTGGAAATTCCCTTTATTAGGTCAACCACATGGATGGAACCTCAAGTGGTAATAGTCATTTTTTCCATGGTAGCAACAACCACTATACAAATGTCCTTGTGGAAGAAATCCCCATGGGTGTAGTTTCTTGTTGTGCTGTCAGATCTCCTCAGCATCTTTGATTGATTAAATTTTTGGAATGTGTCAAAACCCTAATGCACCTAGATTGGAGTTCACCCTCTTGAGATTGCAAAAGTTGTAGAGTCAAACCATTACTAAGAACCATAGTGCAACCAAATTTTTACTTTCTAGGACTATGTGCATGATTGGAAAAACATTTTGAGAACATACACAAATAGAATCTTTAAGGAGTAGCATACTAAGTCACTATTCTTGTTCATGTGCAAGGTTGATTTATCCCTTGCCCATTATTTGAAGACATTATTTTCTTGAAATCCTTGATTGTTGTCTTGCGTGCTTGATTGATGATACAAATTTGTTGATGTATTTACTTGATATTTTAAAATGAACAAAAATTGAGTTCCTGAGTGTACAAACTTGCTGTCAAGTGGCCTAATCCCATTTTGTCACCTGGCTCTATGCACATTCTCGTACGAGCCTGGTATTTTCTTGCGTGAGATTCCATTTTCTCGTGCGATCCCTAGCATTTCTTCACATCAGACTGCATTCCCTCACACGAAATTGTCCCCTAGTCTGTCAAAATAGTGAGCCAATTTCCATCATTTTCAGTTTTCCTTGGTCGATCTGGATTATAGTAGGTCACTTACCTCATAGTTGGAAGCCTATTTCCACCTTGGGTTCATGTGTCTTGACCTCTTGAGTTATCAATCTTTGATTTCACAAGTGACCTTGCTTGGAGTCAGTAGGTTATAAATCATCCTTGTTGAGAAAGTAAACCTTTAGATTCTTTGATAACACGCTTGGAGAATTTTAGTAAATCTCTTGTCTAATTCACTTCCATCCAAAATCAACTTCAATCAAATATAATTTGGGTAAATCATCCTCCTGACCCATATGTTTTAGGATACTTATCCATTGATTGGGTACCTCTGTGGCAATGTTGGTTTAAACCTTTTGCAAAATTTCTATCTTATCACCTCTCTTTTGGACAATTGAATGCTTTTACTATCCTAGTTTGGTACCAACATTTCTTAGGGTCATCTTATCACCTAGGATCTTTTCTTTCATGTCAGTTACAACAAGATATCAAGTAAGTCAAGGAAAATTACGACAAGTAGTCTTTGACGAATTACCCTTAGTTCAAACTTGCCAAAAATGTAAAAGAAAAGAGCCTATTTTTTATCAATCCCTTAGGAATACCCCAAAAGCTTGGTTTGATCCCAAGAGTAATCTTAGTGAGTTGAGCACATCCTTAGCACCTTCTCAATCAGATATGGATATGATTTACACAATGACTTGAAGGGAGAGGGAAGAAAGGGATAAAACTCTTGACAACATATTGGAAAGACATAGAGATAACATTCTGTTTGGCAATTCATCTCATGAAAATCAACTAGTCCCATCTCTTATTTCTACTAGATATTTGGATTCTTACCAAAGGACTGAAAGGGAAATGAAGAAGTCCTATCAAGAAGAGTAGTCACAACATGACAGTCAAAATGATGAACCTTATGATACTCATGTGAATGCTGCATACACCAATGACTTATTTAAACATTCAAGACCAAGTTCACCGCTCCAAACAACTTCAAGATACACAAGTGAAAGACTTAAGAGGATTGACCATGAAAAGAAAGCCTTCCTAGATGAACAAGCTGCAAAGGAAGAAAAGTTTAGACTCCTAGAGTTGGAAAGACAAGCCTTATTGGAAATAGAAAGGAGAGCTACACAAGAAGAGAAAGATAGACTCTTGGCTCAACAACTCAATGATCAATAAAACAACATGTGTGTTGGTGGTGGAAACAACTCTCCTCCATCTAATCCTCCTAAGACTCCACAAAGTAGAAGGTATTCAAGATCACCTTCATGATCTCCTAGCCCTAGAGGAAGAAGGGCTCCACAAGATGATCATTATAGGAGACAAACACCTCCTAGGAACTTAAAAAAACCTTCTCAACATGCTCAACATGGTTCACAATATGGGGGTAGTAGCTCAAGTCTTGACCTCAACTCCCAATATTTCATGAAGATACAACAAGAACCACTCTTGCAATAGTATGTGGAGAGATACTTGGAGCAAAATAAAGACAAATTCCTAGAGAGTCTGATCAACAAAGGTGCTAGGGTCCCCTATAATTTTGATGTGGAAAAAAAGATCAAGAAGCAAGGTCCATCCCAAGAAGAAGAGATCAAGAAAATTAAGCGTATGATGGAAAAGATGTTGGCACCCAAGAGCTCATTCAATCTTGATTCAATTTTTCCCCATCCTTTTGACAAGAGTGTGAGTATGAAAGATTTTCCTAGAAAAGTTGAGATCCCCCAAAATGACAAGTATGATGGTAATGGAGATCCACATGATCATGTGCGTCAATTTTAGATTATGAGTTTTGAGTTCCATTAAGATGACTCATACCTTATGAGATTGTTCCCAAGGAGTCTTAAGGGTCAAGTGATGGAATGGTTTACCAACATAACTCCCCCCATCAAGACTTTCAAAGAACTTGTCCATAGATTTGTCCAACACTTTGCATACAAACTTTCAAGATTTGTCACCATGTTGGACCAGGGTAATCTTTAAGAAACCCCCCCTTTAAGAAAGGTGTAAAAAAGTGGCGAAAGTTAGAAGGGAAACTTTTTTTTCTGGAAAAATTATTTTCTTTTCAAAGAAAAAAAATAATCTCAATTGGTGAATCATTGATGCTCCCTAAAACTAGATGGAACTATCTTGGTGAATTGTGTTTTTGTTTCATAACTACAAAAATATAAATTGGCGAATATAAAACAGTATTTATATTATAAAAAATATACATTGGTGAATATAAAATAGTATTTATATTATAAAAAATATAAATTGGTGAATATAAAAGAGTATTTATATTATAAAAAATATAAATTGGCAAATATTTGTGGTGATTGGTAACAGTGTGCATAGTTTCAGCAAGCTAAAAAGAGGGTCAATGCTGACAGTTACAAAGATACGTAATGGTTAGGTTGACGGTGTGCGTGACTTCGGTGGTTATGCTAGCAGGTTGTAGTTGAAGGCAATGAAGATACACAAAGGACAAGTTGACATTGTGCGTGACTTCAGAAGTTATGATCGTAGGTAAGATATGGGGGTTCCAAGGACACGTTGGTAGTCTGTGTAACTTAGCCACGAAGTTGCAGTGACATTTGTGGTGACTGGTAACAGTGTGCGTGGTTTTGACAGGCTAAAAGGAGGGTCGATGTTGATAATTACAAAGATATGTAATGGTCAGATTGACGACGTGCGTAACTTCAGTGATTTTTTTGGCAGGTTGCAGTTGAAGGCCACAAAGATACGCAAAGGATAGGTTGACAATGTACATGACTTTGGAATTTATGATCGTAGGTAAGATATGGGGGTTCTAAGGACATGTTGGCAGTCTACGTAACTTAGCCACGAAGTTGCAGTGACATTTCTGGTGACTGGTAACAATGTGCATAGTTTTGGTAGGCTAAAAGGAGGGTTGATGCTGATAGTTACAAAGATATGTAATGGTCAAGTTGACGGCATGCGTGACTTAGGTGGTTATGCTGGCAGGTTGCAGTTGAAGGCCACGAAGATACGCAAAGGACAGGTTGACAATGTACGTGACTTCAAAAGTTATGATCGTAGGTAAGATATGGGGGTTCTGAGGACATGTTGGCAGTCTGCGTAACTTAGCCATGAAGTTGCAGTGACATTTGTGGTGACTAGTAACAGTGTGAGTAGTTTCGGTAGGCTAAAATGAGGTTCGATGCTGACAGTTATGAAGATATGTAATGGTCGGGTTGACAGTGTGCGTGACTTCGGTGGTTATGCTGGTAGGTTGCAGTTGAAGGCCATGAAGATATGCAAAGGATAGGTTGACATTGTATGTGACTTTGGTAGTTATGATCGTAGGTAAGATATGGGGGTTCTGAGGCCACGGTGGCAGTCTGTGTAACCTAGCCGTGAAGTTGCAGTGACATTGATCACTGAAGTACAATTAATGAGACTTAACGATGACAAGATTTTTATTAGATGTAAAAAAAGGTTAATTTGTACAAAATCTCAGCTATGAATCATAAACATTCATTATCTTTCTTTTCGGAGCCAAGTCACATTACGTGAAAGTTTAATGCGGCTGCCAAGTTGTCAGTTCAAAATTTAAAATCGTAGCTAGGATATGGTGGTTTCGAGGCAACACCGATAGTTTGCATAACTTGAGTGGTACATAAATCCAGGCCAGGATTTTGATTAGACATTAAAAAGCATAATTTTACAAGATATGAGCTGTGATTCATCAACATTTATTATTCTTCTTTTCGACTTCAGAGCCAAGTTACGTAGGACATTACAATGTCTAAAATTTTTCTTTGCTGATATTCATTAATTTCCTTTTTCCAGGCAAGCCACCTGACATGAAACATTCCTTCAAAATTTATTGTGGCTAGCAAGTTGGTGATTATTTTCTTTATATACTCCTCGGTAGTGGAATTGCAGAGCATAGGAGCTTTCTAAATTTCTAAATTTGGATGACAAGTTGGTGATTATTTGTATTTTTTGGGTGCTTTCACAGAATAGGTCTTCCAGTAGTTGACAGATCATCAAATGAGAACCCAGAACCTGTTATCCAACCAAATTTGGATATGGAGGAGGAGATTCAACAGGATGTCCTCATTCATCTAATGTCTACAGCAAGGGATCATCATCATGCTACCAGTTACATCAGTTAATTGAGTGACATGTTTGAACTTGAAGTAGAACATGACAAGGTGGAGATGCACGCCATTTTTTATGATCATGGCTTTGACCAGGAGGCGTTCCAGGAGGAGATGAATCAGATGATCCTGTTATTTGCTAGTTTGTGCATCAACTAATCTTTTTTTCTTTGTGGAACTTACAAAAAAATTTGTTACTTGTAAGTTGTGTTAGTCCATTTTCCTGTCAATGCAAAAATCCAATGAAAATGGCCTTTTCCCTGCAAGTTTAGTAATGTTGTCTCTGCCCGGCCTGCAGTCACAGTTTTGTCTTGCGAAGTAAATCCATAGTGTTTCATGGTGTGTGACCTTAGCCCCTAGTAGTTTATTGTGTCACCAAGCTCTAGTCCAAATTGCACGTGCTAAATCACAAAACCCAGGGAGATATTCAAGTTCTAAGGTCTGTAGGAAATAAATTTTAAAATCTGCCCAGTGTCAAAAACCCACAATGTTTTTTTGAATACCTTGGATGTTTTGTGATCTTTCGCTAAAAACCCTGTGTTTTTTTTACCTTGCATTTCTTCTCTTCTACCGGCACTCCTTGTTCATTGGCCTTAAGTGCAAAAGTGCGATGGTTGGTGGGGCTAGATTCTTCAAGCGGCAGAGGGAGGAGATTGATGGTCGGCGTATAAGCGTAAGGAATATTCCATGCTCATGAGATCATGCGCCTACCATTGATCTCATTTGTCTCAAACGTATCTTTGGTAGTGGTCCGGCTACTAGGTGAGCTGACTTGGTGGTATCTCATTGGTCCACGGGAGTATGAAGTGGAGTGTGGTTAGTGGGACCGGTCTTCTTGGCATTCAGGTAGATTAAAGTTTAGTTTAATCTTGTGGCTATCGTTATACCATTAATGAAACATGCTCGACCTTTAATGCAATGGTATAGTGATATTCATTGATTCTCATAAGGAGGCAGGTGGATCCATTGACACGTATGCACAGTTGGCACTATTTGATTCATCCATGTATTTGCATGGTGGTAGTTCATCGGTGGGACCCGGTTCTTCATGCTTCCAGCACGGTTAAAGTTTGAACAGGATCAGTGGTCAGTGTAAGTTCGCATGGAAAAGTTGCGCAATGTTTATCCTTCACACTTTTGCGATAGCCATTTGATTTTCTTGTATGGGCATGAAGTGGGTCCAGGTCTACAGGCTCTTCCTGATTGGTTATCGCATGGCCGCATGTCAGACTTTTCTGACATGCGATCATGCAACCACTTGCCACCTATTCGTGTGGGTCCCAGTTCTTAGTGATGTTCAGCTACCTGGAGGTTAAGTTTTTCTTTTCGCGATTTGGCGAATCATGGTTATCTCTTGGTCACTGATTCTTGGCGGTTAGGCCCTTAACATCTGGTGACCTGGCTGGCAGTTTACTTTGCCTTAGTCATGCAATTGTGTAATGGTGGGCCTAGGTCTTCATGCTTTTAAAGGTAAGGCCTCTTTGGCGATGGCCCCACTGGTGGTTATGTGGTAGCCTATGGTTGGCTGTCGCATGATCACATGTCAGATTTTTTTGACATGCGATCATGTGACCAGTTGACACATGTGTTGTGGTCCTAATGGTGGGTGGTGAAGTGGCATCCTTCAGATGCTGAGGTGGTAGGGTTCTAGTGGCTGCGAGGTGGTGATCTGAATTTTGTTAGTGGGGCCAGTGTTTTTGGCGACATGGGCATTCCCGATTGGCTGGTAGGTGACAAGGTGGCATTGACATGGAGGGTTGTCATGTGTTCACATAGCCCAGTTTTTGGCTATGTGATCATGCGACCACTACTAGCGTCATGGTTGCGGAGTTGGGCGGGTCCATGATGCATGTGTTGCTGATGTGCTAGTTTTTGATTAGCTGTTGACTTTTTGAGGGGTCCACAACTATTGTGAACTTAAACATAGGCCACTCAATGTGCCGAGAAAAGGATGAGATCTACGGCCATGTTTTAAACTTTTGGGGGTGACCGTTGGATTTCAATTTCAAATCTACAGAGGGTTTTTCAGTGACAAGAGGTACCAGAATTCAATGCTTTCATGGCCAGATTTGATTGGTTTGGTGGTGCTTGTTGTTGCAGTGTGGTCCAGGGTGCCATGAGTGTTTGCAGGGATGTTTTGCCATGTGGGGAGGACATTTTGTTAGCTCGAGATGTTTTGATGGTCTAGTCAGACTGATTTTCATGATGAATTTGTGATCTTGGGTACAAATTTGAAATTTTCTTGCCGTGAGGGTCATGCCTTATTTTTGACAGATTGGTGTTGGTTTTCCCTCCAGCATGTTTTTTGAAATTTTGTTATGGTTTAGCTATTGTAACCCTAACCCTAGTCACCCTAAGCTTCATGTAATCTCTTTGAGATTCCCAAGGTGACTAGTGGTATAAATTTTTTATTTTTTAACTGAGTAAGGGTTCTGAATTTTATCAGTTCCAAGGGTTCCATTCTGTTTGGTTCCTATGGGAAGTAGTAAACTCTGTCGCATTGTAGGAGGTTGAATAGAATTTCTTTGCATCTTTTGTAGGTTATTGAAGTGGTTGCCTCATCTCTGGTATAGACATGTACATGATTCATCATACTTAATATAATTGTTTCAAGCTTTCAAGTCTCTCCTTGGTGTCAATTTTATGAGTTTTGGATTTTCTAGTCCATTGCATAGGGTTACCTTTGCATATGTTCTAGTCTTTAGTTCTTGATCTATGATCAAGTGAAAAATACTTTGGATAGGGCATAGATTCATTAGATTTGTCTATAGAAGGATCTTATAAGTAGTGGATGGGCTGGAATAGTTGTATTTATGGCTTTGAGTCTTTGACAGTAGTTGGTTCATGTTCTATATTTATTTTTGAGTGCTACCCAATGGATAATGGCACTGATCAAGGGCTAGTATATTCAGTTGAGTCCAATGTTTGATGGGTTTTGTCTATTTTCTACATCTTTATATATCAATACCATTTCAAGTCTTTACCCTTTACAAGGCCATTTTATACCCAATAGCAATTGAGATTCAATGAATTTTTGGTTAACATTTAGTAGTCTCTTGCTATCATCTACTTTGTTTAATCTAGTCCAAAGTCCTAAAATGCCATAAGTTACTGGATTAGGTGCACCCACCATGGTTTTGCAGAGCCAGAAATGAAGAGGGTTGTCTTGTCCCTATAGTTGGTCCAGTTGTCTTGCAGAGCTTTCACACTTGGAGCTAACCACTCCTAACATCAGTCTCAAGGCATATTGGCAGCCCTAAGTGGCATAAGCATTTTTGAACACCAACAAGTTGTAATTTGTAAATGTGAAATAATCGAATGTAGTTTTCATTTTGGTTTTGAAAACGGTTGGTCCATAGCTGTTCAATGAAATTGTGAATTATTGAATCAGTTTAAGTTACCAGGGTCCAGTATTATGTATATAATATATTGTATACGAGTTTTTGAATTAAATAGTAATATTGTAGTCTGTAAATTTGTAATACTATATACAAATGAAACAATGAGAAGTCAGAAGACTCTTTTTCAAATAGTGTTACTATTTTTAGTTTTACATAATACATGTTGTCGTTATTTGCTAATACTTTAAATTTCAATAGTCAATACACTAAATTCTAATACAGTAACATGTTACATGAATCATGAAATTAAACAATAGTTTTATTATTTATAAATTGAAAAATATGTAAATTGTAATTAGTAAATTAGAATGCTAAATCAGAGTACTAAATAAATTGGAACCCACTCCAAGCTCCGAAGTTACGCTTGGTTGTTTCATAACTTCTCAACGTTTAATTTAATATGATGGTGATCTATTCTGAAGTTATGCTTGGTTGTTTTGTAACTTCTCAATGGTTAATTTATTATGATGGTGATCAGTTCCAAAGTTATGCCAGACTATTTTGTAACTTCTCAACATTTAATTTAATATGATGGTGATCTATTCTGAAGTTACGCCTACCTATTTTGTATCTTCTCAATGTTTAAAACTTTAATTTATTATGATGGTGATCGGTTCTAAAGTTATGCCTGGCTATTTCATAACTTCTCAATGGTTAATTTATTATGATGGTTAGGGGTTCTGAAGTTACGCCTGGCTATTCCGTAACTTCTCAATGGTTAATTTATTATGATGGTTAGGGGTTCCGAAGTAACGCATGACTTTTTTGTAACTTCTCAATAGTTAATTTATTATGATGGTTAGGGGTTTTGAAGTTACATCTGGCTATTTCATAACTTCTCAATGGTTAATTTATTTATGATGGTTAGGGGTTCCAAATTCCCAATTGACTTCATGCGTAACATCATAAGGGGTTGAAAAGTGAGAGATGGTCTAACGGAGAGTAAGTTGCATGCCACATGGAAAGTGGGAAGTACAAGTGTCATCGTTCATGTGGCATGCCAGGTTGTGTTATAAAATCTCAAGGTTTCATTTTTTTGGTCAGTTTAACAGCCCCAAAGTTTCGAAAAGGTGTTGCATGACTTCCCAAGTCTCAAAGTTTTTAGATTTCAAATTCAAACGACCAAGGGCCAAGGCCCCTGATTTGCAGGAAGCAATTTAGCACAATTGAGATAGGGTATTAGGGACCTAGGGTTAGAAAATTAGATGTACCATTAGCGTCACTTCGGCAACATGCTAATTATTTGCTCTTGGATCACTGCCAAATCTATGCTAGAAGAATGGAAGTGACAGTTGACAATGACACTTTTCTAAAAAAGGTAATTAATAATTTCATGCCTGTGTGACTGTGCTTGATGAGACATTGAAATTTGAGATTTTAATTTTTAATATAGTACATGGCTTGGTGGCTGGTAGCCTAGTTGTACTTGTGAGTTGCTTGTTACTTGTTAGTTATTAAATATAGTTCACACTTCAGAGCATCCTTAATTTCTAGAGTCGAAGAGCAACCAGAGAGTTTAGTGTGTATGAGTGAATGTGACCTCAAATTCAACACACACACAACATGATCATTACTCACATGATCGGATTATAGAAAAGAATATGAGTTATTCAATCCGAAATCCGTAGTGAAGTGATCTGTTGCCTCCTATGTAGACGGGATGTTTTCAAGATTGCTCTCAGATCGAAAGCCAACAACCATAAGACCGAACTACAATGGAGGATTTTAAAAGCAAAGCACATGCATTAAATCCAAAATGCAAGCAATCTAGCATGAATGCATGTAATCTAACATGAGAATGCAAGTAATCTAATATGAGAATGCATGTAATCTAAAATGAAAATGCAAGTTCTTTTTAGAATTTTCAAAGAAAAATGTGACTAAATCTAAGAACAAGTAAGTAAACTAAGAAGATGAGAAATGCAATATTATACTAAATGAACTAACTAAAATGATAACAATCAAAAGCTATGAATGTCAAAGAATGTAGTAGAATTTCACTATAATCTCTATGCTCTCAAAAATTTGATCCTTTGAAATGAAAAGGCAAGCTCTTAAATAGAAAAAGAGGGGGAATCTCGCATGTAACTCCTTTTGCCACATGTCCTAAGTGACTTCATTTTCCATTAAGGCTCTTCACTTTTTGGACAAATAGGCATGGAATTATTTAATTAAAAAGTGGAATTTATGCCACATATGGGGGTGTGACTAATTTGAATAATTTGAATAATTAAATTCAAATAGAGAGATGTCCACTCAAATAATTAAATGATATTAATTCCTTTTTTATGTGTATTAGCTAAAGGGGTAGATTTAATTTAATTTAAAGCACTTAGGACTTTAGAATTAAATTAATTTATCATAGGGATAATTTAGCTAATATAAGTCAAAGACTTTTAGGAATTAATTTAGCATTTGATTATTGCAATTTAGGGTCTTTGCAACTGACATCAAGTCAAATAGAGTCAAGTAGGAGAGGGAAAATTGCCTAGCGAGATAGGACTTTGATGACATAGAATTGAAGAAATACACCAAAATTGCTTGAGATAATTAGGTGCCAATTTTGGGGTATTACATTTTTCCCCTCTTTGAATTGGTGTGTGAGCAATGTGTTGATTCAAAGAAAAGTCTGAAGTGACAGATGACGAGAATTTCCAAAGTCTAAGTTAGATTGCGAAGACAACGGTCTTAGAACAGAACTAGGATTAGGGTTAGATTGCCCCAATACCAATTGATGAAGATGTAGATTTAGGATTATCTCCAGAATCAGGGTTAGATTGCCCCAATACAAAGCTTAGCCCTCCGAGACCCAAGTTAGATTGCCCAGATAACGGTCTAAAAGAGATTTTGAGAGCCATCTCTAGAACGAAGCTTGACTCCCAGGAATCAGGGTTAGATTGCCCCAATACCTAAAAGATTTCAAGAACCATCTCTAGAATGAAGCTTGATTCTCAAGGATCTGAGTTAGATTGCTCAGATACCTAAGAGATAGATGATAAGATAACAGGATATGAGGCACCGAGATGCCCCAAGCAATGAGAACTAAAGATTCAGATTAGACTGATTCAAGAATTGATTCGACATGATTCAATGATGCAATCATCCTGCCCCCTCAGGAGTGAAATCGAAAGATGACACATCAGAAGATGATTGACAGCAAGAGATTACAGATAAAGATAAGATCAAAGATTGAGAAGAATTTAGAGCAGATTAAAGAAGCATCGAGAAGATGCAGAAGCAAATCGGAGCAATGCAGAGGTCCTGTTGACCAAATTTGACTAGAGTTGACTTTGATGAAAAGAGAAAAGATCTCAAGAACATGATGCAAAGATGAGGATCTGGCAGGAAGATGATGCCAGAAGGCTAACTGCACAAGCATCCGATCCCAAAGGGTCTCAAAATTTAAAACATGATTTCGAGCTATGTAGAGATGTCAGATTTCGATTTCAATCCTGAAAACTTGTGCAATCATGATGAAACTAGGATGGAAGAGGAGAACCTCCAATGAACAAAAAGAAATCAAGAGAGCAACAAGAAAGTGCTCCAAATGCAAGCCTAGAATGAAAGATGCAAGTCTAAATGAAAATGCAAACCCTAGGACTTGGTTGTTGGCCTCACCGTATTTATCATCATAGAGCCTTTCAAGTTCGAACAATCGCAAGATGTCATACAATCCTCACTAATATCACTATCATGAGAATATGAATATGACATAAGTCTTAGGTTTGTTAAAATAAGATGTAAGCATTAAGGCACAAGGAGCCAGAATGACCTGAACACCTATTCCTTTTAATCTAGCAAGTTAACATAAGCATTAGAGCATAAATGCTAGAATGACCTGAATGTCTCTTGTGAACAAACACACCAAGCACATAGGAGTTCCTTCTTTTGCCAAAGATTTCTCGCAGTGACCCTTACATTCACTCAACAGGGCAAGCATTTACAATTTCACCAGTAGCAGAAAGAAGTCACTCAAAAGACAAGGAGAAGAACCAACCTCGCCAAAGTGTTCATATAAAAGGAGTTGAGGTACGCATGGCCATCCAATATGAGATGAAGGCTCTTACAGACATACACCCCTCTTATATGAATTCTTTGGATCATTGGAACTAAACGAACAAGCAAAAAGAAAAGAAAAAGCAAAGAAAACAGACAAGCACTCAAAGAAAACAAAGCTCAACATGCCTCAAAGGAACACACATTTAGTTTTAGTTTCAGTTTATGCTCGTGTTCAAGCGAATTGGAGTCAAATTGAAAAGATGAATTTTGAAGTCTTGATGAGATAATGACAATAGGCAGACACAGTGAGAAGCACTGGTGACTGATGCAAGGGAGAGATCCTGAAAGAGAGAGGTCAAATGAGAGCTAGGTATCAGCAGGCAGATGTAGCGAGAGTCATTGGTGACTGATGCTCGAAAGAGTTTTTGAAAGTGATAGGACAATGCCCCCTAGACCAAGCGGGTGCCCCCAAGTGTGAACCAATTCCAATCTATGAAGAGTCAAGAAAAAACTCGAAAAAAACCAAAGGCAAGTGCATGAGCTAGCAAACCAAAGCGGGAAACAAACTAAAGCAGGAAACAAAGGAAGCAAACTAAAGCTGGAAAGAAAACTAAAGCAATAAACTAAGAGCCAAGCAACGCCGAGAGAGGATGTTACTTTAGGAAACAAGTGGCACCTGTTTACTAGGTTTTCACCAACTTGGCAGAGATTCTATTTTTGCTACCATGATGCCTATTTACCAGGTTTTCATCAATGGCAAATTTTTCTCTTTTTCAATTTTTTTTGTATTTTCTCTTTTTTGCTTTTTTTTTTTTTTTTTGAGTATTATCAAGGTGCATATTTGCCAAGTTTTCACCAGGATAATAGATACATCAAAGCACCTATTTGCTAGGTTTTCACCAGGATAATAGATACATCAAAGTGCCTGTTTGCCAGGTTTTCACTAAGATGATCATTTTTTTAGGACATTTTGCAATTTTTAGGATTTTTTGCAATATATCAATTTTTAGGATTTTTTCAGGACCAATAAATATGTACATGAGCACATAGAGAATGACAGCTATAGAACTTCTTCAAATGAAGACCATTGATTGGCTCTTTGAGTGCCTCTCCTTTAGTGGTAGATCTTTGAGAACATGGTCATTTGTAGTAGTAGTCAGCAGAATCAAAACCATATGTTGTAGCAGTAATAGGAGAGCCAACCAGTAGTGTCCAACTGTCAAGAGATCCATAGTCAAGGAAAGATCACTTAGGTGAGACCCACAAATATCCTCATGTACACATCTTAACTCTTTGTTAGATTTCCCACGCTCTAAATGCTTAGGAAGAGTACGTTCTAGATTTTTCTTAGTCATGCCATTAGCAATAAGGAGATACTGATATGCACTTTGGGAAAAGGCAAGATGGAGTGAAGAGGGTAAAGTATGAGAGGCAAGGGTGATGGAATGGAGGGAAGTATGAGAATTTTGGAAGCTCGAATGACAACTTTGATTTTTCCTTTCTTTGGAATCCACATAGCTTTTAAATTTTTTCTTCTTTACTTTGAGGTGATTTTGATGACAATGCCTATAGAATGGATTTTGAGATCCATGTTTTATTTTATTTTCTATCTTTTGATTGTCTTCTTCTTTTTGAGGACCTTTGCGGTCTTTTGAACACCTCTGTTGCTTTCCTTTCTTCATAGTCACATGTCGATTAGATGGGACATGGTGACCTTGAGATATAAGTGGATTCTTATTATTTTTGTTTTTATGTTGCACATCCAAATTACTTCCAAAAGACTAGAGAATGGTGGATGAAAGAGGCTTATATGACTGGTTCAGGTGGAGAGGTGGAAATGGAAGTGGACAGACCACTTTTCTGGGAGATGAAGGGGGAAGAGAAATTGATGGGATGGGCTCAAGTTCAAATATATCAGTATCATCCTCATCATTCTTGAATGCATCAAATAGATCAAGAAAGTAATCTTCCATAGAGCGTTGTCGATTGTGAGTTATCTTAGAAGAGTCAGACAAGTTTGGAGGAATATTATGTGAGCCTAACCAAGATGGTCTATTCCAAGAGTTAGGTCCCCTTTCAAGTGGTAAGAGTCCATGAACATGAACCATTTCAATTCTAGATCTACCAATATTCCATGAAGCTATAACAAAATGGGGTCTTACATACCCATGATTTGTTGGAGTAGTAGGAGTATAGCTTGGAACAAATGGCCTAGGAGGCATAGGAATGATCTCCACAGGAGGGTGGAAAGGATCATCATCAATAGCTTGATCTAGAGGATCATAACTTTCTCCTCTTTCTGAGTTGTTAAGACTAGCATATAGGTGCATAGAATCAACTAGTATTTCTATAGTAGCATCTGATATAGAGTCCCATTCAGCTAGAGACATAGTCGGAGGTAGATTTTCTTCATTATTGTCATCTAATATAGGAAGTGTTTCTTTAACAGTAGGATCTTGTTCAGTAGTAGAAGCAGTAGAGTAATCTAGAATAGGCATACCTTGAGGCACACCCAAGAGGAGGGAAGTGTCCAATAGTTGCTCCTAATCAGTATATGTGCCATTGGAGTCGGCAGCAGTAGGAGTCTGTTCAATAGGAGAAGTGGTGGAACAATCTAGAATAGGCATACCTTGAGGCATACCCAAGATAAGGGAAGCATCCAACAGTTGCTCCCAATCAGTATGTGTGCCATTAGAGGCAATGACATATTCAGTAGTAGCTGCAGTAGTAGAAATATGTTCAGTAGAGTGTATAAAATCCTCCTAGTGAGGACCAAGATCATGTTCTTGAAGCACTTGAGAAGGTAGATAAGACTCTTTCTGGTAGTCTAAATCAGAATTTTGATCATTCAAAGGTCTTTCATATGTCATAGGTTGAATCTATGTTTCTTCATCATCTAAATCTACATGTGAGTGCAAGCTACAACTAGGTTGGTCAAGCTCATAGCTCTGATAGCTAATACCAAATCCGTCTTTAGAAGGTTCCTCACAGAAACGTGGAGATGGAGGGAGAGTTGTCAATGTCAACATGGACTCAAACTGATAATCCCCCATGCCAATATCTTTGATCTTCAAGGTATTTTCTATTTCTTTTAGCTTAGCATCATAGAACTCAATGGACTCTCTATTGATGGGAACAAAGTTGTCTATCATTTGGGTAAGTAGCTTAGCAAAGCAAATATTTAGGCCAGCACTATTGTCAATGAGGATGTGGTGGACATGCTTGGGACCTTCCTTAAATTCAATGTGCAGGGGAGCATCATGCGGATGGCTTAAGGAATGATCATCTTCTTCATAGAAGGACAAATAATGAGGTGAGGTCAAATGACCCACCATAGATTGAAACTGGTTGAGATTGAGATCTTTGGGGACATTTACCTCACTGAGGGTTTTATCTATAGATAGTTTTGGTTCAGATGTTGAAGGTTTGGGACCTTTGAGAACAATCTTCACACAAGATTGAGTGATAGCATTTGCACAAGCTGGAGACTGTGTATAGTTATAAGAGGGAGATGTAGGGCCTTGCAAGATAAAGGGAGTTTTGGGTTTAGGATCATCCTCATTCCCTGGAGTAGTGATCATGTCACAATACTCAACATCAACAGGTTCAATCTCATTGATGACAATGTTGCTAGTATCATACGTATAGTTGACCACATCGTTGGTATCTTTAGACTTAGATAATTCACTTTTCCCATGAGGAGGAAAGGAGTCTTTGAATTCCTGATGATTTGAATTCTTGTTATGGTTCTGCATCAAAGTCCTATAAACCACATCAAGAGGTTCTCCCAAGGAAGTGGAGTTATGCTTGGGTTGAGAGATCCAAGGTTTGTTTCTAGTGAATCTTGAAGGTGGTTGAGCTTTTGTTGTAGCCTTCTCAGTGGCATTGACCGTTTGTATGCTAGAGCTGAGATTAAAGACAGACTTTGAGGGTTTTGGCATCACATTGTCAACAACCCTGTCATTCATAACATCTATGTTTTTGTTGACAATCTTATCCTTATCCATGTTCAAGGGAGAAGGTATTTTCTTGTTGTCTTCATTCAAAGTCATTTCTCCCTTCTTGACCATAAATGCTTCTATCCTCATAGCCCACCTAACCATATTGAGAAAAGTGAGGGGACCTTGTAATCGTACTTGGTATCCAAAATTTGGGACAAGATTGTCCAAGAAGATATCAAGCTTTTTAGACTCAGGTAATTCATGTGGATACTTCGTGTATAGTTGTCTCCATCTCTGGAGAAATGTTAGGAGAGGCTCCCCCTGTCGTTGTTTCAAATTGCAAAGGTCCTGGATGTTGACCGAATATTGAATATTGTAGGATTGATCATAACTCTTCTCATTTCAAGACTGACCATGACCTTGGTCATTTGGGGATTGCTCATGAATTTTTTTGAATTTGCCTCCCCTTGGGAAGTGGAATGGATCTCCCATCTTGTTGGTAGTATTATGAGAGATCGTGAAAGAGTCGATAGGTTCAAAAGGATCAATAGGTTCAATTTTAGAAAGTGACCCTTCAGAGTCTTGCTGGTCTTCAAAAAATGGGTTATAATATTCTTGAAATAATAAGTCAGACTGTATCTAAAACAATGGATTGTAATACCATTGGACTGATGAAGAATGTGAGGATTCCTCATGAAGTTCAGATTTTGCAACGGATTCGGAATGATCTATGTCTTGATTACAAGGTTTTCTTCTATCTTGATCAGTATTTTGAATGGGATAAGTCTTGCCACTTTGAGTCATGATAGTCATAGATGAAGATGTAATGAGAGAAGATTTAGGATAAAGCTAGTCTCTATCTCCAAGATAACAAAAGGAGATGAATGGCTAGAATAGCCAAGATGCAAGATGGACCTAGTTCGAATCGTCAAAAGAAGTGGCTAAAATAGCTGAGATAAGACTATCGCAACATGAGGTACAAAAGGCATAAAGAGATAAGATGAATAGATGAGAGACAATGCAAGTCAAAGCAAAGATCGATCGATTCCTAACTCAAGACAACCAATTTTTTATGGTGAACGACAGGAAAATAGAAAAACAAATCACGGACAAAAAGGTAGATCAGATTTATGTCATTGATCAAGCATGTAAGATAGCAATCAAAGAGTTCAATAAAATAGTCTTCAAGAAATGGGCAAGGGACAAAGCAACCTTGCGCATGAATAGGAATAGTGACTTAGTATTTCTACTCCCTAAGGACTCTACTTGTGTATGTTCTTGAAAATGTTTTAGCAGGCACTTAAAACACAACAACATCCTAGAAAGTTGTCTACAAGGATATACATAGATTTTTTAAAAGGAGTCCTCGATATACGCAAGGTACGTGAGGCACAAATCTGTAGATGAGAAGAATCTAAAATCACACAGCTGGGGGGAGACGGTAACCCAAATCTCCTCCTTCACTTCTCAAAGGTATAAAGTTCTTTGAGGCTTAGCCAAGAGTGAAATCTAACTCATTCCCAAGAGAGGTGTCTTTGGATTCACCTCCTGATATTTATACTCTGTCGGAACACGGGAGTTAAGGTCATCCCTTGAGGTGATGAAATCCCCAAGCAGGCCTTCTAGAAATGAAAAAGTAAGTAATTCACTATCAAAAGTATTGGAAAGCACTAAAGGTGGCGCATTTAACCCTTCAAATAAATGTGAGCTGAGTCCACAAAGTGGTGCATTTAACTCCTCACACAAACTCAAAGTGAGTCCACACCCTAGAAAACAAGTGAGTTCCAAAAATCACAAAAGGGTTGCCTAGTGGAACAATTAACTCTTCTTTCCTATAGACCCCTCCCCTTTAATGTGGTGCTGAGATTGCAACCACAGGGTGGAACAAGGGGCCAGTGGATTAGCGGGTCCAATAACCTAAGATAGCAATCTAGATCAATCACAAGTAATCTAAGACTGCTAATCAATACTACTCATAAGTGCAAGAGGGTTTGAATCATGGAATATTTAACTTTCCAAGTAAACATGAAGTGCGTCCACAAAGTGGTGCATTTAACTCTTCATGTAAAAAAGGAATGAATCCATGCACTAGATTACTCAATGAGATTTTTTTGATATTGGAACCAAGAATTACTTAATGTTTAAAAGACAAGCATGCACTTAAACACAAACTTCTATGAAAGCAAATCTATGTTCGTTTATTTCCCATTAAGAGCATAAAAAATGTGTTCTATGAAAGCGTGTAACACTCAAGCCAAACACATGAGAGATTAATTTTATGCCCAAACCAAGTGTTATAGAGATTTTAAGAACTCACCTTAGGTCCAAAGATCTGCAATCTAGCATTTAGCACACATCTGAAAGTACATAATCAAGACAAATCAATGGCAAACCGTAAGATATGTAACATTGTTGTCTTCAAGACAGTCTTTAAAGATTGATTTATTTGACCTATAAAATCACAATATTAAAATTTCTGGAAAGAATAAAGTTTTTAGCCAACATCAAGAAATATCATTTCCCAAAATTACAAGGTCTTATGATTCAATTTTGTTCCTCAACCAATAACCTTTTCAGACTGCCATTTTTCTGTCATAAACCAGATTTAAAACACCAGGCCCTGCCTAGGGAATCACATATCTTTCTCAGAAAGAATCCAAATGAAACCAAACCAATTTCACAGTAACTATTAATAAATTTAGTTTCCAAATATGTAATCCATTTATTTTTCCCATTCATAAATCATTTTCTAAGAATAAATCATTGCCTGCAACTCCAATACAGATTGTTAAAAACCAGTTTTCACTCAAATGCCCATAACTTTCACAAATCTGCATAAACATGACTCAAACCAAAAGGAAATAAAAGATAATTCATGTATCTTTTCAATTAATATTATTAGAGATATTTATTCTTCACAATTGTTCTATACCAGACGTTTCAATCTGTCTGTATTCAGAGAATCTCAAATCTGCAAATACCCACTTTCACCAAAATGATCATAACTTATTCATTTCTTTATAAAAATGAACCAAACCAAAATAATGAGAAAGAGGATTCATCATTCTATCCATCCATTATTATATTACAAGATTTTTAGGCTGTACATGGCCGTACAAGGCCTCGAACCCATGGGATAGGAACTTGGGAAAGTTGATAGTACCTAAGGTATTTTTGGATGTAGACCTCATGAAAGGGCTAATTCAAGCATACAATCCAGTGGCATGAGCTTTCCACAAGCATGACAAGTCTATACTCTGCATGTTAGATAGAGGATCTTTTACTCAAGCTTTCGACCTTCAAGGACCTATGAGCATGTATATTGACCTAGCAGGAGAGGAGGCCTTGTTTAATAGATAGAGAAATTACTACCATGGAAGAAATATGAGGAGGCTATTCCTAGACAAAACAAAGAGGCGGGGTTGTTACTGAAGAAGGTTACAGATTCATTTGATATTGAGCTTTTCTTTCCCTATTTCTAGAATACCATCTAGGGTCTACACAAAGTTATTGGACTAGATGGAGGTTTGATAGTGACTCCTGACATTTTTTTCATGGCTATAGATGTTCAGGATCTGTACACCAACAAGGAGTTTGATTCTGTGGGGCACATAATCAATGTAATGCACTTTGAGTTGATGAATGCAAAGACTGATTTGAAAAGCTTCAAGTTCAATCACTACTCCATGCGGATGCACCTGATCCTCTATTTCAATATTGGCTACATCAATCCAGGGTTCATCGATGAGACCGAGAATGAGGGAGGACTATTTTGGTTCAGTTGTGGACCAGGTTATGGCATAGAACTTACCATTTCTCTAATTCCATTGCTTTTTATAGTGATTTTGTGGATCCAACAATGAACATGTTAGGTATTGTGAGGGATAGAATTCCTTTACTTGTTATAAAATTGCTTAGACCCGTAGCATTTAATATTGACAATGACATCAAGCACAATTGGGGTGATATTTTTTTTTTTGAGAATTTTACTATTATAAGAGTGGATGCTTGCCCTCAACCTCCACACATACTGCCAAAATTTGTCCCAGAAAGATTGGCAATAGTAGAATTCTTGCGGTAGCTTATCATGATGGATAGAGAGCACTTAGGCCCTAAAAGACATAAGGGAACCTTTCTAGCAAGGAGGTTCCAAATAGGGGATTTCTCTATAGGTAAAGATGCTATGGACCAAATCCATGAATTCCTCAGACAATTCAGATTTCCCTTTGGTAAAGCAAGGATGTATGACCCTGAAGACTTCATTAGAGGAGCATTGAGAGAAATGAGGAATCACAATTTGGCTCTAAATCAGCCTATGGAAGAGGAGGATGTTATTAGAAATGTTTTTAGCAAATTTACCTATGTAGAGAGAACCTGTAAATGGGAAAATATTGTAAGGGTACAGGAACAATTGAAAAAGGTAGACCCTACCTTCCCCGGTTTCTTTCCTGATCTCAAATACATTAAGAAATTTGAAATGTGTATAGAGAATTATGAAGATATTATGTCTAAATTGCAAGACATCCCTGAGGAGAAGGAGGAGGATAGAATAAACCCTAAAGAAGTTGAACCCGATGTGGAGTTTATGGGAGAAATAGAACAAGCTGAGCCATCCACATCTGAGCAGGGGCCATCAAAGAAACAAAAGTTGATGAATGTACCACAAAAGGCAAGGCAAAAGGCACTACAAATCTTGCCAAGTAATAGGCATTACTTTGCTAACTTAAGACAACATTTTTTGACATCAATGGCAGATGAGGGAGAAAAGGTTGTAGATGAGTTAGAATTGGCTGCAACTAGATTGTATGACAAGGTCATCCAAGCTAAAGAGTTTATAGATGATGATGAATTCATCAAGTCCATTGAGTTTAAAATTTTTCTCTTTAGAGTTAAGCAGAATGAATTAACACTATCTTTGAAACCAGGGGAATCACAGGAAAAAATTGTTCAAATGATTGAAAAATTACAGGCCTATGATCCCAACAGTGAAACATTAATTGTTGAGGAGGCAAGAGATCTTGTAAAGAGAAGTGGCATGTTGCTGATCCCTGGATGGGACTTGGAGTCCTCATTCCTAATTGACCAAATCAAGAGAAAAGATAAAGCTATAGCTTATGAAGCTTTTGGCCCTGATGGACTCACGAGGGGTTCTAGATTCAATATGGACACTAAGACACTAGTAGTATGGTGTGTGGCCCCAAAATCTAGTAAGCCCATATTGGTTGACATCCAAGACACCGCACAGGGTAGCCAACTAATATGGAGGTTGTAGGACACTACAGGATCAGAGATAGAAAATCTCCTACATCATGCATCCTCCATGAATAAAGAAGTGGTTGAGGACTTGGAGAACAAGCTAGCTAGGACATTTAGAGATAATGTGGCATCTAGAAAAAAGTTTGAAGAGGAACTGAAGAAGAATTATTTGTTGGATAAGACTGTGAAGGAGCTAAAAGATGAAATAAATACTCTAAAAAATCATTCCAGGGCATTTACAGAGGTCTGTGATGCAGGAGTCCAAACCGAGCATGAGGGGGGCTTAGCTCCAGAACTTGCAACAAAAAAGATAATAATGGACGTTGATCAGCCTGAGCCTGCTGATACTAGAATTGCTGAAAAGGAGACTTCGAAGAAGGTGCTATTGCACAAAGTAAATATTTTAAAAGGGAAGTCTCAAATCCTTCATAGTACTTTCATTTCTTTACAGGGGATAGAATATCAATGTTCTAATGCCTTGTCTGTACTAACCCCATTATTTAATACTTGGGGCCCATACTTGCAATTCTTTGATAGGTTAGTTTTACTAATGGGGAAAAAAATGGAGTTACCTGAGAAAATGATTGATGTTAAGGAAATGGTGTTATTAGTAAAGGATTTGTATGCATTTTTCACTAGCAAGTTACAAAATGTTTAGGCAAAGCTTAAGGTTTTTGCTGAAGAGTCTGAAGGATATATCCTTGCTATTGTGGACAAAGAGGGACACTTGAAGGAATGCCAAGAGTGGGCTGATTCTTTCAACCAAATTATGGAATGTAGCAAGGTGGCTTCTTATTTTGTTGGTGATGCTGACATTTCAACTTTTTATGAAGTTGTGGATGAATTGTACAAGCAGGAGATTGACATGAATAAGTTTGCTGCTAAATCTTGAGCCATAACGGATGCCAAGTGGAACAAATGCCTTGAAGACTTGGAGATGGTTAGAGAGGTAACTTGGCCATCAAAGAGGGACATTGTGGTGTGGGAAAACATTATAGAGATTCAAGCCTTGGTCTTGCCATATTGACATGGATGATGGAAGTAGTTGAGACAATTTTGGTATTAGATGAAGAGCCAATAGAGGGAGGTTAGTTAATTTGATTAGGGTATCTTATGTTTGGAGTTCACCTACTATGGATACACCTTTGGTGCAAATCAAGATTGATTCTGAAGAATCTAGGCTGCCAGCTGTCACCCTAATAACTGTTTCCAAATTTGTTTAATTTTCCAAATGCCAATGTTAGTTTTTATTTTTTGATCATTGATCATTGACATTGATGTATAAATTTGAAGTAAGTTTTAGTTAATACAAATATACAAGGATATTTTTTAATTTTCTAATAGATCATAGAAGTCTGAGACTTCAAGTCTCTGTCCTCTCACCTCTGAGTCTAGTAACTAGTTACTGGTACTATGATCATTGATTCTTGAATTTGAAATTTTGAAGTTAAATTTAATAGTATAATACATGGATATTTTGTAATTTTTAATTTTTTTGTGATTGTGCCTGTGTAATTTTGTAAAGAGCTCATTGGCTCAAGTCAAGAATCTCAATTCTAATTAAGTAAATGCTTAGTATTAGGAAATTAGGTAATTGACAAATGATAAATTGACCATGTTGGTAGTATTTTTAGTTTTCACAATTGTTTTGAGAATTTCCTGTAATTTTCCTCCCGAAGGCCTAGGCCCTAAATTTTGATCAAAATGTTAAAACCCTAAGTGCTAGGTTGAGATATGCTCTAAAAATCCATTAAACCCTAGAAAGGCTCAAATTGGTTCTATTTCATCGTTACTTTTTCAAAATTTCAAGTCACTTAAAAGAACCTTTAAGCGTTTGTGTGTTACTAATAGACCACCGACAATGTTCTGAAGTAACATTGGGTTGTTTCGTAACTTCTCCATGGTTAACTGGTTAGGATGCTAATGGGTTCCAAACTTACAAAGGACTCCCAACTAATGGTGTGTGTAACTTCGGAACACTTTGTCAGGAACAGTTGGTTTACAGAGCTTCGCGAGGGTTTGTTGGCCATTAGTGTTGGTGGTTATGAAGCTACGATGAAGCATCTGGCAGAAAGGCATAACTTCAAAAAGGTTAATCAGTTACAAGATTAAATAGCTGAGAGGTTACGAAAGGTTTTGTGTGGGACTTCGCAAGGTTATATCAAATTACAAATTTCTTGAACATTCTACAATTACAAAAATCATATATATCCCTGCTATTGTGGACAAAGAGAGACATTATACAATCTACATTACAAAAATCATGAATTCAAAATTTCAAATTACAAATTACAAAAATTGAAATTGAAATTACAAAAATCAAAATTCAAATTACAAAAATATGAACAATACTTATTACTTGAACCCGTAGGATTGTAGCTGAATATGTGTCAATTAATAAATTGTCAATAAATTAATAAATATTCAGAATCAAGTCTAATTCCATTATCAATTTATCCAACAAGTACAGTAATAAGTATACAATGTATAAAATTATAAATACCTATTAACCGAATGCTAATTCTAAATAACTTCACTCTTCACTCAGTGTCAGTGAGTAGTCTACCTCGCCCTCTTCTATATCCCACATGGAATCTAGCTCCTAAAATTGACTACTGCTACTAGAAAGAGGTTCTTCTTCATTCTGAATTCGGTATTCAAAATCAAAAAATTCTTCATCTTCATTCTGAGTCTGGGACCAAGATCCATCATTTGTCTCTGAAGCACCATGTTTTGAACTAGTATTCAAAAGCCCTCATCTTTCATGTAGGGAATTCCAAATTGCCAATGCCCTATCATAAGGAAAGTCTGTAACATTGTACTAAGTTACAAACAACCTCAAGCAAGTTTCCAAATTTTTTTCTAGTTTGCTTCTGATCTTTGATTTCAAAAACCCCAATGCACTGAAAACTCTTTCATCTTCCACCGACCCCGATATCATTGTTTGACATAAATCAGCAAGTTTGAAATATTTTGATATTGAATCACATAGTACTTCACTCTGCTCTATCCTTTTCCAAAGCTTGGTTATTGTACCAAGTTGAAATGGATTCTCCAAGTTTTTCAACTGTAATTTCATACATGATGAAAATTGTCTACATTGTTTTTTAAGATTAGTTGAATCTATAATTCCATCAATTGGTTGTCCATTGCAATCTACATGTTTTGAAAACTCTCTGATCAATTCATCAATTTTTTTATGAAACATATGAGCATCAAGTTGTCTGTCTCCGATGTTTTTCCAAAAATGAGGAAACACACAACCCATGGCCTCAAGAATTTCTTCTCTAGGGAATCTTTCACGAATCTCACTTGAAATTTGGTAGGAAATTGACTTCAAATTCTCACTAACAGATTTAACAAACATGTCAAAATCAGCCCTTTTAACTAGAAGTAGTCTTCCTCGCTTGCCCATCTTAGACTGGTGCATTGGTATTTCATATCCTTTCAAAAACATGCATAAATCATTTTTTGCATTGAATTGTAAAAAATTCTCAGCATGATTCAAATCTGTAATTATTTTCCACCTGAAAAAATTTGGGCTTTGAAGTGTTATCATATCTGAGTATAAATTATCTAGGGCAAGGCATGTCATTCTATGTAAATTTGAGTACTCATGGATATACATATTCCTATCTTGGGCTTTCTTAACAAGCTTGTTCATTAAATCCAGCATGGGGAGAAGACTAGCTAAAGTTAACAGAGTCTCTATATCACTTAACTTATGTAACAAATCAGGAGCTTTGTCTATTGTGAGGTGTTGCTCATATATTACTCTGATCAAGGATTGATATTCTGTTAGAACTCTTTCTACTGGTCCATGCAAAGAGATCCATGTGGTCTCAACATCCTTGAGAAGCTTGTTTCCTAGTGTTACTCCCTCTGAGAAAATCTTAAATTTTGCAAAACGTTTAGGACTTCTACATAAGTAAGAGTATATGTCATGAACTAGATCTTCAACTTTTGACACTGTAGGAAAATCGCTTACAATTTTATATGCTAAATTCATTCGATGGGCCATGCAATGTATGCCAAGCATGTAAGGTGCAATACTAGTTTGTAATCTTGCACAGAGACCATTCCTTTGGCCTTGCATTACTGCAACTCCATCAACTCCAACACACACTAACTTCTTTCCAATTGTCAAATCATCCATACCAGCAACTTCATTCAAAGCATTCTTCACTTCAAAATATAATTTTTCTATTGTTGAATTGCCCCTCATTTTATGAACGTAGAGTAGATGAGCTTGGCGAACATGTTCTTTTACTGTATACACATGCATACAAACCCAAGTAGTGTTATCTACTACAATAACTTCATCTATGGATAATGAAATGAATTCGGACTATTTTACTTTCTCCTATAAATTTTGCTTTTCCACCTCAGAAAGATAGTTTTCCATTTCCCATCCAATGTTTGTTGACCAATGTGACATGGGATAGTGAGGAACTTTCAAAAAAGATAATAAATTACCATATTCTGAGAAGTCTCTCATAGGATTCCCTCTGGACATAATATGAAAAACAACACTCATCTGAACGGTCTATGCCAGATTTGCTTCATTGGCTGCATGTTTAAACCTAGCCTTGATTGGATTTTCACTACTAGCAATTACTATAATTCTCTTGTTATGCTCTTCATATTCTATGGCATACTTAACATGAAGACATTCTTCCTTTGATTTCCATCTCTCTACTGATATTTCTTGTCCGTCTATGATCTATTTTTCATAAACCTTACCAATATGCTTTTCTATAGTGTCAAGCTTTAGCTGCAACTTCTTCTCTCTTTTAAGTTTCCAGGTACAAATCTTACACCTACATTCTATTGGTTGTTCATCATTGCTTAGGACTGGTTCAATGAACCAGTACTTTGCTACCCAATCAACCTTAAAATTTCTTGCCATTTCCCACTCCTACCCCATTTTTACTTCCCTTTTTCTTTTCTTCCTACCAACATTATTATTATCTTTATTGCTAGCATTTTCTTCCAACTGGTTTTGTGTATCCCTTATAACATCTTCTCTCATGCCACCATTGTTATCCTCACTTGATGCATTTTGATTTTCATTTAACTCAATGACAACCCTAGCTTGTGGTACTGGTACTGGTGAGCTATTGTGAATGGATTTTACACTCGCAATTGTAGATGTTGATTGAGCAGAAACATTGCCAACTCCAAAGAAGGCCTTTATGGTAGTATCTTTAAGTTTTGGGCATTTTGATGGCCTCCCAAGCCCTTCACTGCCCTGAGGAGTCTTACCCTTGTCTAGCTTCCAATCTCTTCACTACCTTGAGCATGGTGAGAAGTCTGAGTCTCAACCTCCCCTGATATCTGAATCCCTTCAATAGTAGTAGCCTGAGGATAATCAATCTCAGGATAGTCACCCTTGTCCGACATATTTACCCAATGACCTCTCACTAGTCACTAGGATTCTAGCCTCTAGGAATTAAAATTAATAGCAATACTATGAAATGTGAACAAATAATTGTTTACCTTTGTCCTGCTTCCTCTGATTTCTGACTCTCTGAAATGTTGAATCCTCTATTCACTATTGCAAGATTATTATTTTTAAATCTGGCCCTCCAGGCTCTAGCTCCAAAAATTTGTAACAACGCACGATAAGACTACTTTTAATTTTTCTAAATTTGATTTGAATTTATATCAATCCATGATTCCAAATTCCAAATTTCCAATTTTTATTTATTTTTAAATTCTTGGGCTTTTGGAAAAAATGTGCCGAGTGCTGACCTGGTCAATGCTATTTTTGGCAAAAAATTAAATATACGTGGTGGTCAATAAAATAATTAATTAACAGGTTGGTGAAATACGTCATGGACCAATAAAACAATTAATTAACGGGTTGGCGAAATATGTCGTGGACCAATAAAATAATTAATTAATGGGTGGTGAAATATGTCGTGGACCAATAAAATAATTAATTAATGGGTGGCAAAATAGGTCATGGTTAAGATAACAATATAAACCATTTGGCTATTTCAAATTTTACATGCAATTCATAATTAATATGGTTGGTGAATAAGAGATCGTTAAAAGAACCACGTCACATTAATTATAGGCAAATATTATGGTCAACAATGTCAAACAGAAAATCTGATTCACAATTCCAATTAATATTTAGTAGTTACCATGTCAAGATTGGGTGAATATTTTCTAGCCTATACCTGCGCAATTTGTCGATTTCATGAAACATTATTCCCAGAATTCACCAAAAGGTGAATATTCACCACTAAAAATTATGTTGTGTTGGATTTATGCAACTTAAAGCAACATCAAGGGGAATCCTTTGTCACTTTCTTGCAAAGGTGGAGATGACAATGCTCTTGCTAATCTAGGACCATTCATGAAGATGAGAAGATTGACATCCTTATTAGCAACTTGGTTCTTGAGATGTGGTATGAAGTTAGGAAGATGGTCTTTGATTCCTTTGACACCATGGTTGAGACCGCATGTAGGATTGAGGATGTCTTGAAAGAACAAGGAATATTGGCCAACAACAAAAACAACAACAATGGTCAAAATAAAAACAACTCTAAAAAGGATAAAGGGAAAAACTCACATTGGAATAGGAACAAACAAATGGTCAGTGATGGAGTTGTGGACTCTTCTCAACCCAAAGATCAAGTTGTTCTTCACTTGTCTACTGCTATTCAAGCTATGAAGCTCAACTCATCTAACCAACAAGAGTACAAGCCAAGATATCAAGATAAGCCTAAGAAAGAGAGGCGTCAGTTTGCAAAACTTGGTGATTCATATGAGGATGTCTTCAAAACACTCATTTCCAACAACCTTGTGCATCTTCAAGATCCATCAAAGCATCATATACCTGATGTTAAGCCACATTGGTGGGATGAGAAAGCCTTTTGCAAATTTCATAATGGCATTGGACATAATATTGAAAATTGTTGGAAACTTAAGCATATCATCCAAGATCTCATTGAGAATGGAAAACTTCAGATAGATGGGTTGAACACCAATGCTGATGATAAGGCTTTCAAAGAACCTTTTCCCAAGTATGAGAAGGGGGAAACCTCTAAGCCTAAGAATGGCAAGGCTGAGATCAATTACACTTACACAACTGCGGAGAATGTTGTCAACTTGCTTGAAGTTGTGGAAGAAAATGTCAATATGATGAGAAATAAAGATCCCTATGGTTATGATCTAAACATGGACTCTCCTCCTATCTTTGATGAAGAAACTATTGTGGTTCTAAGGGGTCCTAACTCTAGAATGTCATCCAAAGCTCTTAATTCTATCACATGAAGTCAAGGTCCCATTTTCATTAGAGGACCCAGTTCAAGTCAACCCAGTAAACCAAAGCAAGTGGCATCCAAGAATGTCACCACAAAACTAGTTGTGAATCCTAAGTTGAGCTATAATCTTGTAGATTAGTTGCAAAGAACCCTAGCTCATATTTTGATCTTTGAGCTCTTAGAGTTGTCCCTGAGACACAAGCAAGTCCTTGAAGATTATTTTCATACGGTGAATGTCCCTAATGACTTAGATGTTGATCAATTCCAAAACATGGTCAATCATATTGCCAGCCCTCATTACATAACCTTTTTAGAGGATGATGATAAAGCTCTAAGTCACCCACACAATCTCGCCCTTCATATTGAAGTCATGATCCACAAAACCCGTGTCAGGCGTGTGTTGATAGATGGGGCTGTTGGGCTTAATATTTGTTCATTAAGTCTTTTGAAGATATTGGGCTATTCTGAACAAGTCATAGATACCAGAAAGAGGATCACTATCAAAGCCTATGATGAGGTAGAAAGAAGTTCCAAGGGGTTAGTCGTCCTTCTTGTTAGGATTGGCCTTGTTGAGAAGGATATTTTGTTTCAAATTGTTGATGCTGGTCCTCTTGCGTACAATATCTTACTTGGTAGACCATGGATTCATGATATGCAAGCAGTGTTGTCTACCTACCATTAGTGTGTTAAATTCCCCTACAATGGAGTATAAATTTGTATACCTAGGGATAGAACATTATCTATTAACTCAATTTCGATAAGTACTCATGTTCCCCTCAATAGAGAAGCAGAAGATTTCAATGCAATCTTAATAGAATGCAAAGACAAATTCAAGTCAGTAGACCTTGGTGTAGGGGGGTATCAACTTCACTCTTTTACAAAGCTTTCATTTTCACCTACGTCTTATGGAAATCCTTCACAAGAAGTGAGACCTTCCTCTTCAACTATGACTTTATTTGGCACATTTGTAGAGTCCTCGGTGCCTATTCAAGATGAGAAACAAGAGGTAGCTATTAAAGAATAGATTTATAGAGAAGATAAATACATGCATAATGAGAACTTCTCTCCCTCTCCTAAGGCTTATAGAAGAGGGTATACTTTTTTCAAGTAGATGGGCTATCCTAGATATGGCCCTCTTAGTCACAGATTGGATGCTAGATCTGAACCTCTTGATCATGCTCTTTTTGGATGCAGGTCTAAGAAGACAGTTGGCCTAGGATTTGCAAATCATAACAAGAACATTGCTCCTATCCTTGATGAGTTGAATAGTGTAGATGAACCAAAATACATGCCCAATTTGACAAATCAATAGGATATGTGTGAATATTGGGTCCCTTCCACCAATCTCCTTTGGGGAGATTCAGATAATCTAGTTGCTCATGCGATAGTTGCAACATTAGAACAAGATGAATCAGATGTAGAAGATCCCATTAGAGAATGTCAATGTAAGAATATTATTCATTTGATGGAGAGAGATGTTACCTTTGATGACATTAGAGCTTCCACATCAATATGTCCCAAAACTTCATGGTGTAAACATCCTAGTCATAATTCAAAATAGATTCACATGAGTATGAATGGGACTCTCTCTCAGAATCTTCTATAGTTGACATGAATGTTGATGTTATCCACACTTATAGTTCTCAACCTGAGGTAGTTGATGAGTCATGTGTAGGATTAGAGGATTTGAGCCCACATGTCTCCTTAGTGGATGATTCTTCACTTGTTAGGATGAATCCTGATTTGGGTAGCTTAGAAGGATACTTGACGGACTCCAACTCTTTAGTCACTAGAGATGATATCATTCATATCCATAACCTTGAACCAGCCATTGACTTACCTCTTGCTCATCCTAACCTTATTGATTGGTCCCAATGCTATCAAGAACCTGAGCTCTTAACATTCCAAAATGACTATGAGATAACTTGTTATTTGAACGCCATTGAACCCATAGTCTCTTCCACCAATGAATCAGCTACCAGCATGATAGAGGCAGACATCAAGTACCTTAGGCACAAGATAAAAAGAAAAGAAAAAAAGAATAAGAGTTATGCTGGTGAAAGCCACTGTGTGGCGGTGTCAAAACCAAAAAAAGTAAAAATAAATGACATACCCAAGGGTGAAAACCTCTCTAAGGCACCTAAGGATGAGGTACTTGATCGTCTCCCCATCTATTTTCAAGATAGATCTTCAGTTCTTTTTGAGCCAACACAAGCAGTCAACTTGGGTACAAATGAGGCTCCACAAATAGTACACTTGGCTCAGTCCTTGTCAGCACAAGAAAAAGAGGCTTACACTAAGTTCTTACAGAAAAAAGAAGATCAATTTTGCTTGGACTTATTTAGATATGCCAGGGTTGGACACTAATCTTATTATGCATCACTTGTCCATAGCTCTAGCTGTAAAGCCAGTCAAATAGAAATTGAGAAAAATGCATCCTCACATAGCTCTTCTAGTCAAAGCAGAATTAGAGAAACTCCTTGGTGCAGGATTCATAAGAGCTATTGACTATGCTAAATGGATATCAAACATTGTACTAGTTTCCAAACATGACAAATCCATTCAAATTTTCACAGATTTTAGAGATGTCAATAGAGCATGCCCAAAGGATGATTTTCCACTCCCCAATATAAACATGATAGTGGACATGATTGTGGGTTATGAGATTTATTCCTTGATGGATGGTTTTTCTAGATACAATCAGATTAAGATAGCTCCTGAAGACCAAGAAAAGACTGCATTCACTTGTGCATAGGGTACCTATTGTTGGAACATTATGCCTTTTGGATTAAAAAATGTAGGAGCCACCTATCAACAAGCTATGACAACCATTTTTCATGACATGATGCATAAAAACATGGAAGACTATGTGGATGACACTTTGGCCAAGTCTAATAAAAGAGACACACACTTAGATGATTTAGAAGTCATTCTAGATTGCATGGAACAATTTCAATTAAGGTTAAATCCTAAGTGTGCATTTGGTGTCACCTTAGGAAAACTACTAGGATTCATCATTTCAGCAAAAGGAATAGAGGTAGACCTTGAAAAGGTCCAAGCAATCATGGATATGCCACCTCCTAAAAACATTAGTCAAATGAGGAGTCTTCAGGGATGTCTTCAATCCATAAGGAGGTTCATTTCATAGTTGGTAGATAGAGCTCAACCTTTTAACAAGAACTTACATAAGGGAGTCAAATGTGTTTGGAATGAGGAGTGTCAAAATAGCATGGATCAAATCAAGAAATACTTGGTAAATCCTCCCATTTTAATGCCTCCTATCCCAAGGAAACCACTTATTTTGTACATTTCAATGATAGAATCTTCCTTGGGGGCATTACTAGCTCAACTTGATGAACATGGGAAAGAAAGAGAAATATACTACATTAGTCGTACTCTTGTTTCATATGAGGTTAACTACACTAGCATTGAGAAAGCTTGCCTCACAGTTGTGTTTGCTTCCCAAAAGTTACAACATTACATGCTTGCGCACACAATACACCTCATAGAAAAAATTGATCCACTCAAGTATTTACTCAATAAGGCTGCCCTCACAGGTAGACTTGCTAAATGGATGATGATCCTTTCTGAGTTTGACATAGAGTACATTGAGCATAAAGCAATCAAAGGACAAGCTATAGAAGATCAATTGGCTGATTTCCCAATTTGAGATATTGCACCTATTCAAGTTGACTTCCCAGATGAACACCTCATGTATATGACTGCAAGAACATGGAAGATGTTCTTTGATGGATCTTTTATGCAAAATGGTTCAGGAGATGGTGTGTTGTTTGTTTCTCTTCATGGGTACACAATTCCTAAGTCTTACAAGTTATTATTCCCATGTACAAACAACATTTCTGAGTATGAAGCTTTAACAAATGGACTTAAGATGGCCATAGAATGGAGAATCATAGAGTTACACATCCATGGGGATTCACAGCTGATAATCAACTAAATCAATGAAAAATATCAAACAAAAGATGAGAAACTGGTACCTTACAAGAAAATGGTTGATTCCTTGAAATGATACTTCACATTTGTCACATTTCAAAAAATCCCTAGAGCAAAAAATAAAGCAGCTGATGCTATGGCTACACTTGCTTCACTCCTTCAATTAGAGCAACATGAGTCCAACTTTGAATTCCTGGTGGAAGAGCTACATCACCCTATCTATGACTCCCAAGAAAGCCATGTTATTTGTACCCTTGTTGGTCGTGAGTCACCTCATTATGGTGCTATTTACTCATACCTTCGTGATGGCATTATTCCTAAAACCTTTAACTAATCTGAATGCAAAAACCTTACCCAAAATGCCTCTCGCCATACCCTTATCTCTGGTGATTTGTATAGGAGGGGTTTAGATGGAACACTTCTTAGATGCTTAGAAAAGGAAGAATTTGGCCAAGAGTTAGTTGACATTCATGAGGGCATCTATGGGGGACATTTCAATGGTCTTTCCATGGCCCAAAGGTTGCTTAGGGAGGAGTACTATTGGCCTACGATGTAGATTGATGCAGTAGTTTTTGCAAAGTCATGTGAAAAGTGTCAAAAACATGGTAACCTGATACATGCTCTAGGAAAGGAGCTCATTCCTTCTATATCTCATTGGCCATTTCAGTGTTGGGCCTTTGATCTTGTTGGGTAGATTCATCCCAACTCATTAGGTGGACACAAGTTTATTATCACTGCTACTGATTACTTCACTAAATGGGTAGGAGTTGTCCCACTTTTTGTTGCCTCATGCAAGATAGTCTCTCTATTCATTTTGAATCATATCATTTGTCAATATGGAGTGTCTTCTAAGATTATCACTGACAATGGAGGTCAATTCAAAAATAAGGACCTTAAGAAACTCTACAAAAAATTCAAGATTAAGCAACATTGGTCCTCCTTTTACTTCCCACAAGGAAATGGTCAAGCAGAGGCATCAAACAAAACCATTCTTAAAATCCTACATAGAACAATTCATAAGAATGGTAGAGATTGGCATTTACAGATAAATCTAGCTTTGTGGGCTTATAGAATGAGTATTCATACTCCTACTAGGGCTACTCCTTTTTCCCTTACATATGGTGCTAAAGCAATGTTACCTTTAGAGGTTAAGATTCCTTCAGTTAGAGTTTCCCTCAAAGGTCTAGTTACAGATGAAGACTACCGCGCCATGCGACTTCAAGAGTTAGAACTTCTAGATGAGAAACGTCAAGCATCATTTGACCACATGAGGGTTTATCAAAAGCACTTGTCCAAAGCCTTCAACAAAAAGGTTCTCCCTAGAGAATTCCAAGTGGGAGATCTTGTCCTACGAGAAAATCCTAAGAATCAACAACATAGAGATCAAAAGGGAAAATTTGAACCAAATTGGCTTGGACCTTATATCATTACAGCAACTTTTGGGAAATGTGCTTATTTATTATCTACTGAAGAGGGAGAGTAGCTCCCTAATCCTATCAATGTCTTGCACCTAAAGAATTTATATCCATGATGCCCATTCTTTTTGGGGGCATCCTTTGTACATATTGATCCTGAAAAAAATCTTTAAAAATGATATATTGTCAAAAATTCTAAAAATCAGAAAATATCCTGAAAAAAATAATCATCTTAGTGAAAACCTAGCAATAGGCACTTTGATGTATCTCAAAAAAATTATATATTCAAAAAATACCAAAAAAAAAATCAAAAAATTCAAAAATTCAAAAAAAATAGAAAAAGTGCCTTGGTGAAAACCTGGAAACAGGCGCCTTGGTAGCAAAAATACAAAAAAATTATAAAAAGTCTTGTTTTGTCATGTGATATTACCTACTTGCAAGCATTTGATCCTTATCTTCGGAACTCTGTATCAGTTAATACACTTAAATTTTTAAATGCAACACTTAATGTTTGAGCTCTGTCATGATCTTTTCTTTGTGTAATGACTATTATTGATTTTTATTGAGTGTCCTTGTATAATAAGTCTCTCTGGGATGCATAGCTAGAGGACTTGGGGCATGGGGCATGTTTTTATTTGCTTTCTTCTTGTGGGTGTGGTCTTGAAGCTCTAGAGTGTCTCTTGTTGTTCCCTTGAAACACTTAGGAGATTTGAGGCATCATCCTTGCCTATTTTTGCACAACCATTCTTATGGTCATCCTAGCATTTATGCCTTGATGTGAGCATGGTTTTGCTACATTAAATTGGGTAAGCTAACATCGAAGTCATCTTGACCTTTATGTCTTTGATGCTTATGTTAGAATCTTTCCACATTCCAATCCAATATAAATCACATTCATATTTTCATAGTTGCGCTTGTGGCTGGTGATGATTGTGTGATTTTCCGATGTCCGTTAGTAATGGCCCAATGATGAAAATAAGTTCCTTTACATTCTCTAATGAATGATGAACACAAAAATCTTATGTTACAATTTCTCTATTGCAAGTACACCTTTGCATTTTCATGTAGCTTGCATTGTTAGACTTCATGTTAATTTGCATTTTTAGGCTACATTATGTGTTTGAGAGGGTTTCCTTCATCTTTCTTTTTGGACTTTTAATCAACTATGATCACATTTTGATCTTCATTTCCTTGTCTTCTTTCGTGATCTCAATCAAAATTTCCTATCTTAAACAGTTGATTGATTTTGAGGCATTCTCTTTCTTGAGGTAAATTCTCTTTCTTCTCTCCATTTCTTTTCACCTCTTCAAAACTTATATCTTCCATTCACTTTCACCCCACTTATTTTCTTCTAATTCAACCTTGAGGCATAATCTTTCATTATTTATGATCTACCTTGGTTCTGTGATCCTTATATCTTTCATCTTACATCAGGAACCTTATCTTTAGTTCGATTTGATCAAATTTATCAATTTTCTATTTCCTCTATCTCATTTTGATTTCGATCACGAGGGGGCAATACCTATCAAACTTCAATCCTTGATTCATCTTTATCAATCCTATCAGTTGCTTCGCTTGGGGCAACCTTGCTTGAGACTTGACAATTACCTATTTACAAGGGTGTTGGCCTTGTCTTTTTCAATCAGCTTATCTTTGTCCCGATGTGTTCCCATTCGTTGATCACATGTCTGGGTTATTTTGTGATCCCAAATCGATCTCACATTTCAACTTCCTTATTTGACTACATGTGTTCCTGTGAAGATCATGCATTAGTCAAAGATGGGAAAATGTATGCATCCTAAAATGGTCGCCTAGACTTTGGGCCCCCATTCATCAACTTATCAATTTCTTGAATCAATGCTTTGCAATATTTTCAATTTAAATTAATTTCCTTGATCAAATCATAATTAATTCAATTATTTCAATATTTCCTAAGGTTTGACCATTTTATCCTAAGTTTTATTTAATTAAGAGAACATGCTCCCTTTTAATTAAATAAAGATCCATTTTAATTAAATAATAAAATCACTTTATCCTAAGCCACATTTAATTAAAAGAACAAATCTATTTTAAATAAATAAAAATTATTTTAATTAAATAATGGAAACCAATTTGCTAAAAATAATAAAATAAAAATAAAAATAAAAAGACTTTTTGTCTACACATTGAATGTACACTTTCCAAGATGAGTGGAATCTCCTTTTGCCTCTTAATCTCCTCCACACATCTTTTTGTCTCTTAACCATGTCCATTGATTTTGCCTCTTGAGAATCTTGAGCACATGGATCAACCAAGATTTAATCTCCACTATTGCTCATTTTTTTTTGCCTCTTAATCTTGACCGTCCATTCATTTCTAAATCCTTTATAAGGAGCCCTCTCCTTCTCATTTATGCATTGAGATTTTAGAGATCAAGATTTTATGTTATTGTTATACAAGTTTGGAGAACGATTTTGGAGGAGAATTTGAGCACTTGAGCTTGAACATTGCAACTTCTCTTTTCTTGTCTTCTTCTCTCATGCCTCCATGACAATCCATTTAGATTACTTTTGCACTTTCATATTAGATTAGATTCATATTTCCTTTCATAGAATAATCTTGCATAAGCATTTCCTTTCATAGATTAGTTTGCTTTTATGCATTGCTATCATTTAGAATAGCTTCCATTTTCATTTGCATGCATACTTGATGATCATGGTGTAGTACCTTGCCCCTAGTCTGATTTTATAAATGTTATGATTACTTTAGAATGATAGAATATATGTTAGGAAATCATTAAAACTTATGATTTTATTGACCCCATACTTGCATGTGTATGGTTGATGTGTTTGTTTTACATTTCTGTTTGACATGCCTAATGTGGTTGAGGGATGGAGTCATAGTTACTTTCTTGCGAGATCCACATGATCGATCGATCCCTGCCATTGTCTGTTATATCTCTCTATATATGCACATGCTTGTCTCTTATGCAGGTTTGCAAGTACCGGGCATCGACTTCCTTGAATTGTCAGGATGAGTGTGCCCTATCACTAATCTCAATGGTAAAAGAGGGGAGATAATATTTAGTTCCAATCCTAACCTAAGCCAATTATTGTCCTAAAGTAGGGGACAAGATTCTGTGTTTCCACCCTTTCTAAACTCGTCCAACTGGCAAGAGTTTACACCTATGTCCTGAGCATGAATGTGGGTTCTTAGGTCTTTTTGATTCTTTGATTTGTGGCGTTTGGTGTGATTTCTATTTTTAGATCATTCTATTTTTTTAGTTGTGGCTTAGTATTTAAATGGTATTTAAATAAATGTATTTATTTAGTTTAATTATTATTTTTATTATATAGTTGATGCATAAATTAATTAGAAATTAATTATATGCTATTTGAAGTGTGGTTGAAATATTTAATTAATGTGAATTAATTAAATATCTTCACTTTTGATTTATTTAATGAAATTTAACCTTTGTTTAATTAAAATATATTTTATTAAATTAAAGGTTATTTTGGCATGTGGTTTTTATGTTAACTAAATGTTCTTATTATTATTTAATTGAATGCATTGTGTTGCACATTCATAATTGATTGAAATTGAATTAATAATTCAAGTTGAAGTTTGGTTATGTGCTTTCAACTAAAGTCAAAGTGGAAAGGGGACTTCAGTTCAACTGAGGCTGAACTGTGAATTGAAGTTTGTTTTCATGCAAAGCCCTTTTTGGAGTTGAGTTCGAATTCATGCATGAGAAAGGAAGTTTCTTTAAATATTGGGGGTTTTAGCCTTTATTCGGGTACACAAGTTTTGGTGGAAGAATTTTGGAGACAGATTTGTGACAGATTTGGGAGAGTTCTTCGAAAAGCTTGGAATTCTATTGTTCTTCATTCTGGACATCATCGAATCTGTATAATTTTGTTTGAGGTAGGTTTTGCAAATTATTCTTGTTATTACTTTTCAGATCTCTGTAGAAAATAAAATTGTGTCTACCTCGTGCCTGTTGGATTTGAATGTTTGGGAAAGTTTTGATTGTTTATTGCAATTTGTTTTGAATTCTCTCACTTATCTATCATGGAAGTAATGAAAGTGTTTGCAAAATCTATAAAGAATTATTAGAGAACATATACAGATTAGGGTTTTGATCCTTGTGGGGGAATAATTGAGTTAATGTTTATGTTAAAAGGTAATCTATGTTTGATGAATATGTTTATATATATATATAGATATCTATATATATATATATATATATATATATATATATATATATATATATATATATATATATATATATATATATATATATATATAGATATATCTATATATATATATATATATATATATATATATATATATATATATAGATATATATATATATATATATATATATATATATATATATATATATATATATATATATATATATATATATATATATATATATATATATATATATAGATATCTATATATATATATATAGATATCTATATATATATATATATATATATTTACTGATTTATTTAAAAAAAAAATTAAATTAAATACTGCTGATAAAGCAAATATGGCAAAGGTTTTAAAATATTGGAAAAAGTTTATATTTTTTAAAATGTTATTTATTGGGGCTTTAAAAAATCCCCTTACCTTTCGGTCCTCTGGCAACTGTCGTGTGCACAGTACCCAGTGGTACTGAAGCACGACAGTCCTCAAGGGGGCTGTCATGTGGCAGTATCGCAGGTACTGTCACCAGCCGCAAGGGACAATGCTGACAGGGGTGTGGGGACCCGCGGGTACCCCCCCCCCCCCCCCCCACTTTAATATGTATTTTGTTTTTTGTTTTTTAAATTAAAAAACTTTTTTGATTGTTAGTTTTTAAATTATGTTATTAATTTAATTTATTTAATTTAGTTTAGTTTTTATTTATATTTGCTAATTTATTTTTATTTAATTATTATTAAAATAATTTTGTTTGGTAATTAATTTATTTTATTTTATATTAAATATTAATTCTTTTTAAAAGTTAGTTTAAATCTAATTCATAATTTAATCCTTAAGTTACGAAATAATTTTTATGAGGATATAATTGTGAATTTTTAATTTGTACTTTAAGTAATTTAAATTGGTCTATTATGTATTTACTTAGTTTGATTTTAAATTGAACTAGGTAAATTATGTATTTATTGGGATATTTAAATTGCTAGATGTATTTGAGAAGTTAGATAAATTTTGTAATGTTTTAGATTGCTTGTATTTGATTTAAGTGTTAGGTTGAAATAGGATCTTTTGTCATCATGGAGTTGTATATTCATGTGTGAAATTTAGTGATGCAATCTTTAACGTACATGTTTTATATGAAGACTTTTGATGCCCTTGGACATTTAGTCTTGGATTGATTTTTAGGGATTGTAGTTGACTTTTTGGGATATAATCCGAAGGTGAATATATCAGGTGTTATGATTGTCTCTTTTGTTTGCTTTGCATACTTTGTTAAATTGTATGAGTTGTTCTAACCCTAGGTGGGTTTTGTACTTGGTGTTTTCAAGTCTTGCATGTTGGATCTTGATGTTGTGATTCGTGAGTTGTGTTAACTCAAATTTCATATTGATCTTGTGAAACCCTAGAGTAGGTCATCTAAGTGTATATCAGGAGGTGGCTTGTGAATTGGTGTCAGAGCCCAGAAGTGGCTACCAGGAGATCCCATTACAAGTAGAGTAATAAGTGATAATTAATAAACATTGGGAATCTAAAATGAACCTAAAAAGATATTTTGTGCCTTGCCCATGCCTAAGTTCCTGATTGAGTTTGACTAGGATGGGAGTTGAGATGATGCTTGCCGCCTTTATGGACTGGAGATGGCATAGGTAGTACCTTGTCTACATGAAAGGTTACTATAACCACATAGAGTCACTAAGGTGCCAGGGTCTGAAGGGACTACCAGGATAACCTTAGAGTTGGCTTGTGTGATGACACTTCTTGTTTACATCTTAGGTTTCCTACATGTTTTGTTTGCCTCTAGTAGAGTATGTTATACCTTATTGTACTTTTGGTATCTTTGAGTTAGAAGCTTTCAGGACCTTCTTCCTTGGTTATTGTTGTTGTTTGTTATCTGAGTGGGATCTGATTTTATCTCCTCAAGATGGTGGGAGTGGACCGTTTAGGTTCACGAGGTCAGGTGGTAGTGATTATTTTACCATTTGAGATTTTGACATTCGTGCATCGAGGCTAGATGATCTATGTGGCAGTTGTTCTTTCTTGTTCCTCTTCTTTCTGCGATCTTGTATCATTGTATCAGATATTCAGAGATATCATGTTGTATTTATTTTTAGTTATTGTATATCATACCTTGTGACATGTCAGTGGATGTGTATTATTATGGTTACCTTAAGGTACCAATTGTATTTATGTAATCTTTTGTATGATGTTGTATTTATCTTTCAGATGTAATCTTGGGATTCATATCTTTATCTTATATTAATTAATTAACCCTTTCGTAATCTACGTCAAGGAACCCTTGAGAGTTGTAACCTATGTTAGTTGTGTATTGCTATGCTTTGCTTCCACAATGTGAAACTTTGGTGTTATTGATTGTTAACTTTAAAAAAAAATTATTTTGCAAACTTAGTCATATGTTTAGGTTAAGTTCTTTTGGGTTCCCTGGCAGAGAATTACACATGGAGACTAGCATTCTTGTTTTTCCTCTTTGAATCTCTCATTTTATGGTGTACTTGCATGAGCAAAAACTAGGTCTAAACTAAGGGCCTCCATTATAAACCCTTGCACTCCATGAATAGAGAGCTATGAGTCACCATTTGAGACATCATTCTTGAGCAATCTTGGATTTAATGACTCATAAAAGTGTGTCAATATTTTAGCACACACATACCATGAGCATGCACTGAGGGGGACTTATGCAAGTTTTGAGTAAAATTTTGTCATGTATATATGAAGTAAGGATAGTTTGAGATATATTAGTTTATATACATTACAAGTTTTGATACTAATGCCAAAGGGGGAGATTGTTATCTCTATTTGAGCATTAGATGTTGTCATTAATTAGTATCAAAGTGGATCAGTCAGTAAAAGGAAGAACTTCAAGCTACAATATGCTAGTCAGTTAATCAAACAAGCCTTCATACTGAGTATTCCTAAGGAAGTACCGAGAACTAAATGGAAATAGGTTTAACCAGGCACTAGAGAAGTTTTATCGAGCATCAGAGTATATCGAGCATCAAGCGTCAAAAGACATCAAGCAAAGTGGACACCAAGTGCCAGTATATTCACTGAGTAGTATTGGTTGTGTTTATCAAGAAATCTAGGAAATGACATAGTAATTAGTTATGGCACATTTATCTATGTAAACAGTTACAACAGATTCATAAAATTTTTTACCAAGATCGAGGATTATTTATTGTATATGTAATCATTAAATGTAATGATGATTCCTATGTAATAGTCAGATCTAGGTTAATTTTCTACATCATAGATCTTAGGTTTTCCTAAGAAGATGTAAACCTAATTAGGTCATGGCAGCCATGTAAATCATAGCAGTTTTCTATATATTTGTAATTCATGTCATTTTGATATAAGTGTGAAGAAGGTGAATAAGTGTGAATCAAGCAGAAGATCTTGAAGCAGTAGCCATCTTCAAGACATTAGAATTCAGACATGGTTTACATGTAAGAGCAATGATTAGAGATAAAAATCTAGTTTATTCAGATGCTGTCAAGGCTACCGAGCATAATAAAGGTGATATTTATTCGGTATATCATAGATCTGATTTAGAAAAAGTATAGTTTTTATTTACAAATACTTTATGTTATCTTCTAATCATTGTAACAGAGTTAGTAAAATCTCCTAACATAGTAGACTTAGCAGTCTGTTTGTAAATCTCTTAACCGAGTACACACTCAAGTAGTGTTGTTTAAATCCTTTAAAAAGGTAGATCTAGTCGATCTGATTGTTACTCCTAATAGGGTAAGATCACCAGAAGTGATCACAACTTCTAGCCTTAACCAACATACTTTATTATTTGTAGTAGTGAAGAATTTATGGGTGCCATCCCCACCATAGTTTTTACCTTCTAAAAAGGGTCTCTGTGTAACCAAAATATATGTGTTATGTGATTGAATTATTGTTTTTTTTCATACACTTTACATTTACCAAGTCAATTGAATGAATGTTGCAAACAATGGATTCAGTTGGATAGATTAGTTACTACTATTTGTAGATTGAGTATTTAGTTGAAAAATTTTGAGGGTACTAACTCACCCCTCCCCTCTCAGTCCCTTATCTTTCCATTCCAACACTATCTCCATGTCTTTCTTTACAATATTTTATGCTATATAAACATCTCCAAAGGGCACACTATCCACTCGAGATGACTGGAAGATTCAGTAAGATATAATATTGCTTGTGAATCTTCTCTTGGGATCATCAATAATAGATAATTTCAAACCTATACTATCCTATTTAGCTTGAGGAAGCTCACACAATTTATTCTTGTCTATTTTCTTGTAGGCTCTTAGTCTATCACCAACCATATATCTAATGAAAATGTGTAATACATCTTTTGTGATCTTTATTGGGGCATCGAGCCATATGAAATGATCATGTAATCAACTTAGAAATATTCCCTTCCATTCCTATTTAAAGACTTTTGGTACATGCATAGCATGGACCAAACCCTTGGTTTCTAGATGTGTGTGGTCATCCTTCAACTTTCCATTAATGCATAAATTCATATAAGATGTATCAATTTATGCTTGGAAAATATCTTCAATATTTCAATGTATGAAGGTGCAAATGTCTTCAATAAGTATAACTCTTGGTGGGATTAACGATAGGGCTCCATACTTATCAATTTTAGTAGCAATGATGGGTGGCAACTTATCTTTTGGATTGACAAGGTCAATCTTCTCCACAACAATGAGCTTTTGAACTTTGGGTCCCATTTGATACTCAAAAATGATCTTTCGATTGATAGGGTTTCACCTAAATAATAGCTTGATTACTCTCACAAAGCTCAGAAAAAAACAAAATTACCTTGAATACATTTGAAAATGCTTGGGATTTCTTGAATGATCACTTGAATTTTCTCGGTAGTCTCTTCTCTGCTAAGTGCTTCAAATGCTCACAAAAGTGTAAGGTAAAAATGAAATATCATGACCTCTATTTATATATTTTCTTCAATTAGGGTTTCCAACGACTATAATTTTATCTTTAAATGCACTCTACTGACTCCCTTTTTACTGAATACCAAATACACTTTCCTTTAACCAAATAGAAAAAAATAGCTTATAATCTTACCGATCAAAAATATGAAATGTCAACTTCAAAATTATATCCAAATGCATCTTAGCATGCTAATATGGATCTTTGCACAAATGCTAGGAACTGATTTAAGATATAATTTTAATTATCAGTTCCTACACATACCTTTGATCCATTAAGTGAAAATAGGTGCACCCAATCCAGAGGATGTGGTGCCATCATTTGTTCCAAGCTCAGTTCCATCACCTTGAGACTTCCTTCTCCATGTTCTATTCATCTAATCTCTTATCTCATCAACATTAACTTGAGTAGTCTCACTTGATTGTTCCTCAGTTGGGGCTTTACCTCAATACTTGCAAACCTTGGCTAGGTGAATGACCTTGTGACAATGAAAACAATCCATTCCAAAATTCCTCCATGATCTTCTATTGTTCATACCATGCATCTGAAGGCAATTTTTAGCTATGTGACCAAATCTCCCACATGCAGTACAAGTAATTCTTGTATTGTAGTCCCATGGTATGGTTGATCCTTGTCAGTTGTTATCAATATTTTGTTAGTTAGGGATCCATTTCACATTCTTTCTTTGTGACCTGCATTCTTCAGACTTGTGGCCATATCTATCACAATTGTTATAGTAACCATTGAATTTTATCTTCCTTGACTTGTTAGCAATCTTTGATCTACACTCAAATGCCTTGTGTCCATATCTATTGCAATTGCAATAATAACCATTAAACTTAGGAGTACTCTATGGATTACCTATTTTTCTCTTGCAAAAATTTTTTGTATGTCTTGGTTTCCCATAGTGGTAGCAAGTACACTTTGTCTTCAATGGGATAGAAATAGTATCTTGGTTTGCTACCTTCTTGGAGGACTCACCCTTCTCAGCGGTATTATTTGCATTGAATCCAAGTCCAAAAGTATCTCTCAGTTGTCTATGACCTCTTAGTTGTTCATCCAATTTCCTTAATGATTCTTCATTTCTTTTCAATACTTCATTAGCATCTTTCTCAAATTTCAATTCATTCTTCAAATGTTCATTCTCAGATCTCAGTTCAACAATCTCTCCAACTTTCCTTGCAACTTCTTGATTTGCTTCGACTAGTTGGTCTATCAAGTTGTAGTGAATTTGTGTTAACCTTAGTATTTCCCCATCTTTCTCACTCAGCCTTGCATTCATTTATCTTCTCTCATATGCAACCATTCTTTTGACCTCTTCATCTTTTCCTTTTTGTTCAAGTACTTCACACATCCTTACCAATTGGGCTTCTTGTTCTCTTTTTAGTGCTTTTACCTGATCAGCTAGGTTTTTGTTCTTTTCAGTCAATTTTGATATTGCAGCCTCAAATTCATCAGGCATACTTCCTTCTGATAGTTCTTCAAGTTCTTCAACTTGATCATGAGTGTCCTTCAATTGTTGTGTTAGATCCTTTCTCTTGATGAGTGAATGCTTTAGTTTTCTACTCAATTCTTCATTCTGCTCATTGGCCATCCTCAGTTCCATGTTCATTCTATCCATCACTTTTTCATACCTATAACTATCCATCTTTCCAAATCTTTCCTCTCAAGTGGTTAAACTTCTCAATAAGAGATTGAGCTCTGATAACAATTGTTGGATTAAGTATGGAAAGGTAAGTACTGAGAGGGGAGGGGTGAATCAATACTCCAAAAACTTTTAATTAAATTTATTAACCATTCACAAAATTCATAACTTTGCATGCATGTCATAAAACATATAAAACATCAACATAAAATATAACTCATAACACATTCATTTTGGTATCGCATAAATCCTTTTTAGACGATAAAAACTGTGGTGGGGATGACACCCACAAAACTTCACTACTGCAATAAAGCACACTTAAGAGACTTTACAATTTTGATTACAAACTTAATCAGTAACATATATGTCTATAGTACTTGCATTAATCATATGCTTATCAAACTCACTATGCTCATTAACTATTTACCTCATACTGTGCTTTACTCACGATAATAATTTTGTACTCGGTAGTTTCAACACTGAATCATAATTACTCTTTTCTCTTTAATGTTCTGTTACTCAGTGGCTTCTCAATTCATAGCCTTCTATCTGCAATCTCTTCTTCACATCTACACATTACATTAATCTCACATGCATACTGATCTTCTCTCTTAGATCCAATTTATATACAATTCTAGAAGTGGTGGAAATGTTCTAGAATCATCTCCTTAAGCGGTGCTAACATTGGTTACTCCTCTAATGTATATTTCACATTTAATTCTTATTGGTGAATCTCACCTTTTAATCTTGCATAATCATCATGTTTGAATCTCCAACGCTCTGTCAAACAATCTCCTCAAGATTTGTAAACCATTCTATGCTCGATGTCCAGGTTTAATGTATCTAATGATTCTTCTTGTGTCAGCCTGTCATGCTTGGTAATACATTTTCTTGTTGCTCAGTAATTGTATATCTTGTCTTGGTTTGGTAGATGTTGTAGCTCAGTACAACTCAATGCTCAGTGCCTAAGCTTCCTTTTCCTTAACCAAAAATTGTCTTTCCTTTATTTTTTTTACCGACTAGCTTGTTTCTCTTACCGACTTGACTTTCCTTCTTTACCAAATGACTTTGATAATCAATATGACTTTATCATAACTAATGACAACAAAATAACTCTATATCAGTATCAGTTTTGTGTGGTGTCTTTCATGATTTTACCTATGTGTAGAGACACATTTTTTGTACTACAACTATATTGATAAAAATTGAGCTTGAAGGTTCCTGTATTAGGGGAATATGTATGTTTGGCTCCTTTGGTTTGTTCCCCCTCAGGGTGATAGGACTTGGGTGGGATGTTTTGGTGGGTCTCTTAGATATGAAGACTAGTTTTTGGTGGGGAAACTTTGACTATGTTTCTTGTTAGAATGTAATTATTAATAAAAGATACATGTTTTTCCAATTAAATTATTTTATTTGTTTAATATCAAAGCATAAGTTGCCAAAAAAATAATTCAGCTTCATTTTTTATGTAGCATAAATTGCCAAAAAGTGATTTCATTTTCTTTATATGTACCATAAATTGCCAAAAGAATATTATTTTCATCATAAAAAGTATCTAAATCACCAGAAAAAATAGTACATTTCTTTGAATACGAGGTAAAACTTCTAACAATATAATTTCTCTTGAGTATGTGGAAGAATATTATTTGCTAGATTTTTTCACAAATTTTAGGTGATTTCAAATGATTTTCCAACCACATTAATATTATGTTTCCACACAAAATAAAAAATTCACTAGTATACTTACAAGTGATTCCTACAAAAACAAAAAAAATTCCAATATTTACTACTTTTTAGGGGTAGGGAAGGTGGGGGGTTCTTAAAGTTATCCCTAATTTGGATAGAAAGAGACTCGATATATTTATGGTATTAAGCTAAATAAAGGAAGTTGATGTATCTTCCACTTTACTTATTCCCCAACACACTCAATTTAATGTCACTGGTTCATAGATCAATGTTATGCCTAGGATATCTTTGCATATGTTAGAAAAGGGTTCTAACATTGATCCCCTATCTAGTGTTGTTGTTCCTAGCATCAATGTGGGAAATGTTCCCTTGGGGTATTCCATACCACCTCTTGGTGTTGGGGCTGGAACCAGTATTGGTCTTGGTGCTAGTCCTACTACAATTCCTAGCATTAATACTACAAGGATCCTCATCTACATATCAATTCTTTTCTTATTTTATGCAGTGAGTATCATAACCTAGATTATGTCTTTCTTAAACTATTCTCCTATTCTCTTGAAGGGATTGTGTTAGAATGGTATAGCTCTCTTCTAGACTATTGAATTTAAACCTTTGATGAATTGATGGTTGTGTTCCTTAAAAGGTTCTAGGCACACATTGGTAACAAGGTCATTATTGCTAACCTTTTTCTTTGTAAGAAAAACTCAAATTATAGGTTAACATACTTCATTTTGAGGTATCAATCTACATCTATGAGGTATCATTTATTGATGTGGTAATTAATTACCATAATAAATGCAAAAAAGAGATCTGAAATTTTAAAGTAGCATGACATGGACACAATGTTAGTAGCATAAGCTTTCACCCTCAAATTTTATGTTTTCAAATATTGTAAATTTTACATACATATTGTATACTTTTAGGCTATTTTTTATTTAACACAAAATTTCCCCTTTTAATGTGAAGAGAAAGTCTACCACACATCTATACCATTTTGTGTCGCACTAAAAAGTGTGAATTAAAAAATAAGGCATTCACATAAAGTTTGATCAAATTTTAAGGAGAGGAGTCACATCCATATTCATCATCTTGACAACAAATGTGCTCTACTTGAACATCAAATGGGTTGAAGAAACAATCTATAGTAAATTTTTACCTCACCCACTCACAAAAGTAGTGGAAAGTTGTACTTATTTAATTAGAAACAATTTACCTTTTTCCCATTGAAAAATTTGTTACATTTAAGAATAGCTAAACCAAAGTATTAAAAAAAATCTAGCACAACTCAATAATGCTTTGTTGTTCATATGCTAAACTTAAAATATGCATCTACTTGCAACATATAGATCTTGATGGGAAGTGTGAAGAACCCTTTAAAGAGGTTCTTCATACTTCCCACCTTGACATTGCATCAAGACCATCTTCCAAACATATTTTTCAACCTTCTTATTCTCACTCCCCTTCTTTAAGTCAAAGATCTAGGTCCCCTTGTCCAAAGGATACAAACACTTCTATTCAATAATGTTTTTTTAGGCATAGATCAAGGTCTCCAATGATTGCCAAGTCTAACTTGGGTTCTTCTAATCATTCATTCTCTAGAGCTAATTATTTTGAAATTATTCCAAAAGAATACATTCCCTCCATTTGATCCTTTCCATGAATTTCAAATTGATGTCATGCAATGTTAGCAGGATTTCCATCCCTCATCGCAAATATAGAATTAGAGAGATAATAGTTAATTACAAACTTGATATTGTTTTTCTCCAAGAAGTAATACTTGGTGGTCTCCATCTCTCTTCTTCTCTTTTCAATATATGGAGAGATGCTTCCTTCTTTTATACATTGCATTTTCAAGTTAGAGGTGGGGTTGTCCCTGGTTGGCACCTTGGGTGCATAATTTTGTCATGAATCAAGGTGAGGACACTTCACACAATTGTGTGTGAGTCCTCACCTTCATTAATGGAAAACCTTCTGGATTCTTCTTGGATTATGTTTCTAATTTTTCAAAAGACAAAATTGTGTTAATGGATTGGATGGCTAGGAACCTTCCTCATGTTGATTGGGTAATAGGCGGTGACATTAACATGGTAGAACATCACAATGATCATATTTGGCTCAAGCATACTAAGATAAGTGATGAGGAATTTGATAAATGATTATTTTATCACAATACCCTTAGTTTGTTAGACCCTATTCATAACAAAGGCCCCATCCATGACAATAACTAGTTCACTTGGTCAAACTACAGATTTGGAGAGGAGAGAAAAATTAGTAGGCTAGATAGATTTTATATTTCTCCCAATCTCCATACTTTTTAGGATGCTACAAGTTTTTGTATTAGAGTATATTAAACTGTTGGTCTCTCAGATTATTTTCCTATAAATTTATCAATTTCAAGGGTTGATATGAATAATGAGGATTCAACGTTTCCATAAAACCTTAATACTTATCACCTAAAAAATCCTTCATGTGTTGTTGTTGTAGTTGGTCTTTGAATTTATATCTCTAAGGCCAATTGAGGGGATTCTCAAAGGAAATGGTTAATTATGCTATTTCAAGGTGTGAAAAATTCCTTCATGTTTTCAGAAGGAGCATGTCATGGCAACCAAACCATAAAGAAAAATATCTCAATGGAAAACTTGAACATGACAAAAAAATATTGAATGTCATGCCTAACAATATTAACTTACACATTTCAATAGAAACATTATAAGATCAACTTTGAAAAATGGATAATTATAGAGGTCAAGGTGCTAAAATTAGGGCAAGATTACATTTGGCTAAGGAGGGGAACATGGGATCTAAATACTTCTTCAACTTTCCAAATTATAAGCATAAAATGAATACATTGGAGCTATCCAAGATTAATGTTTTCTTCACATGAAGTTAGAAGAGATTAAAAATCTGTTTCAAAATTATTATGAAACTTTATTTAAAAAGATGATCATTGGCACGATGTCTAACCAATTTTGGAAGACATTGTTAAAGATCATATTCCAAGGAAATTAGACAATGATTATAGCCAAAATTTAGATCACAACCTTTCCATTGAAGAAGTGGAACATGTTATTTCTATGACACCCAATAAAATTAAAGGAGGTGATGAGCTTTTAGTATAACTCTATCAAACCATGTGGCAATATATTAAATATATTTTTTATTTTATCTATTTAGAGGCTATGGAGACTAGTTATTTAGGGTCTAATATCAACAAAAGAATTATTAAACCCATTTCTAAAGGGAAAAATGGGGACATGGTTTCATAGTGGTAGCCTATCACATTGCTTAATACCTCCTATAAAATTATTGTTAAAGCATTGGCTACCAAGAGGAAATAGTGCTAAATCCATTGTTAGATAAAAAATAACTAGATTCCATGGTAGGATTTATTCTTGATATTATCTTCCATGCATGGGAAATACAAGAGTGGGATCAACAATTAGGCTAAAATGATATCCCTTTGAAGTTAGATTTTGACAAAGCCTATGAAAGAATGTGTTGTATTTTAATTCTCAAAATGATGCAATGGTTGGGGTTTGGTTCCAAGTTGTGCAATCCTCAACTAATAATAAATAAAAAATTGTTTACTTCTTCTCCTCTACAACACTCTATTAGACCAGGTTGCCTCTTGTATCCCTTTTCAATGTGCTTGTAGCTGGTGCTCTTAGTTATCTATTTCAAAAATACAATCAATTGAAAAAGATCAAAGAGTATTTTCCATTTCCAATAATTGAGTTGTGTTAAACTCAGATTTTGGTTATGATAGTATGCTTTTCCTTGAAAAATTTGAAGAAGAGACCTCCAATGCTATGGTGTTACAATCCCAAAATTAGAGAGAAGGCCATTTGGCCCTAGCGGTGTTTCATAACACCTGTCCCCTTTTTTTCTCTTTATCACCACCAAAAAATTGGGAATTTTAAGCAAATGAACTTGTTTAAATTCCTTATGTTAGCTTTGACCAACATTTTAGTCTTTTATTTTCATTGATTAAAAAATTCTTAATAAATTGGTTTGGGTTGAACTTGGATAGGTTACTCCCTAACACGATAAGATTTCTATAAAGGGAAGCACTTAGTTTTATTTGTACATGCTTGTTTTGATTTGTTGTCTTCCCTTGAACACATAGGTAATTTGGGACATGAACCTTAGGTAGATAGTAAGGTAGGATGGAAATCTTGCCTCTACACAACATATCATAAGCTCTAATCCACAAGTTTTAACCAACAATTTTATTCCTTGTAGATAGTTCAATACACAAAGTAAAGAGAAGCACATCATATAGTAGAGAAAAATATATACAAGTTTAGTGCTGGAAACAATTTTAAGATACATGAACCCGGTGCCCTTCTAAGAATGTCATAGTCATTGGGATGCATTGAGAGAAGATTCACACCCAAGTTGCGGTAGATAATAGAGAAGGCATTCACCTTAATCGAGGCTTGGACTGATCGATAAAAGAGAAGAGACCCAACCAATAACCTCACACTTCATGCAATTGATACTTTGTTGTGAGTATGTGACAACATAGAAGTAAACTATTGTGATTAGGCTTCCCAGGTGCGAGTTAGGTCTTGAGTTAATCATGGAGTCAGATATTGTCATCAAATTAGTTAATCGATATGAGAATAGAACTATGCAAGATAATTGTCAGTCTTATAAATTACAATTGTACAAATTATTGTAAGCATGTCTTGAAGTTGAACATATTGTATTTCCCAAATCTAAGGAATTTCATTGAATCTGAGGTTGGTCGATTTTGTCTTTGATGTATCCTTCAAACAATGAATATTGTGATTGAAAAATAGAGAATGGATTGGAAGTGTTATTTGGGTAATAGCATGATTTTTTTTTTATGACTGATAACTATTTCAAATTTGAAGTGCATTGTTAAGTTTATTTTATAAATAAATTTTACTAAGAATTAATTAAGGATATTTCAATGGTAGCAAAGCATAAATTCCTAATAGTTGTGGATTTATTTGATGAGTGAAAGAGAGAAGAGGTACTAGTATAGGGAAAAATAAAAGGGGGCCAACATGGGTGACACTAACGAATAAGCAAGGACCTTATTTAGGAGGCCAGAGGAGCTAAATCTTACCATATCTAAGACATTAAAGGAAATGGTCTAGCTATTGAGAGGACTCAATTAGAATCAAGGTGGTGATAATCCTAAAAATGAAAGGAATGAAGGAAGCATTTCCAATGGAGTGAATTCCATTGGAAATGGGGAAAGAAGCAATTCCAATGGAGGAAAGTCTATAGTTAATGGAGAAAAAGTCGGCTAATACCAAAAGTTTCAAGGCTAAATTTGTGGAAAATGAAGAAACTAGTGAAGCAATACTAGATAAGGTTAATAAAATGGACCGACTCTTAGCTGAATATAGTGCCTTGAGTGAAGTAGTTAAAATAACATGTCTTGAACTAAATATTGTTGTCTGAAACCAAAAATTGGACATAGTAAGAAAGAGTACAGTGAAAGGAATGACATTAAATATCACTTGGGGAAAATCACAATGCCCAATTTTGATGGAACAAGTAGTACCACAAGTAAGTTGTCGTTACAAAAAATTGATACTTACTACTCATTGAACCCAATGATGGAAGGATAGGCCATCAAGTTTTCTATCTTATATTTGGAAGGAATAGCTCATGAGTGGTTGTACCATTGGTTAGTGACTCAAGGACATGACTCAATTTCTACCATGGAAGAGTTCAGTCAAAGGTTGATCGAGAGATTTGATAGGATAGACCTAGAAGTGCATTTCAAGAATCTAGCCCAATTGAGGCAAGAAGACAAGGCAGAAGATTATGTAGCTGAGTTTCAAAAGCTTGTTGCAGTGGTGCTCAATGTGAAAAATCAAAGACTAATAGTGCTCTTTGCTAAAGGTTTAGTTAGTTAAGCCTCTCAAAGGGTTACTAACAACCTTAAACCCTACAAATTTTAAAGAAGTTGTCACAACAACTCTCAACTTGGAAGATTCAGTGGAAAGGGAAAAATTTAGTGGTAAGAGGAAATATCTACTTATGTAGATCGAAAAGTATTTTCAAAGAGGCTCAATACCTTTGAGGATCCCTACAACAAAGAAAAAAATGGATATAAGTAGAAACAAATTGAGGAGGAAGTTGTGTTTCACATGCAAGGAACCATAGCAGCCAAGATATTGATGTTTAGGAAAGGGGAAGGTACATTACATCAAACTAATCTTTGATGAAGGGTTTGAAAGTGATTAGGCTAGTTCTAAAGGTGAACCAAAAAGTGTTGAAGAACATGTAGGAGGCATTCTTGCTACTCTCATGAGTGAACCACATTATAGTGCATTCCACATTAAAGGGGTCTTGAAAAGAACAAGCTGATCATTCTTACTGATATTTGGATCACTTATAATTATATTAATGAGGAAGTGGTAAAGAGACTAGATCTGAATACAATTCTAATTCAAGGATTTGACATGAAGGTAGCTAGTGGAAAAATTCCTACATGAACTCAGAAGGTACTTTGAATGGAGTTGATAATGGGGGATTATGAATTGAAATATAATTTTTATGTGATTGATATGTACATAGAAGTAGTTTTGGGGTGTTAATGGTTGTATGCAATTGAAAAATATCAAACCAACCATTGAAAAATGGAGATCTCTTTCCAACACAATAGAAAAAAGGGTAGTATTACATGGAATATCTAGCAAAGGAACAATGGAAATATCATCCAAAAGAATGAAATGAATTTTCCATAAGGGACAAGCAACATGGGAAGTGGAATGCATTATCACCAATACAAGTGCTGCTAAGAAAGGAGGGACTACCAATGTGTAGATCCAATCTATATTGGATAAACATGAGAAAGTGATCAAAGACATTCCCATACATCTACCCCCTAATATAGGTTTCCAACACATTATAAAGCTTGAAGAAGGAGAAAAAATTGGTGATGATCATTCCCTACCTCCATCCAATTTATATAAAAAGGAAATTAAAAAGCAATCAAACTATTGGATATGGGAGATATCAAGTCTAATTCCAACCCTTTTGCATCTTCCATAGTGTTGATCAAGAAGAAATATGGAACTATGAGGATGTGTATTGATTACCCAACTCTCAACAAGAGAATCATTAATAAATGCTACCCAATGCCATGATTTAATTAATTGATTAATGAGCTACATGGAGCAAAGTACTTCTCCAAGATTAATTTGTGTTCAGGACATATCTAGATCAAAGCTAGGAATGAGGATGTACACAAGAAAATGTCTCAATGTCATTATGGGCCCTATAAATTTTTGGTGATGCCCTTTGGTCTAAGGGATGCTCCTAAAACTTTCCAATCACACATGAATCAAGCATTTATTTTATAATTGAGGAATTTTGTGTTGGTCTTTTTTTATGACATCTTATTTTATATGAAAACTTGGGAAGATCATTTAAAATACTTTGATGAGGTATTAAGTATTGTAGAGAAACAATCTTTTTATGTCAAAGAATCTAAGTGTGAGTTTCGTTTGCAAGAAATCTTGTATTTAGGATTCAAAATCAGTGAATAAGGGGTGAGTGTAGATGAAGAAAAAATCAAGGTCATCCAAGATTGGCCTAGGCCAAGAAATTTAACATAATTGGGAGGATTGTTTGGGTTATGCATCTATTATAGAAGGGTTATAAGGAGATTTTCAAAGCTTGTTTCCCCCTTAAAAAATCTAACAAAGAAGGGAGCATTTGTATGGATCAATCAGCTCAAGCCTTTGATAAGCTCAAAGAGGTAATGAGTTTGTGCCCCATCTTGACAATTCCAAATTTCTCACTCCCTTTTGTTTTGGAGTGTGATGCTTCTAACAAAAGAATATAGGCTATTTCAATGCAGAATAAATATCCTAGCATATGAAAGTAGGAAGATCAAAGAGGCTCATAAACTCTCAATATGAAAGAGATGTTGTCCATAATACATGCTTTGACAAATTTAAGGAAGTATTTGGTTAGAAAAAAAAATTTGGTCAAGACTGGTCATAACATTTTGAAATTCTTCCTTAATCAAATAGATTTGAATGATAGGCACGAAAAGTGGGTAAGTAAAATTCAGGCCTATGACTTTGACATTAAATATGTAAAAGAGAATAAAAATGTGATGATTGGTGCTTTATCTATAAAACCTCATTTGAATTCTATCTCTGATATATCTATTGATTGGAGGTCATTAATTACATGAGTATGTTGATAATGATATTTTGGAAGGCAAGGTGCAAGATGGCAAGTTCAAAATAGCTAATGATTTTATTCTTTACAAAGGATGAATGTACATCACACTTGACTCTAAAATGAAGGAGAGGATTCTAAAAACTTTCCATGATTTCCCACTTGCAAGTTATTTAGTTTTCTACAAAACATATAGACAAGTGAGGGAATGTTTTTCTTGGAAAGGGTTAAAAATGGATGTAATGCAACATGTAAGAGAATGCAAAGAATGTTAACAAAGCAAGGAGGAACATGATTTTCCAGCAAGGTTATTGTATCTTTTACCCATCCCAAATAGAAATGGATTCATCCAAGGTAAAGATTGTTTATATGTAGCGTGGATACTTTAACAAAGTATGCACATTTTCATGCGATGTCATTAGATTTTAGAGCACCTCAAGTGGTAGATTTATATTTCAAAGAGATTTTCAAACTTTGTGGGTTACCAAACAAAATTGTAAGTGACAAGGAATGATCCTTAGCATCTTTTGGCAAGAGCTATTATGTTTGATAGGGACATATAATAGCTAGTACTAGCTATCATCCACAAATAGATGGTCAAACCAAAATGGTAAACAACTGGATCGAGGGTTACTTGAGAAACTATGTTATAGGTTAGAAAACAGTGTGGATTAAGTGGATGCATTTGGCTTAGTATTGCTACAACATCACTCATCACATGTTGATTGGTATGTCTCCTTTCAAAGACCTGTATGGCCATTATGCTACTTCTTTTGTGGATTTGTTTTTTAATGATAGTAGAGTCCCTAGAACTAAAGATGTGGTCCAACAAAGAAAATATATTATGGTAGCCCTCAAGGAGAACTTGCAACATGGTTAGAACCAATAGAAATTATATGCTAACCAACACCAAACTGAAAGGATGTTTAAGGTGGGTGACATGGTGTTTTTGAGGTGGGAACCCTATAGAAAATCATCCATTAAGGGAAGTGGAGAAAAGAATTTGAAACCATGTTTCTATAGTCCTTATTCGGTGATAAGGAAGGTGGGATAGGTTTCTTATCAGTTGGACCTACCACTCAACAACAAAATTCTCAATACATTCCATGTTTCATTCCTTAAGAAGGCATTGGGACAACATATTCTACCTTCAATTAATATTGGGACTTGAAACAATGTTGAATGTGAGAGAGAAGAGGTTAAGGAACAATGTGATTCCATAATATTTGGTGAGATGGAAAGGACTACCACTAGAAAATGTCACTTGGAAAGAATAAAATATTTTCAAGCATCCCAATATGAAATTGCTTGAGGTCAAGAAATTAGAAGATGAGAGGATTGTGATGATCCTAATTTGAGGGAAGACCATTAGGCCCCAATGCTATTTCATAGTGTTGGATTCAGGTGTGGAAAGGTAAGTACTGAGAGGGGAGGGGTGAATCATTATTCTAAAACACTTTTAAACTTATTTGAACTTCCTTCACATTCATTTACTGATTCCTTAACATTTTCATGCATCACATGAAATAAATAAAACATGTAATCAACACATAACATAATAATTTTGGTATCGCAGAAATCCTTGTTAGAGGATAAAAATTGCAGTGGGGATGACACCCACAAGAATTCACTACTGCAAAATAATTTTTTCTCGGTCAGAGCTACAATGTTTAGCTATTTATAATAGCTTACCCTATTAAGAGTATTAACCTAGTTAAGAGTTCTAAAGACTACTAAGTGTACTTTGTTAAGAGATTTCACAACTCTAATCTAAGAATTGCACCTAGTTAAAGGATTTACAATTAAGATTTGTTAGGACCTTCTCAATTAAGAGACTTATACAATTCTGATTACTCCTTAATCAGTAACAATAAAATATCTATCAAAATTGCATCAACAAATTCTATTCAGACTCTATGTGCTCAATAACTCTTTACCTCATACTGTGTATCCATCACACTATCAATTCAGACTCGGTAGCTCTCAATTTTTGACTGTTCCTCAATACTTTGTTACTCGGTAGCTTCACTGCTTATTCACCTTCTTCTTTGATCTACTTCATACATGAAATCTCCAATTTCTCTTCACACATGCATATGCCATATTAATGATCTTCATACTCTGATCTTCTTATATACAAAATTTCAGCAATGCTAGATGTTCTAGAATCTTCATTTCAAGCGGTGCTAGCATTAGGTACCGTTCCAATGCATATTTCATCCTTAACTCTCATTGGCTAAACTTACCTTGTAATCATGTGTAATCATTAGATTTCAATCTCTAATGTTTTGTTATATGATCTCCTCGAGATTTGTAAACCATTTTCTAATCGGTGTCCAAGTTCAATGTACTTAGAAATCTTCTGGTGTTGGCCTGTTCTACTCAGTAACACATTTTCCATAACTCGATAACTACCTTCTCTACTCGGTTTGGTTCTCGGTATAACTTGGTTCTTAGTGCTCGATTTTGTTTCTCAGTGCATGTGCTTGCTTCTTCTTTACCAAAATTCTTTGTCTACTAATTCCTTTACCAACTGACTTTCTCTACCTTACTGACTCATCTTTTCTTCCTTACCAAATGACTTTGACAAACATAATAACTTCCTCATAACTAATGACAACAAAATAAACTCTTAGGAGTATCAATCTCCCCCTTTGGCATTAGTTTGGTATGTTTTTTAAAAACTTTCAAAATCTTCAAAGTCATTAATCAAAATTTTTTCCTGGTCTATTTCTCTTCCTCGGTAAAACTTATTACTCCCCTTGAAGTAATAACTCTACTATATCTCCATACTATATACATAATCTTTCTCTTTTCTGCATACTTATTCTTTTCTATATATTTATCTCTTATATATCTATTCATCATATTCCCTCATGTTTGGAAAAACAAATCTTATATGTATTCCCTCTTTTTACTTATATGTATATTCCCTCTTTTTTAACAAAAATGCCAAAATACTTACCATTTATTTGGTTTGGGAATCTTGTCAAAAATGCTTTTATATTTCTCTTGTGCATCCTTGAATGATGCATTCCAGGTATCCTGCAGTATTTGCAACACTATTATCTGCTCACTGATATCTATTGTAAGACTAACCATGTTGTCCATAGCACTTACATCTGGTGTGCTAACTAAGTCTTTAGCCTTCTGAATTTGCTTCTGCAGTGATTCAATGTTCGATAACAAAACTATTTGGAGTTCTAATAGATCCATCCTAATATGGTTCTCCTCCTTTCTCAATTCAAATTGCAATCTCATCAAGTGCTTCACCTTCTCATAGTATTTTTTTATTATCTTTGTCTCGATGGAAATATTAGATAATAGCTCGGTGAACTATTTTTCCACATTATTGTCCTTTTCTTGTATCTCCTTTGTAAAATCAGATATCAGACATATCTTTTTAAATAAAGAAAGAATGGATTTCAATTCTTGTTCTAATGCATTGATTAACTCTAAAAGAGTTACCTTGTCTAAAGCTACTAATTGAAGAACTTCTTCAATCACCTTGGTCTCCATATCTTTCTTGTGAACTTTCAGCATATTCTCGGTGGTATCAGTTCCTGGCTGATTGATCTGGCTAACAAGTTCTTTCAACTGACTGTATATATCTACTTTCTCATTGATTGTTGCCTTAGGTACAATTTCATTCAAAATACTCTTTATCTACTCCAACACATCTATTTTCCACTTTTTAGCTAGGAGCTTATCTTGTGCAACTTTCCTCTTTAACAAGTCACCGAACTCAGAGAGTTCCTTAGGGCTCATGGTTGTATAATCAACCTTTGGTATAACTATGATTTCATTGATTTCAACCTCTTTTTCTACCTTTCTCTTATTTGAATTTCCCTTTGAACTTGATGCCTTCTTTGCATCAGATTGAGTTGATGTCTCATCAATTTTATCTTCCTTCTCCTTTTTCTCTTCTGGTTTCTTCTCTTCTTTATTCTCTTGAGTTTCTTCTTTCTTTTCTTGTGTTTCCTCTTTCTTCTCTTGTACCTTTTGTTTCTCTCTCTCCAGTTCCTGTTGTTGTTCAGTAGTCTCGGTGGGGGTCACCAATTCTTCATTTTGACCTTGAGTTGATTCGATCTATGTTTTCTCATTGGTCTCTTTTGGTTCATTATCTTTTGTTGGCTCGGTAGGAGTCTCATCTTTTTTAAGTGCAACATCAGTCACCTCTATCTCTAGAAAATCTAAAACTTGAATAATTTCGAGCTCTTTTGTCAATAATCTTGTTGTATCTGGATCATCTATATCCATGGCTTTTGATTCTATGGCCTCAGTTGCCATGACATTTTCATATTCTTTTCATATGTCATCAGGATCTTGTTCGGTAATATCTTCTATTATTACTTCTTCCTGATTTGTTATCAATCCAACTGGTTTGGATTTATCTTCTTGGTCTTGGACTCCTTCAATTTTCGGTTGATCTATGGAAAAGATCTTTCTACTTAGTGCTCTTCCCTCTACCAGAAATCTTGTCAAATATTCTTTGAGTGTGTCTTTTATTCCTCTCTTTTTCATGTTTGGTACAATGATTACAAGTGATCTCTCTCTCATCTACTTCTCAAATGCAAGGGCATATTACCACCTGGCATCTATTTTCCAATATAGTTCTTCTAAATATTCTACCACTTCAACTGGTATTATCTTGAATTTGTGCAGTGTGGTGATGACTGTTTCTTCAATTTTATCCTTTTCCTTATTAGTTCTTTTATCATATTTTAATTGTTGCATAACTTTTAGTCCACCATACTTTTCAAGTGTGTTGAGAAAATCATCAAGACTCTTCAACTTCTTACTCAGTACAACCTTAAATTGTGATAAGTCATCTAACTCATTATCACTCTCCTTTAGAAATTTCAATTTTCTTCTTGGCCTCCCACTAACCTTATTTTCTCTGACATATGTTTTTGTTTTCATAGGTTCAGCTTCTACTTTCCTCTTTCCTCTCGGTGTAGAGGTAGACCTTGTAGATGGTCTTACATCGGCTCGACTAGGGGTTTCTTTCTTAACTTTTATTTTCTACCCCTTTATCTCTAGAGGTTCAACAAATTCCTCAAATTCATCAACATCAACAATACCTAAACTCTCAGATAAAGCACTTATCATCTTACTTATTTTCCTTATTTCTTTCAATATCAATATACATGCTCTTATTTTCTCCTTAACCTCTTCATAGGTTCCATACCGAGTTGAACTTCTTGTTCTCTTTTCAGTGTTTTCACCTAATCAACTAAATTCTTGTTCTTTTCAAATGGTTATGATATGAGTGCATCAGATTCATCAGACATGCTTCTCTCTAATTGTTCTTCTAATTCCTCAACTTGATCTTGAGTATCTTTCAGTTGATGTGCAAGTTCCTTCCTTTTGTTGATTGAATGTTTCAACTTCCTAATTAATTCTTCATTTTTCTCATTGTCCATCTTTAGTTCCATTTCCATATTGTCAATTATTCTTTTGTACTTGTAGCTTTCCATCTGTCTAGATCTTTCCTCTCAAGTGACTAAAATCCTCAATAAGAGACTAAGCTATGATACAAATTGTTGGATTCAGGTGTAGAAAGGTAAGTAATGAGAGGGGAGGGGTGAATCAGTACTCTATAACACTTCTAAAATTATTTGAACTTCCTTCACATTCATTTACTGATTCTTTAACATTTGCATGCATCACATGAAACAAATAAAATATGTAATCAACACAACACAATTATTTGGTATCACAGAAATCCTTGTTAGGGGATAAAAATTGTGGTGGGGATGACACCCACAAGATTTCACTACAACATAATAAAGTTTTCTCGGTCAGAACTACAATGTTTAGCTATTTTTGATAGCTTACCCTATTAAGAGTATTAACCCGATTAAGAGTTTTGAAGACTGCTAAGTCTACTTTGTTAAGAGATTTCACAACTCTAATCTAAGAATTGCGCCTGGTTAAAGGATTTACAATTAAGATCTGTTAGGATTTTCTTGGTTAAGAGACTTATAAAATTATGATTCCTCCTTAATCAGTAACAATAAAATGTCTGTCAAACTTGCATCAAAAAATGTTATTCAGACTATATGTTCTCAATAACTCTTTACTTCATACTATGTATCCATCACACTATCAATTCAGTACTCGATAGCTCTCAATTTTTGACTGTTCCTCAATACTCTATTACTCGATAGCTTCACTGCTTATTCACCTTCTTCTCTGATCTTCTTCATACATGCAATCTCCAATTTCTCTTCACGCATGCATATGCCACACTAATGATCTTCATACTATGATCTTCTTATTTACAAAATCTAAGCAGTGCTAGATGTTCTAAAATCTTCATTTCAAGCGATGCTAGCATTGGGTACACTTCCAATGCATATTTCATCCTTAATTCTCAATGGCTAAACTTACCTTGTAATCATTAGATTTCAATCTCTAATGTTTTGTTATAGGATCTTCATGTAGTCAAGGATGGTGGATCCAATGAAGGATAGTCCAACCTTGCAGCCAACAACCAACACAGTGGAAATAACATAACTATTATAATTCAATCTGATCTACTCGATCTCGTAGGACATCAAATCTACACTATCTTTTTTCACAACTTCACTTTTCATCTGCCACCCCAAACTTACAAACTTCCTAAACAACTACCCAAACACTCCTTAAATACTAATCTTCAGCCACAAGTTAGCTGGATGACATAATTAACTCCTACCAAACAAATATTAAATGCAATACAAGTTGGCTCTCAGATAGCCTTACAATTATTTCATTCTCCATGTCAGCCTCAAATCTACATAGGAGAATACAACAAAAGATACCAACATTAAATGCACCAAGTCGGCCAACCAAATCACAAAGAACTCAAGTTGGTAAACCAGAACTACCAAGCACTAGTGAAACATATTAGAAAGTAAAGATCCCCAAGATAACTGAGAGGGGGGGGGTGAATCAGTTATCTGATAATTTATCCATTCAATAGCTTTAAACAATATAATCAATGTACTGATCAACCATAGAAAGATAATCATACATAATTGCACAATAACACAAGATATGTTAACTAGGGAACCTCTTGAAAAGAGTAAACCCCGGTGGGAATGATGCCCACAAAATGATGCACTACTATGAAAGTTCCTTGTTAGAGGATGGACCCTGTTAGGAGTCTTATGAAATACATTCAGTACATATAAATCCTTGTTAGGAGATTTTGAATCCCTGTTAAAAGATTCTAACCCGGTTAAGAGTTTATGGAAGACAAAAGGACCCACTACCCAAACAGCTTCAAGGCAAGATCTCTGAACCCACTGTCCAAAAGATCTTAGAATTATTCAATAGAATAATATGAAATATATTACCTCCTTCACACTGTGCCAAAACTGCACTCTCTGCTACACAAGATCACAATTCCAGATCTTTGTACTCACAAGTCTTCCTTCATCATTGGATTAGCTCTTTTCTTCACTTCATGCATATATTTGCATCTCACTCTTCATAGTACACATTAAAATAAGAAAAAAATTCCTTCTTATATACCAAACTCAAATAATTACAAATGAGTCAGTCCTCAATTACAAAATAATAAATTCTACTTGCTACACACAGAATTCACATAAAACTGTCGACTTCCAGTTACTGTAACTTTCTCCAAACATATCCTCGAAGTTTGCACTATGAACCACATCATCATTAATGAGTCTCCAAAATCCCTTTAATTGTGAAAAATTAGATTCCATCCCAGCAAAGAGATATCCTCCGATTTCCGAACATCGCTACACAGAAACACTGTCTAAACACTGCTTTCACCAAAATGCTCATAACTCTTACAAATGAATGAATTTTTTCTTGTGCTGTTAACCATAGGTTAATAACACACCAAAGAACATACCATCAACTGTGCAAAAGCCAATCTGCAATAAAACATGTGCGTAAAACAAAACTGTACTTTCTTTCCTACTAATATCCAAAATATCACTATGTTGACATCAATGACAATCCAAGTCATGAATGCAACAACAACTGCTACAGAATGACTGCCAAAACACTTTGCATTCATTCCTCACAATCTCCCCCATTGGCATTGATGGTAACATAGATGAAAAACATCCAATGTTCCAAAAATCCAATACTGCAACATCACTGCAAAATATCAAATTAAATCTTGCTTTGTTTTCCTATTCAGCTCTCTCATACAATCCACAATGTTTTTCATGTATATCTCTCCCCCATTGACATCAATGACAGAAATTCTATCACTAAGTCAACAACTTAATGTTAAAAGACACTTTTCAGAAAAATACAATAACAAGAGTCCTCATGACTCAGCTCATAAACTCCCCCATAGAGGAAGTTCCAACATCCAATCTAGAAGAAAGATAGGGCTCATATACCACTGGACGGATGCAATCATCTGCATCAATTCACAAAAATAGGTTGGGGCATAACCCCAAGCATACCTCTCAGATTCACAAATGTATCCTTAGGTAAAGGCTTTATAAATATATCTACTATCTGCTCCTTTGTACTTATGTACTCCAATCTTACTTTTTTTTTTGCAACTTTCTCTCTTACAACATGATACTTGATCTCAATATGTTTAGTCTTAGAATGTAAAATAGGATTTTTGACATACTCACTATACTGGTGTTATCACAATGTATAACAATAGGCTCATCAAACTTTATTCCAATATCTTTCAACATCTGCTTCATCCAAATAATTTGATTACAATTATTTTCTGCTGCAACATATTCTGCTTCTGCTGTGCTTTGTGAAGTACAATTCTGCTTCTTACTTAGCCAAGAGACCAATTTACCTCCAAGAAAAAAGGCTCCACCACTGGTGCTTTTCTTATCATCAATGCTGCCTCCCCAATCTGCATCAATATAGGCACATAAGGTAAAATCATCAGAATTCTCATACCATAATCCATAATCCATTGTTCCTTTCAGATATCTCAGTATCCTCTTTACTGCTGCATAATGTGATTCTCTAGGTTCTGCTTGAAATCTTGCTACAATCCCCACTGAATGTGCTATATCAGGTCTTGTATGTGTCAAGTACTGCAATCCTCCAATCATAGATTTGTACTTTTTCTGCTCAACTGCTGGTGTCTCATCTTCGCTAGATAACTTATGTCCGGTTACCATAGGTGTTCCAATAGGTTTAGAATCTTCCATTCCAAATCTTTTCAATAATTCATTTAAATACTTAGTCTGACTTACAAATATACCTTCCTTTCTTTGTGTTATTTGTAATCCCAAAAAATATTTCATTTCTCCAATCATGCTCATCTCAAATTCAGTCTTCATTTCATCTGCAAATTTGTCACTAGCTTCATCTTCTCCTCCAAAGATAATATCATCAACAAATATAACTATAACCAACAAACCATTCTCAATTTCTTTTGTGTATAAGTTACTATCTGTTGTTCCTTTTATAAATCCCAATTTCAATAAATACTTATCCAATCTTGCATACCAGGTTCTAGGTGCTTGTTTTAATCCATATAAAGCTTTCTTTAACTTACATACCATATCTCCTTCTTGTGTCAAAGGAAAACCTTCAGGCTACTCAATGTAGACTTCTTCCAATTCACCATTCAAAAATGTTGACTTCACATCCATCTGATACACTCTGAATTTCTTGTAAGTTGCATATGCTAGAAACATTCTCACTGCTTCAAGTCTGGCCACAGGTGCAAAAGTTTCTTCATAGTCAATTCCTTCTTGTTGTGAATATCCTTTACATACCAATCTTTCTTTTTTTCTTATCACTTCTCCTTGTTCATTCATCTTGTTTCTGAATACCCACTTTGTTCCAATCACATTCTTGTCTTCAGGTCTAGGGACCAATTCCCATGTCTTGTTTTTTTCAATTTTCTCTAGTTCTTCTTTCATAGCATTAATCCAATGTTCATCTTCACAAGCTTCATTAGTAGTCTTAGGTTCAATTTGAGAAATCAAACATAAATGTACCTTATTTTGAGTCAAAACTCCTCTATCTAAACTTCCAATAACTTTCTCAACAGGGTGATGTCTTCAAGTATACTTGTTAGGTGTCATAGTTACTGATCTTGTTCCAATTGTAGATTCTTCTCTGCTTTCTTCTCTATTTTCTTCTCTGTTTTCTTCTCTGTCTTCTTCAGTATGACTTTCATTCAGCAAATCACTGTTAGTTTCAAAAAATAATTTTTCATTTTCAATGTTAGGCTAAGGTTGTGCTTCTCCATCAGATTCATAATCAAGCATTCTTTCCTAAATTTTAAACTTCTCATCAACTTTTACATTTGCACTTTCAACAATAGTCTTAGTTCTTTTGTTATAACATCTATATGCTTTTCTTTTTAAAGAATATCCAAGAAATATTCCTTCATCACTTCTAGGATCAAACTTTCATATATCATCATCTCTCTTTATATAACGTTTACTTCCAAAAATTCTAAAATACTTAACTGAGGGTGTATGTCCAAACCATAATTCATAAGGTGTCTTGTTTGTATCTGCTCTGATTTGTACTCTATTCATAGTGTATACTGCTATGTTCACTGCTTCTCTCCAAAAATTTTTAGCCAAATCATTTTCAAACAACATAGCTCTTGCTGCTTCAGTTATTGACCTATTTCTTCTTTCTGCAATACCATTTTGTTCTGGTGTTCTAGGGGCTGAAAGTTGTCTCTTAATACCATTCATTTCACAAAAAGTGTTAAACTCTCTAAATGTAAATTCACCACCTCTATCAGATCTTAGACACTTAATCTTCATTCCAGATTCATTCTCAATTTTGCTTTTCATGATCTTAAATTTATCAAATGCTTCAGATTTTTCTTTCAAAAATGCAATCCACATCATTCTTGTAAAATCATCAACAAGAATCATAAAATACCTTTCACCATAGAATCCTCTAGTCCTAGTAGGACCACTCAAGTCTGTATGAACAATCTCCAGCTTCTCTGTCGATGTGAACTTCTTATTGGGAAATGAACTCCTTTTCTGCTTTGCCATCATACATTCTTTGCAAATCATGTTAGTAGATTTCATAATTCTCGGTAAATCTCTTACCGCATGTGTAGTGCTCACCTTGACAATATTATCAAAGTTTATATGACAAAACTTTTTATGCCATAACCAACTATCATCAATCCTAGTTATCAAACATGTCATCTCAGTAGGATTCAATTGAAATACATTACCTCTGGTTCTGGATCTTTTTCCAATCAGATTTCCATCTTTATCTTTTATCACACAATTTTTCTTAGAAAACCAAACTTGATAACCCTTATCAGCCAATTGTCCAACGCTTACTAGATTATGTCTTAGTCCATCAACAAAGTAAACATCATCAGTGTTAGTCTTTCCATCAAGAGTAATAGATCCTATACCCTTAATCAAACAAGGTGCATTGTTACCAACCCTAACAATTCCTCCATCATAATTATCTAACTTAACAAAATTTCTTTTATCTCCAGTCATATGATGTGACAAACCATTGTCTATAATCCAATCAGATTTCTTTTCAACTTGTGAAACTAATGCTTTTTCTTCGCTTTTATCAGATTCATAACTTTCTTCTTTAATTGCTACAAATCCTATTTCCTCAAAGTTATCATTATCATTGTCACTTAAATGTTTTTCAATTCCTGCTTCAAAATCTTCATCATTTGCATAATAACATTCTTTAGATCTCCTAGGTTTAAAGTTTCTTCTATACTTCTTAACTCTTTTAGGACATTTAGATGCAAAATGACCATATTCTTGACAAGTCCAACATTTAAAGATTTTCTTACCATCTGGTTCTCTTTTTACAAGTAATGCAATACCTTCTTCAATCTTCTTATCTTCCTCAGATCTGCTACTGCAGGCATAATCTCCATTCACACTAGTACTTCTTGTAGGTCTAATGCTAAGAGCACTGAATGTTGTTTCCATTCTAGGTAGCTCTCCTGATAATCTCAAGTTCATCTATGTTGTTTCTAATCTTCCAAGAAGAGTCTCTCTTGAAAAGTTTGATGTACAAGGTATCACTTGTTCAATCATCTGCGTTGTCTTCTTAAATACTGGTGTCAAAGTTCTCAAAATTTTCCATATCACTTCATTCTTTGTCTTATCACCTCCACAAGACTTTATTCCTGTTACAATCTCAGACATCCTACCAATATAGCTTCTAATAGATTCATCTTCCATCATTCTAATATCTTCAAATGCACAAATCCAATTATGTAATCTAGCCTTCTTTGCATGTTCATCACCTTCAAAAGTAGAATGTAAAGCTTTCCAAATTGCATGAGATTTTTTCAAACATCTTACCTAACTATATTCATTCTTCGGTAGTGCTGATAAAAGTGCTTCTCTTGCAAGTATGTTACACATGAATAGATCTAGTTCATCTTTAGTTCCTGCCTCTAGATTGTCTTCCTCAATGATAGTCTTCTCATTCTTTGTAATCAACCAATAACTTGGTCCTAAACACAATAGATGTGTCTTCATCTTTTCTTTCCAGCTGTCAAAATTCACTCCATCAAACTTAGGGCTTTCTTTTCTGAAATTCACCATGCATCTCCTTAAGTTGTTAAACTTTTCTTTCAAGGACCTGCCTCTCTGATACCAATTGTTAGAAAGTAAAGATCTCCAAGATAATTGAGAGGGGGGGGTGAATTAGTTATCTGATAATTTATCCATTCAATAGCTTTAAACAATATAATCAATGTACTGATCAACCATAGAAAGATAATCATACACAATTGCACAATAACACAAGATATGTTAACTAGGGAACCTCTTGAAAAGAGTAAACCCCGGTGGGAATGATGCCCACAAAATGATGCACTAATATGAAAGTTCCTTGTTAGAGGATGGACCCTGTTAGGAGTCTTATGAAATACATTCAGTAAATATAAATCCCTATTAGGAGATTTTGAATCCCTGTTAAAAGATTCTAACCTGGTTAAGAGTTTATGGAAGACAGAAGGACCCACTGCCCAAATAGCTTCAAGGCAAGATCTCTGAACCCACTGTCCAAAAGATCTTAGAATTATTCAACAGAATAATATGAAATATATTACCTCCTTCACACTGTGCCAAAACTGCACTCTCTTCTACACAAGATCACAATTCCAGATCTCTGTACTCACAAGTCTTCCTTCATCACTGAATTAGCTCTTTTCTTCACTTCATGCATATATTCGCATCTCAATCTTCATAGTACACATTACAATAAGGAAAACATTCCTTCTTATATACCAAACTCAAATAATTACAAATGAGTCGGTCCTCAATTACAAAATAATAAATTCTACACACTACACACAGAATTCACATAAAACTGTCAACTTCCAATTATTGTAACTTTCTCCAAACATATCCTCGAAGTTTATGCTGTGAACCACATCATCATTAATGAGTCTCCAACATCCCTTTAACTATGCAAAATCATATTCCATCCCAGCTAAGAGATATCCTCCGATTTCTGAACATCGCTACACAGAAACACTGTCTAAACACTGCTTTCACCAAAATGCTCATAACTCTTACAAATGAATGAATTTATTTTTGCGTTGTTAACCATAGGTTAATAACACACCAAAGAACATACCATCAACTGTGCAAAATCCAATTTGTAATACAACATGTGTGCAAAACAAAACTATACCTGCTTTCCTGCTAATATCCAGAATATCACTGTGTTGACATCAATGACAATCCAAGTCATAAATGCAACAACAACTACTACAGAATGACTGCCAAAACACTTTGCATTCATTCCTAAAAAAACAACCGAGTGCCAGTGAAATAACCGACCAAGCCAAGAAACACCGAGAAACATAGGCATCATCGAGCACTAGTTCCACCGAGCACAAGAAGTCTCATCGAGTTCCTTCAGCAACCGAGCTTCCCTCAATAATCAAGACTGTCGATTAAAGCTGCAACCGAGTACCACAGAACCAAAATAGCACACCACCATGAAAATTCACCGAGTACCCTAGATTGCCCCTGCATCAAACACCCCAAGTTTGAAAAGATGTTCATATGTGAGAAGAACATCTTCTGGGATTCAACACATAAACCCTGAACTGGTTCTTCACATACATGTCCTCCAACTTTTTAGCTTGCATACTCTACCACTTCAGTTTCCTCTGTCTCTTCAAGTCTTTCCTTGATAACACACAGGTCTGTTCTTCACACTGATCATCCATACCTTCAGGATCTACCAACTCAACTCGACTACCAATACTCAGACTTCTCCTACCGAGTGTTGTATCCCACAAAGGCATCAGAACTTCCTGTCATCCTTCTCAATAGTAAACGCATTCTTGAAAAAATCATACATAGCTCTGCAATCATATTGCCAAGGTCTACCGAGCAATATATGACAACTATTCATCTCCACAATATCACATAACACAAGATCCTTATACTGGCCAATCTGAACATCAACAAAGCATTGTTCTCTTACTTCCAGAACATGATCATCTTGCAACTAGTCAATCCTATAAGGACAAGGATGTTTCATTCTGCTCAAACCAAGTTTCTGAACCATGTCCTCAGCAACAAGGTTATCAGTACTACCACTGTCAACAATAACATCACAAAGTTTACCTCCAGACTTACACCAAGTTCTGAACAAGTTACTCCTCTGACAAGGTTCCTCCTTTGTACTGAACAATGTTCGCCAAACCAGAAAATTCTCATATTCAAGTTCATTCTCAACATTTTCATTCACCACAATAGTTCGTTGATCACCAAGCTTCTTTTGTGTACACTCAAAAGAATGGTGTCCTTTTTCACCACAGTTATAACAAGTACCCTTAAAGATAACTCTACATGTCTTCTTCTTCAGTTCTATAGGTTTCTGTTCATCTTCTGTAGTCGGTTTCTCCTTCACCGAGTGATCAATATTTTCCTTCCCTCATGGATTACCATGGTGTTTCCTCTTCAACTTATATTTTGCCTTCAGAGCATACTGATAAGCATCTTCGACCGAATCAATCTTCAACATACCAAGCTCATTTTGAATATTGAATGTCAAACCATTCACATACCGAGCTACCTTTTCCTTACCAAGTTCTTTGTGTCTAGACCGAATAGTAAGCTTGTAGAACTCCTCAGTATATTCTTCAATAGTTAGATCCTTCTGCTTCAAATTCTGCAACTTCTTAAACAAGTCAAGCTCATAGTCAGTAGGTATGAACTTAGCTTTCAATTTAGTCACCATCAACCTCCACCGATTGATCTTCATTTCACCTTCATCTTCTCTATCCCTTTGTAATTCTTTCCACCAAAGAGTAGCATGTCCTTTCAATTTTATCTATGCCAATCTCACTCAAAGAGGATCTTCAATTTCTTCTAGCTCAAATAAATCTTCTAATTCATCAATCCATTCAATCAAGTTCTTAGGATTCAGAGTACCAAAGAAAGTAGAAACTTCCATTCAGTAACTATTACTCAACCGAGCTCTAGATCTATGTAACCAAGCAGTTGTGTCTTCACCAGATCTATCCCTCCAATCATCACCACTAGATCTAGCAACTTCAAAGTCTTCAACAGCTTCCTCATAACCATCTTCAGTACCAACATTCCTAGGTACACTAGTCATAGCTCTCATGATCTCAACGATCATGTCATTCTTCATCAACTCCATCTCAGATCTGAAATCAGATTTCACTTTCTCTATAATCTTCGATTACACAGCATCACAAAGATCTACAATTGCTCTAGGGTCCAATCTTCTCGGAGGCATCCTTAAAGATAAGAAAACCCTCTACAACAAACCCTACACCGACCACCTTATGACAACCTCCAAGTTGTATGCAAGTTAGGTTAGCCTGCCACCTTGCATGAACAACCAGGTCAAGATTCCACAAGTTCAGTGTCACGGATCTGCAACTCAAATCATACGATCTCTTCGTCAACCAGATCAACTCAGCTCTGATACCACCTGATGCAGTCAAGGATGGTGGATCCAATGAAGGACAATCCAACCTTGCAGCCAAAAACTAACACAGTGGAAATAACACAACAAGATATGCTCAAACCAGATTTTCCATTAACATGCCCGGCTGTAAGGCCTTCTGGGTTAGGGCCAATTACAAACAGAAATAGTTTTGCAAGATCAACAAGATCCAATTCAACTACAGCTAGTTTAGTTTTGAAGCAATCAGCAACTGATGGAAACCCTAAGGCAGATCTAAACTTGTGCTTGCAAGACACCAAGCAATCTCCTTGTCTCCAAGCATGCAAACCACTAGCTCTACTATCACAACTATCAGAATTCAATCTGATTTGCTTTATCTCGTGGGATCCAAATCTACACTATCTTTTTCCACAACTTCACTTTTCATCTGCCACCCCAGACTTACAAACTTCCTAAACAACTATCCAAAAACTCCTTAAATACTAATCTTCAGCCACAAGTCGGCTAGATGACATAATTAACTCCTACTAAACAAATATTAAATGCAATACAAGTTGGCTCTCAGATAGCCTTACAATTATTTAATTCTCCATGTCGGCCTCAGATCTACATAGGAGAATACAAAAAAAGATACCAACATTAAATGCACCAAGTTGTCCAACCAAATCACCAAGAACTCAAGTCGGTAAACCAGAACTACCGAGCGCCAGTGAAATAACTGACCAAGCCAAGAAACACTGAGCAACAAAGACATCATCGAGTACTAGTTCCATCGATCACAAGAAGTCTCACCGAGTTCCTTCAGTGACCGAGTTTCCCTCAATAACCACGACCATCAGTTAAAGCTGCAACCGAGTACCACGTAACCAAAATAGCACACCACCATGCAGATTCACCAAGTACCCTAGAATGCCCCTACATTAGATCTCCTCAAGATTTGTAAACCATTTTCAAATCGGTGTCTAGGTTCAATGTACTTAGATATCTTCTGGTGTTAGCATGTTCTACTAGGTAACACATTTTCCTTAACTTGTTAACTACCTTCTCTACTCGGTTTGCTGCTCAGTATAACTTGGTTCTCGGTGCTCATTTCTACCTCGCTCGGTGCCTGTGCTTGCTTCTTCTTTACCAAAATTCTCTATCTACTAATTCCTTTACCAATTGACTTTCTCTACCTTAACGACTCATGTTTTCTTCCTTACCGAATGACTTTGACAAACATAATAACTTCCTCATAACTAATAACAACAAAACAAACTATTAGGAGTATCACATAGCACTTGTTCCCTTTTGTTTTCTTTATCACTACCAATAAACTTGAAATTTTAAAAAAGTAAAAAAATTTATATTCCTTATGTCAACTTTGGTTGACTTGTTAATATTTTATTTTCATCAATTAAATAATTCTTAATAGATTTGTCTAGGTTGACCTTGGATAGGTTACTATCTAAGATGATAGGTTCCTATAAAGGGAAGAATTTAGTTTCATTTGACCATGATTTTTTTGGTTTGTTGTCATCCCTTGAGCATGCAAGTGAAATGGGATGTGAACCTCAGGTAGCCAACTATGTAGGAAGAAAACCCATCTTCTGCATAGAAAATTATAAGCTCCAATATGGAGGTATTTACCCACAATCTTATTCCTTGCATATAGTTCTATGCACAAAGAGGAGAGAAGCACATCATACACTAGAGAACAATGAATATAAGTGGAGTGGTGGAAGCGATCATATCAAGATACCGAAACTCAATGTCATTCTAGGAATGTTATAATCATTGGGACGCACAGAAAGAATACACCCATACTATGACAGTTAACAAAGGATGCATTCACCTTAATTGAGGCTTGTTTTGATCAATAATAGGGAAGGGACTCATCCAATCATCTCCCATCTCATGAAAATCAATATACTTTGTTGTGTATATGACAACAACAAAGTAAAGTATTGTGATCAAGCTTCCTAAGAGAGATTTAGGTCTTCAATCAATCATGGAGCCATTTATTGTCATCAAATTAGTTAACTGCTATGAGAAGAGAACTATGCAACCTGACTGCCATTCTCAAAAATTAGAATTGCAAAATTGATTGTAAACATGTCCTAAAGTTGAATAGATTGTATTTTCTAAATTTGAGGACTTCCATTGAACTTGAGCTAGGTCAATTTTGTATCTTTTTAATCGATGATTATTGAGATTGCAAAACATAGAATGATTTGGAAGAGTTATCCGAGCAATAACTGTTATTCCCAACTGGTTACTGAGAGGGGGTTGAATCAGTAAGAACTATTTTCTCACCTATTTCAATCTTGTTAAACACTTCTTGTAATATAAGCAAAGGATAAATAAAACATCCACAACTGTAAAAGAAGTACACATATCAACACAAGATTTATACATGGAAACCCTCGGTTAGAAGGAAAAAACCACGGTGAGATAGAACTCACAACTCCACTACTGTAGAATGAAGGTGCCCTATTAGGAGCTTACAAAGCACTAGTTAAGGTGTGTTAAGGAATTTTACAAAAGATCTGTTAAGATCTGAACGCTGTTAGGAGTTGTCTGGTTATAGGACTTTGAACATCACAAGGGATGTTACCTTGTTAGGGGATTTTTACAATGAACCGATTAGGTCCACCCTAATAAAGGGATTTTAATTTGCTTTCACTACTGATAAAAGAAATGATCTGTTATGACACTAAATGTCTTATTAGATCATACCTCTTTCTCGATTTGTCTGGTTGTTGATCTCTGCTACCTCTATGTCTATAGCTCTTCTCTCTGAAGATGTATCTCCTCTGCTCTATGTAATCACCAATAATCAACAAAAACTTTTCATACATCCTATGACCTATATTTATATTAGAGTTCATTGTTATGAAACCCTTAACTCATAGAACCACCAGGCTGTAAACTCAACAAGAATATCATGCAACTAGCAATCAAGCCTTGCATTCTGATCTAGAGTTTATCTTGCAAAACATGCACTGAAATAAAGTTAACTCCACTTCTAAGCAGTAGATATCCTGTATAATCTGGTTTTAACTCAAACTGCTCTGCAAAATCCAATGTGGATCTTTATGCAGTTTAGACCGGTGTAACCTTATTCCCGGTTCAACTTTGTATGTACTCTGAGACTGGTAATATGTACTTAGATCGGTCTACTGATGTATTTCCTTTTCTTCAACTACTGGTGCATACACTATGGTTCTAGTCTACAGGTGTCTGCTAAGTAACGTGAGTGATCAGTGACCATTTACCGATGCATGGTGTTTGTGAGTTTACACTAATGACAATATTAAATTGCTAACAATCTTCCCCTTTGTCATTGGTGGGAAAACTATACACAAAACCATACTCACTTACTTGTGAAAGTGTAGATGACAATTTGTAGAACACTTCCCCCGTCTGAGTGCTCTAGTGACTGTTTTGCTTTGTTCCTCTCTTTTCACTGTCTGCTCTTCTTCTTATCCACTTTGTTTCTAGTCTATCATGTTTTCTCTTCTTCTTATCCACTCTATTTCTAGTCTATCATGTCTACTCTTCTTCCCCTTTTTGCCTCCATAGAACAAAGGGTGTGACATCTCTCAGATTTAAAGTTTTGTGAAGATGTCTTTGTATATTATTTTGGGAAATTGAAGGAATGGTGCCCATTGACCAGTTACATATTCTATGTTCTTTTGGGCTGCTTTCAGAGAAACAATGATGTTCTCCATATCTTCCACAGTTTGGTAAGTTGGTTCATTGATCAAAGCTTCTATGGAGTTATCTGTTTGATTCATAATGTCAAAATTTGGTGCCAAAAACATCTGAAATCCAATAATGTCTTGGATCCTCTTATTCTTTTCTTCAGCAAATTTTCTCAGTATAAGAGTTAAACTTGTCATTTCTCTGCTGAAAGAAGTTGCAGTTTTGTTCTTTATATCAAACTGAGAGGATAGGGTTCTGATCTCCTCTAAGGCCTTCTCAGATTTCTTTGATAAATTTTGCAAAAACACATCAAAGTTTGATGTACTGCTCATCAAACTTCATGCCTCTTGAAGTTGTTGTTGGAGCATTTTTAGGTGGCTTGATACATTCACCTTGATATCTGCAACCTGTTTGTGCAGTATCTCCACTCTTTTCTTCTCATAGTGGTCGATTGCCACTGTTTCTGGGTCAATTAGAACCTCACCTATTGCCTGTGCCAGAACTTCAAGCTGGTCGATGACCAGTTCATCTTCATCAACGTTAGCATCTGGAACAAAGTTGCACAATATGTTCTTGACAGTGGTCAAGGCCATGTCCTATTTTCTCTTCGTCAATTCCTTAAGTTGTCTAGTTGACATCTTGTTGATGTCTACCACTGTATCGGTGGCCTTACTCCTTTTAACTTCCTTCTCTTCAACAAAAGACATCTTCCTCTTTGATGAGGAGCTTGGTATGTCATCTTGTACCTTTTACCTTTTCTCTTGCTCCGGTTGACCTTTCTCAGTGTGCACTGGGATTTATTCATCTTGTCCCTTAAGCTTGTCCTCTCCTAGTTGAACCTCTGCGCCTGGTAGAACTTGTTCTGCAGGTGGTTCTTCCTCGGTCTGAGCTTCTTGTTCCAGTTGCTTATTGACTGCAGCATCTTGTTCTTGTTCTTCCTGGAGGATTTCTTCTTGTTGCTGCTTCTCAGCAGTATGAAGTTCTCCTAAGGGTATATCGTTGTCAATCCCTTGTTCAGCATTTACTTGTTCACCAGCTAGGAACTCCTCTATTTGACCTTTTTCAATTCTAGTGGCAGGCTCTTCAGCCAATGTGAGTCTGACCGGTGGTGCTTGCATTCGTTCAGAATGATCCTAAGGTCCTAATTTATCCAATGCATTGAAGTCATACTTATGCCAGTAGTCCAGAGTCGCTTTGTATACTTGATTCTCATATCCGTTTAATATCTCTGCAAATCTATCTGGTGTCTTTAGGTTCATGGATGCTTCTTCTAGTAGAAGCTTTATTCTTTTTTCACTGAGTCTAGGTCTGACTTTTAGCAATATTTCCCTAGTGATTCTGGTGTTTGTGCCTACACTAGTTTGCCATTTTGTTTATAGGCTGTTATTTAGTTCTGGTGGGAACTTGGACCTATAGTCCCTTGGAGTTCTGTGATAATCCATAAATGTTTCCACTATTGCTACAATAACTAACTGTTTATCATCTTTTTCTAATACACTGAACCACTTTGTAGCATTATCTACTATTTTGAAGTCCATTACTTCATCAACTATCTCATTAACTGTCATAGGTTTAGTGTTACCTTTACTTGGAGAGATGAGGACAGCTGGTTCTATGCTCTTGTCATTGGTGATGTCAATGACCGGTACTGTGGAGCTCTTTTCTCTAATAGGTGCTTTTGCTCCAAGCACTCCTTTTCCTCTACCGGTGTCAGGGACTAGCTAAACTGTGGTTCTTTGGAATTCTTCCTCAGCTTGCACTGTGCCTGAAGAAGTCTAGTCCACATCACTACTCCTTCATCATGCACTTTCTCAACTTCCCCAATAAGCATGAGACCAATCCTCATTTTTGTCAAGAAGTTGTGTTGATGTAGTTCAACTTGTTCTGTGGCTTCCTCCATAGTGAGGTGATTTTAAACCTCTAGAAGAGCTTGTATCCTTAGCTCATTTTCTCTATCCATAGAAGCCTTCCACCGATCTTCAATAATTTGTAGAAGATCTTCAGGTAGGGTTGTGTGAAGTGCATTAGGATGTAGATTGAATTTATGAAGGAAGAATACAATCGCTTCTTCAATTTTTATTTTGTCTTCATCATTGGCCAGTTGATATCTTCCCCTAACAGAACCCATACCACCAGACTCTTTTAGTCCTCCCACAAATTCATCAATTGTGAGCTTTCTTCTCCTTGGTGGATCTTCCTTTATCGGTTTCTTTCTTTTAATTAAAGGAACTGTATCTTCTAGATCTGTCTCCTCTTATTCTGTTGCCTAAACACTGGATACTTGTTCTGCTTTCTGCTTTCAAGCTTTGGGTTGCTCGGTGGCTGGTTTCTTCTTTAGTGTGGGGGTCCTCTTGTAGACATTCTTGATTAGTGTCCTCTTTGACAGATTCTAAAGAATTTTAGTATACATACCAAACCGATTGGCATCGAGATCTAGATTTGCATCATTTAAGGAATCAACATATGCCTTAGGAACTTTCGCAGTGATCTCGTATCCCATCTCAAGAGCATATACATCTCTAGGTTCCACTTCTTGAATGATGCAGTTGTCGATGGTAACCAAAAAGCATACGTCGTCCTTGTATAGGTCAACTATAGTTGACGACACCCTCTCTCTTTCATGCATTTTTAATTGAAATGCTTCAAAATGTTCAGTCATCGCATTGCTTACCTGGTCTCCCAATTGATTGGCCATCTTAGTGATTTGATGCATGACCAGTTTATCGATTGTCCAAGTCACTTTTCCGATACCTGGGAAGAAGTCCAAGTAGTAGACGTATAGGCACATCAAAAAGGTTCCATACTTCATGGATTTCTTTTTCACAACTCCAAGCTTCTTCATGTTTTTGAATAGGTGGCTTTGAAGCATTGCACATATGTCGTATTGGGCATTGTCATGCATTATCCAATGTGTGGCATGAATAGCTCCACCTGATATTCTATTCAGATTGCTTGACTGATAAACCTTGTACCCAATAACAGCAAACGCAAAATGTACTCCATCATCCTCAATGTCATTTACGGTCATAAGTCAACCATCAAGTCTTGACTTAGTTAGTTTGTTGACGATGGTATTGGCAATGGTCCGCAGGGTTAGAGCTTCCCCTTTGTTGCTATATCTAGTTACTCTGTGGAGATCATCTTTGGTGATTTCATGACATGCACCTTGTGTGAGCCAGAAACCTAGTTCGTTAAGACGCCTCGGCACCAGTTTGATTTGGTCTTCCTGAAAGATTGTTGGGTAGCATACTCCATTTATCAATCCAGATGATACGAACTTGGCGTATTTGTCAGGAAGTTTCCCTTCTTCACATAGTGATAGGTACTCTCCTTGAATGTATTTTTCACCTAATTTTTCCTATTTGGCGTGAATAAACATCGTGACATCTTCAGTTAAGAGGACTCCTTCTGGTATAGATGAGAGTGCACCAGTCATGTCATTCTCTCTGTTCTAAACCAGAAAAATATTGTATGTTGGCCTGTCCACTTGATCTCCTTTGATCAATTTTACAGTAGTGGATGATAACGCCATTTGTGCTAACCGATTGTTTTGCAGAAAGTAGCTTAGATCGGTATTACACATAGTAATTATCAATGATCAAAGCGCGAGAATGTTACTTAGCACAAGAATTCATAAATCACAAAGTAAGCAAAATAAGAACTTGTGAGTAATTCTCCTTTCTTTTATAGGGTTAGGTTATAATGGTAATTACCAAACGGTAACAATTCGTTAAATGGCTACAGTAATAAATTCCTTACCTAACTTTTCTTTCTATTTTTCCTTACGGGTTGTCCAGCTCTATCGGTTGGGTAAACCCCGATTTATTGCTTCTTCTTTGTCCGGTTCTCCTTGTAAACTGAGTGAGTCTGTTTCTCACGAGTCTTACCGGGAACAGTAGAGGATCTACTAGTTCCCTCTAGGCCTTTATGGCTCAATTTGTTGAAGAGATATCACCATCTGTAGATGATGATTTTTCCTCTGTCTTCTCCTCGGCAGAACTCTTTGATTTCTTTTTTAACCAAATTTGTCTAACTGATTTCTCAGTCTTCTCTTCCTTGTTCATCTTATCAACCAGTTTTACCAGTTCTTTCTTCTTGTTGAACGAACGGTTCCTACAATCTTTTTCTAGGTGTCAAACCTTGTTGCAGTGATAGCAGACTATCCTGGTTGTCTTCCATGGGATCACCCTTCTTGGATTGGGTGACTTGCTCCAAGAGTCATTATGGCTGTGTGGTCTACAGTTCGCACAGTTGGTTGTGCTCTGGTTCTTGTTTCTCTTGGTGAATACTGGTCTTGAAGACCTAAATGCCATAGTCTTCGATCTACATTCTTCAACCTTGTGTCCAAATTTATTGCAGGCATAGTAGTAGCCTTTGAAGCTTCCCTTGCTTCCACTAGACGCCAATGTGGGGCTGGACCAACATTCATTGGTCTTGTGGCCATTTGTACAATAGTTCTTGCAGTAGCTGTTGTTGGGCCTTACCGGTGCCTATCTGCAGTCATTTTCTTTATGACCCAATTTCCCACAATGGTTGCAAGATATGTTAGAGGTCTTCTTGCTTTTATGTGCCAGCAGCTTCTTCAATTTCTTGCTTGTCTGGGCTCCAAAAGATTCACCATTCTCTCTGGTGATATCACCGGTGAATCCAAGACCGGTTTGGTCTTTGTGTCTTCTTTGAGCTTTAAGTTGCTCATCAAGCTTGACCAAACTTTCATTGTATCTTCTCGGGGTTTCATTTCTTTCTTCAAGCTCTTTCATTTGCTTTTTCAATTGATAAAACTCTAGTGCCAGTATTTTGCATGGCCCATCCCTGTCATGCTAGCCCTTTTGTATGTTGGCATTTTCGTGGGTGACAATCTGCGTGTCTTCTTGAAGTTGCAGAATCATAAGCTCAGTTGCACCAACTGTTGGAATCATTTGTCATTGCACCAAAAGTTTGAACTGTCAATGCCTGATACAAATGTCAAATTTTACCAGATCCACGGGAGGCGGTTAAGCCATGTCACGAATCTCCAAGGAGGTGCTGACCACCAAGTCAACAATCTCCCCCTCAGCACCGACTGAGCCTTCAACACCCACTAAAGGGAGACTCAAACCCGTGACCCAAGGCTCTGATACCAATTGTTGGAATCATTTGTCGTTGCACCAAAAGCTCAAACTGTCAATGCCCAATACAAATGTCAGATTTAACTAGATCCATGGGAGGGGGTTAAGCCATGTCACGAATCTCCAAGGAGGTGTTGACCACCAAGTCAACACCAACAACTTCTACTACCCAATCTCTTTCTTTCTCAAACACTGTTAAAGACCTGACTGCTAAGTTCCTTTCATCTTCAGCTTTTCTCTTTTTCTTGATCAGTTCATTCATCCTCAGGGCATTATCCTCTTGTTCCCTCTTAAGATTGGAGATCTTATCGGTCAAGATCTGGCTCTTCTCCATCAATTCGGAGACTGCTTCCTCAGCTTCATCAAAACTGCTAAGTCATGAGAGTTCATCTATGGTCTCATTGCTTTCATTCAGTTGTAGAGTCAGCTCCTTCCTCTTTGCAAGTGACCTTCTTAGCCTATTCTCCAGAGAGGCAATTATCTTCTTGGCTTCCTCTAGTTGTTTCTAATACCAGTATCCCTCCATGATTTTTCTCTCAAGCTGTATGACTTTGTATATAGAGAACTAGGCTCTGATACCAATTGTTATTCCCAACCGGTTACTGAGAGGGGGGGGTGAATCAGTAAGAACTATTTTCTCACCTATTTCAATCTTGTTAAACAATTCTTGTAATCTAAGCAAAGCATAAAGAAAACATCCACAACTGTAAAAGAAGTACACAGATCAACACAAGATTTATACATGGAAACCCTCGGTTAGAAGGAAAAAACCATGGTGAGATAGAACTCACAACTCCACTACTGCAGAATGAAGGTGCCTTTTTAGGATCTTACAAAGCACTGGTTAAGGTGCTACCCAGTTAAGGGATTTTACAAAAGATATGTTAAGATTTGAACCTTGTTAGGAGCTTCCTGGTTACAGGACTTTGAACATCACAAAGGATGTTACCCTATTAGGAGATTTTTACAACGAACTGATTAGGTCCACCCTAATAAAGGGATTTCAATTTGCTTTCACTACTGATAAAAGCAATGATCTATTATGACACTAAATGTCTGATTAGATCATACCTCTTTCTTGGTTTGCCTGGCTGTTGATCTCTGCTACCTATGTGTCTGTAGCTCTTCTCTCTGAAGATGTCTCTCCTCTTTTCTATGCAATCACCAATAATCAACAACTTTTCTTGTGTCCTATGACCTATATTTATATTAGAGTTCATTGTTATGAAACCCTTAAGCTATAAACTCAACAAGAAAATCATGCAACTAGCAATTAAGCCTTGCATTCTGATTTGGAGTTTATCTTGAAAAACATGCGCTGAAATAAAGCTAACTCCTGTTAAAAAACTAACTCCACTTCTGAGCGGTGGATATCCTATATAATCCAGTTTTAACTCAAACTGCTCTACAAAATCTGATGCGGATCTTTATGCAGTTTAGACCGGTGTAACCTTATTCCCAGTTCAACTTTGTGTACTTTGAGACTGGTACTATGTACTTAGATCGGTCTACCGGTGTATTCCCCTTTCTTCAACTACCGGTGCATACACTGTGGTTCTAGTCTACAAGTGTCTGCTAAGTAACGTGAGTGACCAGTGACCATTTACCGGTGCATGGTGTTTGTGAGTTTACACTAATGACAATCTTAAATTGCTAACAATAACATGATTTTTTTTTCAACTCTTTGGGAACTATTTCAAATCTAAAGTGCATTTAAGTTTATTTTGTAATAAATTCTGTTAAGAATTGGTTAACGATATTTCATATGGACTTCTCTTTATTGTTCAACTTCTAGATCCAAGTTAGTTCATCATTTTTTTCCCCTCATGATACATACAGATCATGTCCTTCCTTGGATTCCTAAAGAATGGAGACAAATTAAACATAGTTAGATTTCTCACTATTTGACCATCCCCATTGGTTTGAGAATCTTTGTCTGGTATGTGGAAATGGTTTCATAACAAAGTCAAAACAAAACTATACTCCTGAGAAAACAAATTATTATCTTTAGTTGGTAAGATCCAAGTGGTAAACCATTTTATTTGGCCTCTCATGGTTATTACTCTTCATGATGGATGCTCTAAAAAAAGTTATAATGGTCTTTACTAAATTTGTCTACCATTTTCTATGGTCTAATTGGAGTGGTCAACTTGGATTTAAGTATGCTCGTGGCTTCATTGTATCCAACCTAAAACAAAAGGTGGGTTGGGCCTTCTAGACCCCCAAACTGTAAGTGCATAATTAGAGTGAATCGAGATGAACCTTGAAAAGAGTTAGTTTATGGAGCTTCCAATCTTTGTTAGATTATTGGTTCCTATTGATCTTGCCATGAAAATTGTACTCCGCTAGAATGTAACTTCTCAAAGGATAAGTGGTGGCTGATTACTCACAATTTTGTCATTTTCCTCTTAAAAAAGTTTACTTAAAGATCTTGTCTTCCTTGCCATTAAATCCAAGATTTAATGAAAAATGGAATTGGAAAACTTCAAGAAAAGATTGGGAAAAAGTTGAGTGCTTAGATATGGTTTTCTAAAGAAGAGGCCAATGCATGAATTCTGGTTTGAAAAATTTTACATTTCAAATTGCCAATTCGTGACAAGTTGAGGTGTTTGATGATTCAAAGATAAATGCCCCTTTTGCCATCAAGATGAATATTCAAAACACTTTTTAGGGGATTGTATTTTGACTAAGCAAAAATGGATTTTTTTTACTTATATTCCAACTATTTTTATCATGCTTTGGGTTAGAGAGAAGCTTAATCTTAAAACAAATATGGTGGCTGATTTTACGAGGCAAATTATATTACTTAACATTTGGAAAAGTAGATGCATGCATTTCCAACCATAAGGATCACCAAGAAGGTGAGATTCTAATGTTTTACTTTGATGTCATTTTTCAAATTGTTTTGCTATGCTCTCAATTGCAAGGAGTTCCAAAGAACAATGAAAGATCATCAACCAACTAGATAGAATTAAGTTTCACTTGTTGCAACCATACAAAAGTGATGTTTTTTTGTTCTAAACAACTCCAACAAATATTAAAATTCAGATTGTAATGTTTAATAGTCATTAGCTTTTCATTAGCTAGGCCCAATATTACTTCTATGTAGCTTTGCTATTGTCTTTTATTACAGAACAAACAAGTTTTAAAGGGGGACCCGAAACCCTATTTACAAAAAGAAGACCCTAAAAATGAAAGACATTATAGAAACCCTTACAACAAAAGGCTGCCATATAGAAAAGAGATAGCACACCAACATCATCCAGACAACAAGAAAACCAAACAAAAAACCAGCAAAAGGTACATAATAGGGAACAAACCAAGAAACCTTACGAAAGATTCTTCAAAGCCTTCGTGATTTCACCCTCCAATTGAGTCATGTTGAGGGAACCTCTCTTTAGGTCTTGAATGTGCTAGGGAGTTTTGTCTGCCTTCCTTTTCAAACTTTCTCTAGTTCTCTTGCTCAGACGAGTAACCTCTTCCCCTTTTTCCTTTTCAACAACATCCACATCAACCACTGCCCCATCTTGGTGGATATTTTCCAATTTGTTGACTATGGTGTTAAGAGTATCTGTTGTGCTCTTAATGACTTTATGGCTCAAGGTAACAAGATAAATAAGGTTATCATTTATGCTCTTAAACTTACCTTCCATTTCTCGGCTTCTCCCTTCATAATCCTTCTTCATGGTAATCATAGAGTGACGCAAGGCAGGGCAAGATTAAAGGGCCAAAGGCATGCCTAAATCACAAACCCCATGCAGAGATCACACATGCGGAAGCCAGATACACAAAATGAGAGAGAGAAAGTGGAGCATGTATATATTCATCAAATAACCTCAAACATGTCAGGTTATAAGGCCTTCCCGGTTATGGCCAAATACATTCAATTTGATTACAACAGTCTTCCAACATGCGAGGATTTCTCTTTCAAAAACTATCTTCTATCTCCTAAAACTCATGCCTCATTCCTTACTAAAACTACAACCAACTACTCTATTTATACAAGAGACTACCAAAACAAGTCGGCCTTCAGATCCATCATTGGAGAAAGGAACAACCAGATCTAGGTCCACACGTTTCCCAATGATTGATACCAACATTAATTTCGTGACCAAAATTAAATGCACAAGTCGGCCTCAATAGGAAATCAAAATAAACTGATCAGTAAGCAAGGTTACCGAGCACCAAGAAATAACTCAGCAAACCAACCGAACAACTTGGTCAAAGAAGGAACCGAGCAACTACCGAGCCAACTTGGTCAAAGAAGGAACCGAGCAACACAAAAAACTCAAGATTATTTTTGGTGACACAGCATTGCCAAGGACCCGAGATGCTCCTGCATCAAACACCTGGGGTTGTTTGAAATGATTCTCTGAATCATGCAGCAGGTACAACCCGAGCTGAATCCAATTCAGATTGTGAAATCCATGAACTGTCTTCAATCGGTCTGTTCTTCCACTTTACTAGATATTCCATATACTATTTTCCTCTTGTGCTTCTGCCAACTCTTTGCTCCAAAATCTGCTCAACTTCTTTTGTCTGTCTCTTAGGATAATCATTCGGTACTGTCATCTCTTCATCAAGTTCAAAATACTCAAACAAATCTGCAATGTTGAATATAGGTGATATATCCATGTCATCTGGTAATTCAATCTCATAAGCATTTCTACTGTCAAATCTACTCATTATCTTGCAAGGACCAAATTTATTCATTTTCAACTTCCCATGTGTTCCAACAGGAAATTTGTCTTTCTTCAAGTGTACCATTACTTCATCCCCAACTGTAAAAGTCTTATATCTTCTTGATCTATCTTCTCTGCCTTTGTATTTCTGATTACTATTCTCCAACTTATGTTTCACTTCCTCATGCAATGTCTTCATGAACTCCGCAAACTTTACTCCTTCAGCACTTCTCTTTTCTTCACCATCAATATTCTTCAAATCTGATATACCTCTCAGTTGTATGTCATTAACAATCTCAAAAGGTGTTTTTCCTGTACTCCTATTCACTGAATTATTGTATGCAAACTCTACTTGTGCCAACATAGATCACAATTACTTGGTCGGTCTCCAACTAAACATCTCAAAAGATTACCCAAACTTCTATTCACAACCTCTGTCTATCCATTAGTCTATGGGTGAACTGTAGAACTATACCTCAACTCGGTGCCCAACAAACTTATTGTCTCGGTCAGAGATGATACTTCTCGGTAATCCATGCAATCTAGCAATTTCCTTAAAGAAAAGATCTTCTATCTACAACAACAAATATAGAATCATTACCTCTTACTGTCTTCGGTAAGCCAAGAATAAAATCCATATTGATATCAATCCAAGGTTTCTCAGGAATAGAAATTGGTATATACAGTCCAGTATTCTGACTTACTCCCTTTGCAACTTGACAAATCCCGCAATGTTTCACAAATTTATGAACATACTTATACTACTGTGCCCAAAAATATTTCTCCTTAAGCAAATTCAATGTTTTGCCAATGCCAAAATGTCTAGCCAAACCACTACTATTTTTCTCCTTTATCAAATTAATTCTCATTGATCCTCTCGGTATACACAACTGAATACCTTTAAACAACATACCTTCTTAAATGAAATAGTCTTCCCATTTAGTACTCGATTGATCTTGAATATGTGCTCTGCACTTCCTCCACGGCTCAGAAAAATCAGGATCAGTTTCATACAAATTTGTCATGTCATCAAAACCAAGAACTTCAATTCTCATCTCGGTCATCAAAGATCTTCTTCTACTCAATGCATCAGCAACTCGGTTAGTGACTCCACTCTTATGTTTTATCACAAATGTATAACTCTGCAAATATTCAACCTATTTTCATATGTCTCTGATTCAACTTATTCAGACTACCCAAATATTGTAAAGCCTTATAATCAGTATACAACACAAATTCACTCGGTATTAAATAATGTCTCCATTTCTTTAGGGTTTGAACAATAGCATAGAACTCTTGATCATATACAAAATATTTCCTTTTTGTATCATTCAACTTCTCAGTAAAGAAAGCAATAGGTTTACCTTCTTGACTGAACACAGCTTCTATTGCACTACCACTTGCATCACATTCAACTTGAAATACCTTATTGAAATCAGGTAAAGCTAACACAGGTAATTCAGCAACCTTCTGCTTCAAAGTCTCAAATATTTTATTAGCTCCATGTGTCCACTTAAATTCTCTTTTATCTCCTCTCATAGTCTCAGTCATAGCATTACAAATTGAACTGAAATTCCTGATGAACTTTCGGTAAAAACTTGCTAAACCATGAAATGATCTTACCTCACTAGCATTTTCAAATGTAGGCCAATTCAAAATAGCTTCAACCTTTTCAAGATCCATTCTCAAACCATCAGCTGAAATCACAAATCTCAAATACATAATCTCCTCTTTCATGAAGGAACACTTTTTCAAGTTAATCAACAACTTTTCCTCTTTCAATCTCTACAATACTTGTTCAACATGCAACAAATGCTCTTCTCTAGTCTTACTAAATATCAGAATATCATCTAGGTATACAATCACAAATTTACCCAAGAATTTCTTCAAAACCTCATTCATCAATCTCATAAAATTACTCAGTGCATTAGTTAAACCAAAAAGCATAACAAACCACTCATACAAACCTTCTCTTATCTTAAAAGACTTCCACTCATCACCTTCTCTGATTATGGTCTGATGCTATCCACTTTTCAAATCAATTTTGGTAAAATACTTTGCTCCAATCATTTTATCCATTATGTCATCCATTCTTGGTATAGGAAACATATATTTCATTGTTATCTTGTTGATTGCTCTGGAATTAGTACACATTCGCCATTCTCCATTCTTCTTAGGTGCCAATACAGCTGGTACTGCACATGGACTTAGACTTTCTCGGATCAAATCTTTGTGCAACAATTTTTGGATTTGTCGGTTCAATTCCTGATTCTCGGTGCAATGATCAATACTTCTCTTCAGTGGTAAACCATCGGGTACATTATCAGAAATGATCTCCTTATTCTCGATGAGTATCTTATCAATTTCTTCAGGGATGTTATCCACTGTTTTCTCACTCGGTTTGTTAGGAATCATAGCAAAACACACATCATTCTTCTTCAAATCCTTAACAAACTTTCTTCCTTTCGTCAAACAAACTTTCACAGATGTACAAACACTACTAACAAGTTCTTCAATCAAAGGCAACAAGATTTTCTTTCTCTCATCACCTCAAATAGTATATTTATGCAATCTCCCATCATATATAGCATGTTTATCATATTGCCAAGGTCTACCCAACAAAATATGACAACAATTCATAGGCATGATATCACATAACACCTTATCATAGTACTCTCAAATTTTCAAATTCACATAACATTGTTCACTTACCAAGAGTGTATGCTCATCCTTGATCAATGAAATCTGATAGGGTCTCGAGTGTTTCAACCTTTCCAACTGCAACTTTGCAACCATTTCCTCAAATGTCAAATTTTTCGAGCTTCCACTATCAATGATTACCTTCCACACTTCATCAACAACTCTACATCTAGTCCTGAACAAACTTTTCCTTACCGAATCTTCCTTATTACTTTCACTCCAAAGTGTTCTCCTAACCATCAAGTTCTTTTCTTTCTCAGGTTCATTCAGTGACTCTTCTTGCACCAAAGCATTTCTACTGCTACCAACCTTCTTATTTGCTTGTGTACACTCAAATGACCTATATCCTTCTCCACAATTGTAACAAGTTCCTCAGAATCCACCTCTGCTATAACCACCTCAGTAGTTATTGCCTCTTCCTCTAGTTGAACTTTCACCTTTCCACTCGATCTTGCCTTTATCCAAATTTGTCTTGTCGTTATCAGATATATTGTTTTCACCATAAGATCTACCTCTTCCTCTAGGGAATCTACCACCTCTTCCATCTCTGTTTTTTCTCATGTCTTTTGTTCAATTTCTCCTCAGCTTTCAAAGAAAACTGATAAGCTTCATCAATGTTTTATAACTTAACCAAACTGATTTCTTCTTGGATGGAAATTCTCAACCCATTCAGGTACCTAGAAATTCTTTCCACTTCATCCTCATCATGTCCAGATCTGATATCTAATCTATAGAATTCCTCAGTATAATCTTTTACCAAGCTATCTTTCTATCTCAAACTTTGCATTCGCCTAACTAGGTTAATCTGACAATCACATGGTAAGAACTTGTCTTTCAACTTATTTACCATTTTATCCCATACCTTGATTTTGTCCTTGCCTTTATTTTTTATGTCCAATTGCAGATGCTCCCACCACAAGGATGCATGACTCTTCAACTTTGTGCTTGCAATCTTAACCTTCTTTTCCTCAGGGACATTTTCATACTCAAAATACTTCTCCATCTTAGTGATCCAATCCAACAATTCATCTGAATCCAGCTTTCCACCGTACTCAAGAGGATTGAAATGTGGTGTAGATCTCAAATTTGTCAAAGCCTTCAACAATCTTTCCTCACCCTGATCCATCACAGGTGCAAGTTCTGCTTCACCTTGTTCCTCTTCAATTTCATCATCACTAACATCTTCAAGATGTCTTCCTCTGCGCTGGGCTGTCTCAACAACTTCTAACCTAGCAACAATCTGCCTTAACATGTTTGCCAATCCTGAGTTTGCATCTTGCCTTCCACGAACCATCTTGAAAACCCTCTAGAATTGCAGGCCAAATCACAATCTGCTACCCCACAACAAATATCAACTAGGGTTTAACAAGAAGGAACCCCAACCTAGATTCGCAAATCTAGATCCAGATCTCAACCTTCGCTCTGATACCACCTAACACAAGGTAGGGCAAGATTGAAAGGCCAAAGGCATGCCTAAATCACAACCCCCTTGCAGAGATCACACACACGGAAGCCAAATACACAAATTGAGAGAGAGAAAGCATAACAAATCATATATATTCATTAAATAACCTCATACATGTCGGGCTGTAAGGCCTTCCCGATTATGGCCAAATAAATTCAATTTGATTACAATAGTCTTCCAACATGCGAGGATTTCTCTTTCAGAAACTATCTTCTATCTCCTAAAACGCATACCTCCACTCCTTACTAAAACTACAACCAACTACTCTATTTATACAAGAGGCTATCGAAACAAGTTGGCCTTCAAATCCATCATTGGAGAAAGGAACGACTAGATCTAGGTCCACACGCTTCCCAATGATTGATACCAACATTAATTTCATGACCAAAATTAAATGCACAAGTCAGCCTCAACGGGAAATCAAAATAAACTACGCGGTAAGAAAGGTTACCGAGTGCCAGGAAATAACTCAACAAACCAACCGAACAACTCGGTCAAAGAAGGAACCGAGCAACACAAAAAACTCTAGCTTATTTTTGGTGACATAGGATTGCCAAGGACCCAAGATGCTCTTGCATCATAGTGTCATCTGTCTTGTTCAAACGTTCAACCAGAGATTGCTTCGCCACTTCATTCCATAATCCATCACTACCTTTTTCCTATTTACTTGTAAGCGCCCTAAGCTTAAGCTTAATCTCCTTAATATAAAAAAAAGACCCACTTGTTCAACCTAAAAGAGTCCACGACAACATTACGAGCCATAGCTAACACATCATCTGGATATGCTTGCTCAAGTTTGAGGTATAGAATCAAAATTGAGGTCCATAAGGAAACTAATTCTCCCTTCCCTATCCATTGTAGGATGAGAATCTTTAGAGGCACTGTGAGAAGAAGGGTTCGAAGTAATTATTGTTCTCAAAAATAGGGAAGATGTTCTTCTACACTTTAGACTTCCCTTTCTTCTTTTGTGGCTTAGAATCAGAATTTTCCATGTCGGTAGTCCATTCCTCCTCCCCTGAATAGCTAGTCCTCAATTCCCCATCATCAGAAAAAGAAACAGGGAAGGTATTGGAAGGACATGCCAAAGATTTCAAATGTTCATAAATTAGCAGCAATAAATCCTCATGGAGGTCTAGATTCTTCTTAGGGAGCTTCCTACATTCCTTAATACTAGCATTAATCGTAGAAAGCAAGAAGAAAGGAAACAAAATTATCATTTTGTGTTTAAAATGGTTAAGAAGCACAAAGTGGTGACAAAAACACCTAGTGAAATCCATCTAGAGTAAAGTAACACATAATTACATTAAGCATTGCGCACTAGACCGACTTAATTTGAGATGTGTTATAGCTTCTCTTGGATGCTTTAACCGAGTCCTTTCTCCCCTTGTCCTCTTTGGGGAATGTCTTGACCACCTTGTCTAAGAATTTCCTATCCCTAAAGAATTTGGCACCATCAGTAGATAAACCAATGGCCTCCACAATAAGATTCTCATCAATGTTAAAATTTCTCTTGAATAGAGAAATTTCCCCATCTTTCCAACACTTAACAAACTTCACAATAACCTTAGGTTCCCACCCATGGAGCTTTTCAATAAATGGGATCACTCTTCCCCATTTCAAGATTCTCCGAATTGTGGTGTTATTCCTCAATTCCTCACAATCAATAGGTTCAACTCTTTTTCTATCACCGCCCATCCTCACAGAGTTGCTAACAATCCCGATCAGCACCAACAAAACTAGAATGGAAACTTGTGAAAATAAAACCTCCAACAGCACCCACAAAGCGTGGGAAAGGATACAGAAACAATCTCCAAAAGATCCCATGGCACCCTCCTCACTCCACATAGAAGTGGTAATAAAAGTCATCACTGACAACATTATAATTAATCCATAGGAAGATGGACACTGTACGCATGTGTCCTATCATACCTCATCAAAGAAATGACCTCCTCCGTCATACTATCTCCCCTTTGCCACATCAGTTGATCATGAGCATGAATCCCCCCGTTAGCAAAGAAATCTGCCACCCTTTTCGCTTCACGAAAAGCATTGGAAATAAATGCCTTGTCAAAAGAATTGATAATCTCCAAAGATTTTTTGATCCAATTTCAATTGTCCAAGAGGATTTTTGGACACTTTTAAGGCATTGTATAATGTTATTGGAATCCCCTTTTAACCATACCATTTTACAATTAAGAAGTTTTGCAAGTCTTAATCCATGGAAGGCCGCAGTAGCTTCAGCTAGGTGGTTTATCTGACAAATGCTTTTGTTGTATGCTCCATTGGAGCTGTTTTAGTCTCACGAACTGCTAAGATTTTATTGACAGCTGTGTAGCTGTCCTTATTGTATTTTTTTTCCTATTGCTTGATTCAATAAAAAAAAGGTGGGAAGTATGATCTACTCTGGAAAACTATCAATCCAAGGATGACCTCTTTCTCTTTACATACCGGCTTCCAAACAAATTATAAATCACTCATTGATTCCCATGTCTATAAACAATCGTTACTCTTAGTTGATGGTAAAGAAATATCAGTGTCATTGAGCATTCTTAGTTGCTTAAACAATTTGTCAAAATATTAAATAGGTATGAACATCAAGCAAAATACAAGAGAGAAAATGGTACATCAATTTGAGATACCTATAGACTCCTATCTAACAAGCTTAACCAAGCTTCATCTGCAGAAATTATGCTCATGTAAATAGTTATTGTGTATAATCCAAATACACGACATAAATAAAAACATTTTGACAACTATCAAAACTATATTTTTTGAAAATTGCATATACTTTCAAATGCATAACAAAAATATCTCTTGCAAATGCAATACAGAGATTTCATCTGGACAGATCTCTAATAAACTGTTTGTTTCGTATCAACAATATTTTGTCGTAGTGAACTAGCTGTAACAACCAATATTTGTTAGTCTTTAACTGGTTGATCATTACACTTAGATCATGTTGCAATAGTAGGACTAGTGGACATGCAACACTTGTTACTATGTACAAATGAACATTTCCCAAATTATATTAAAATGATTCTCTCTCCACGTTGTTGCAATGAAAATTATAACCCTCACATCTGATTAACATATTGACAGATCTCACTGCAACAGTTGAAATCTTCCTAAGAAATTAAATGGACGTTATTTGACAACAAAGAATAACCCAGGCCATTAAATTACACTAACAGCCAATAAGCCTATTAAAAAATACATTCAGGACCAGGTGAGAAACCTTGTCAATTTCAAATAGAAATATAAAAGATTAGAAATTTAACAAGCACAATGCCCTGAAACAAATGAGGAAGAGAGCCATCAAAGAAATAATTCAATATGAAATTGGGTCATAAGGGTAAGAAATCCATGGATGGTTTAGTGCTTCTCTTGCACTTGGGCGGTGCAGTGGATTGATCTGGAGGAGGTATCCAACGAACCCAAGAAAACCAACGTCCCCTGTGGGCAGACAATGTCTCAGGGAGCTTCTCTTTGGAAGGATGTATTCCAGTTGATCAGTTTCCTGGAGACACAATGAAAGACAATGAAGATTATAAATGATTGCAAAAACCAAAATTAAAAATCCAATATCTCAAAACAAAAAAGAATATAAAATGAATATAAAAATCAGGTTGAAAGAGTCATCGAGAGATTATATTCACTGTTCCAACCCTATTAACAAATATTTGAGGTATTTGTGTACTAAAAGAGTACCTTGTAATTTTGTTAAAATTTATGAAGAAATAACTCATTTGTGTAATGAGTCTTCATCATTCCAGATGAAATCAGTATTCTAATATCTAACATATGTTTGAAACTAAACTTCCAATCATTAAGTCCACACACATTCTAACCATTAATGATCCTCAATTTCATGACACACAATTCTTGAAGTTAAATCATAAAGTTCAGGTAGAAGTTTTTCAATTAACTCTTAGAGTAAAACAAAATTTATGCAATTATGAACACCTCAATGGCAAGTAAAATTCACTGTGCCTAAACAAACCATATCCCTGGATGCAAATGCGTGAAGAAATTAAACATACTTGAAAATTATCACTGTAAGTCTCCAAGATTTTCTAGGTATAACAGATAGTAGCAATACTATAGTTTCTATAATGGAATATATGTAGTGTGTTATTGTATAAGAATATTTAGGCTCAACTTATTTGAGTGATTCGAAGTAGATTCTTAAACATAGATAATATGAAGTGAACAAATAGATGTGTTAAGGAGTACGACTTTGACGAATTTCACTTGATTTACTTCCATGCCAGCATCATAAAACCCACAAGTGTTTACTATCATTTTAAGCCAAAGATTGAGAGCTTTCAAGGGTTTGTATAAATACTTGGTACATATCAGTGTTCTCTGAAACCTTATTCACAAAGCTTGGAAAAGGAAAGGCTACAGGATTGGCATAGAAATCTACTTAAGCTTAAGGATATAAGAGTGTACCAATCATTTATTTTTTCATCGTTGCCATAATGGAAAACTGCTCCTCTACTACAATGCTATATGGAAAGGATTATACCTTCCATGGAGACCACTCTCCATTGGTAAGCATTAAGCAATCAAAAGACTCATTGTATTCAAAATCTTTGGAAAAATAACATGCATGGGAATGACCTTATCTCCCTTGCCAAACACAAACCAATCAACCAATAATAGGCAATAAAAGAATCAAACACCAGACATCAAGCATTAATGCTCTATGTTTAGGTTTGGCCAATTTCTTTACAGAAGACTAGGTTCTTTGCTCAAGCCAATAGTAGTTAGACATTGCTACAAACCATAGTTACACCACTGTCAAGGACAGAGGGACAGGTTTTTGGGACATTGGGACAAAGGGCTTCAATTTGGGGATGGCAGCGATGGAGGGCATGGGGGTTGCTGTATATGCTATATACTATACATATGGTACTTACAATGCTAGTTATGAAAAGATGTATAAGACTATTAAAAAGTAAAATAGAAAAATTGCAAATGCCAAATACTTGAACATTGAATAATGAACATTAAAGTTTTGAATATAGAATTACTAATTAAAAATTAGAATACTCAATACTAAATAAAATTTTAAAGTGTCGAATTGGCAAATGGAAGATTTCACTCCAATCACCTTTTTCTCAGTTCTTCACTCTTCTTCTTCTTGTAGCAAACAATTAGAAATGACAATGTGAATCAAAATGAAGCTTGGAGGGTCTTTTGTAGGCTTGGAAGGCCTTAGATGGGCCCCACATCCACTTAGTGTTCAAATAGAACCAAAAAAGAAATTAAAAATATGTTTTTCTTTTAAACTCATGGCAAAAAGCGTCCGTCGACAGGGGACACCCAGACGTCCCCGGGACACTCAAGCGTCCCCCTTGATGTCTCGGGGATGCTCCCACATCGTGACGACGATCAACGACGTAGTTGGGGACTTGGGAACAACGTCTCCATGTCTTGGGGATGTCCCCATTCCGGGAATGCTAGGGTTTAGGGAGGGACACATCCCCGTGTAACACTGCTACAAACCCTAGAGATTTGGTGTTGGGGCTCATAAAATTATTATACGTGCATTCTTAATCATTAAAAAAGAAATTAAAATATATAGAACCAAAAAAGAAATTAAAAAATATATTTTTTTTTTTAAAACTCATGGCAAAAAGTGTTTGCTGATGGGGGACACCTACAGATGCTCAAAGGATGCTCAAGTGTCCCCCTCGATGTCCTAGGGACACTCCCTCAGCCCGACGGCGATCAACAACATAGTTGGGGACTTGGGAACATCATCACCATGTCCAGGGAATGCTAGGGTTTAGGGGGGGCGTGTCCCCATGTAGCACTGCTACAAACCCTAGAGATTTGGTGTTGAGGCTCATAAAATTATTATACATGCATTCTTAATCACTACAGCCCATGTATCCACTATTACCAATTTACATCACTTCGAAAATCATGAACTGCGTGTGTGGGAGGACTTATCGTATATCCACCCCCCACCGGCTATGCCCCCCACAATTAATCTACCTCTACATGCACCAGGAGGGGGCGCGGTCCGGTAGATTACTATTCTATATGGGTGTGGGGGGATTATAAATATATTCAATTAGTCCCAACGGCAATTCAGGAACCTCCTCCATTGCTGAATATATACTAAACAATTATACTTCAAAATCCATTTGTAATGAAAAGGAACTTTGATTTTTAAACAATGAATACCAATACTTACAAAGATAAATGAAGGGCCTTCAATGCCATCAAAAGGAAACATATAATTAAGGTGATCATAATGATTTACCTTAGTGATCCGATATTGTTCTATTTATGTAAACATGACTTCGTTCTTTGACACTCAAAATTGATGAAGATCAAGAATGGCAAGGCAAAAGGAGGGGGTTCAAGAAATTCACATAGACAGAATTGGACCAAGTCAAAGGCCTTTTGGAATGTCAAAGAGACCAATAACTGATTGGTAATTCCAGAATTGACAAACAAATTCATCTCGATGGGTTTGTCCCATGCTATATTTGTCATCCTGTTCTCAGCAGAAGCAAGCAGCCCCTGTTGAACTTGACAATATGCACTAGGGCTCTTGAACAGGCAAGGGAAAGCCTTTATGTGATCCTGCTTGTCCGCCAAGCTGCCATTAGCAGAAGGGAATGGGTTCAGCCCATGCAAAACTCATCAGAATTTAGATAGATGGGCTTAACTCATGAGTCTCCAAAGGTGCCTTTCAAATGAAGTATGTCCCCTCCACATATCTCTGATCATCTATCATCTTATAACTAGTATAAATATGTATGAAGAAACCGTGGGAAACATCTTGAGATTTTTAAATATGCAAAAGAGGGAGTGTTTAATAATAGTATTTCATTGCAGAACAAGGGTGAGGGCATTGTATCATTAAGTTGTCATCCCACAATGCCATATTCAATGCTCCAATGCTAAGCTTGGCTTGTGGTCTTGTAACTTTGGTGATTTGCTGAGGAGACAACTCCATCTTTCATGGATTTTTCACTACCTTGTGTTAAAGGTGATGTGAGGTTGTATTCTCCTTTTCCATGCATATTCTTCATTTCCTTTTGTGTTCCTGTCATTTCTAACAATACAGAAAGTAACACAAATCTATTTAATGCTGGTTTCATAAACAAAGTACTTCAGAATAAAAAATTTCAAATTGAGTTCAATCATACATAACTAAAAGTAGTTTTGGGGAAATCAATTCAATATAAGCATGCTAATAACATATCATGAAGAGTCAAGACCACTAGAAACATGCAATTTTTAAATTTCAGATTAAGGACTTCTTAAAATTAGTCCAGATTAAGAAAATCTTAAACTATATATGATGGAGAAGAAGGTCGAGAGAGAAAGCGAGGGCAGGGGAGGATGACGGTGAGGACAAGGGGGGGCAAGAGGGCCTGAAGAAAAAAATGTTAACCAAAAAGAGGGATATTGTTCCAACTTCCAATGATGAGATAATTACTGTTATAAATGATGTTAGAAACCACCATGCATGAGTGCTTGATAGTTGATATAGTGAATTCAAATGCCAAAAATTATTAATGATTCTCTCCTGGACAAAGCAAGTAGCAATTACCAATTTTTTAAATGTAGCAAAAAACACCTTTTTCTCTCCTTAAAGAAGATGATTTCTAATTTATCATAGGCCATAAATACTCAGGTGAATAACTCACATAGTAGGAAATTGTGCTTAGTGCACAGTTCCACCCAGTATATACTATGACAAGCATACTATCAAAATCATCTTCAGTGTTTGTGTAATGTCCCCTCCTTAGGTAGGTCAGTTGACAGATGAGGTTGGCCTATTATATGGTTCCCATAGGCCAGCAAATTGCATAGGGGACCCATTCAAGGGCTTATGGAGAAATATCAGGGCTTTGTGAGCGAGTTTGACTAATTCGGGATAGTCTCCTAGATTTTAGGAGGAATCCCTATTTTTTAGGGATAGATTGGGAGTTGACTGGGATGCACCAAGAGACCTCCGAGATCAGCCTGGAGACTTTGGCACAATTCCTACTTTTCAAGAGAGCTCCTAAATTTTAGGAGACTGTTAGTTAGCTCACAGTGGTCAAATAACATTAGTGGATAGTTGCAATCAGACATAATTTAGATTGGGGTCCAGATGAGCAAGTTATGGATAAATTGGAAATAATTTAATTATTTCCTAGGTTACACGTTAATAAAATAATATCAGATTGTGTGAAGTTTCTCAGTAGTATCAGATTGGATCAGAGAAGAGATAATTTTCAGATTGCAGATCAGAGCATAAACTGCGATCTTGATTAATCTTTTGGTCTCCTAGAGGCAGCCATACGGCCTAGGGTTTCACCAACAGGTCTCAGTCTTGGTGTGGACTTTGGTAGAACACAGATCAGACCCTAAATCATCATTTGGAGGGCAGAAAATTGTAATTACCAGGCAGCATGGCATTAATAGTAGATCACAGTGAAAATACACATCAATTTCCAGCTGTACATCAGCATTAGACTTCTTCTCCATATCAGATCTGGGTGTCTAGTCCCTACAGCAGACCATCACAAGAAAAATCAGTCATACGTATCCTGGCAGGTCAGCTCTTGGGCATTGGAAACGAGTACGAATAGCTGCAACAATTTTATGTAATCAATCATATGCTGGTACGAACTGTAGCAGCTTATTTGTTGAAAAAAATCAATTTTAATTCATTTGTTGGGTGTTAGAAAAATTGTCCATTGTACTTCCATTTCAGTATTGTTTATTTGTTTGTGCATTGTAATCATTAATTGTCAAAAGAAAAGCAAAAAACACAAGAACCACAAAAATAATCAGAAAACAAGCAAAAACCAAAAAAAATTAGAACTTTGGCAAAATTCAGACTTGGCAAAAAAACCATATCTTGGGGTGCTCATTACAATGGTACCAGAGCTTAGACAATTCCTACCATCTTGTGAACAACATACAGTCATTTGACGAGTGATCGACATTTTCTAACTTATACCAAGAGAGGAATTCACAAGATGGACTTTAGAGTCAGTGACACTCTTATAGACACCATGGCCGAGAAGGAGAAGGAGAAGGCTAAATCCCTAAGCCCTAACTCTAGAATTGAGAGGAGATTTGATACCATGATGGATATGATCTCTCAATTATTGAGACAAATGGCGAAGAAGAATCAATCACAAGATGAGAAGCCTCAACATACCGCCTCAAGAGAGACTAGCAGGCCACAAGGTGAGTGCACTACAACCTCCAATTTAGTTCCAAGGCCCCTATAGTTGGTTTTTACTCCACGGGAGGATTCACCAACTCCATAGGGTCAAAGGCCCGAGTTACAAATTTCAGTGGCAAAGGAGATCCGACATCATTACACAAAGCATACGACCCTACCACCTGAGGTCAGCGAGTTATTGACCCTTGATCAATTCATTGGACATAAGAGACTCAGGTTAGGTTCAATAGGCAGAGCAAATCACAGGGCTCCATAGGGAATAGGGATTTCCAACAAGTTGTGGGAAAGTTGACCTTGCCACGTTTTGATGGAGGAGATCGATGTTTAGCTCGTGCTTGAATACATAATTTAGATAATTACCTATCTTCGAGGCCTATATCAAAGGAGGAGGCGATTAGCTTTGCTACTTTACACCTAGATGGTGTGGCAAATGAGTGGTGGTACAACAGATTGATCACTTTGGGACATCGCTACATTATTTCCTATGACAAGTTCACTAATAGACTCATCGAGTGCTTTGATTGTAAGGAGCCAGAGATGTATTTTAGGGAACTTGCACAAATCAAGCAATATAGTCTTTAGAGGCATACATATTTGAGTTCCAGAGGTTATCAATGATGGTGCCAAATATCTTTGAGAGGAGGTTGGCAATTCTTTTTGTTGAGGGGATTTCAGATCCTTTGCATAGTTGGGTTAGAGCATTTGACCCACCCACATTACAGCTTACCATGAAGAAGGCTAGGAGTATGGAGAATGCTGATTCGAGGGACAAGACTTCCTCCAAGCACTTCCCAAGCAATAAGGACAGGAAACCATTTCATAAAACTCCATAACAACAAAAGAAACCATTTTAGAAACCCAATGGTGAGTCCCTAAATGACCTGAGATGCAAGAATTTATGCTTTAAATGCAAGGAACCATGGGACCCTAAGCATAAGTGCACTTCTAGGGGAAAGGCAAACAAGATAGAATACCTCTTAGGAGATGATACTTGTTCTGAAATCTCAAACCAGCGGACTAAGCATTGTGATAGTGAGGGAGAGAGTGCATCAGAAGGGTCAATTAAGGAGTAGGAAGATGAGAAACCCATAGCACACCTTTCTAGCATTCAGAAAGAGGGATCATTCAAGATGAGAGGAGTCTTAGCAAGGCAGCGAGTGATCACCCTACTTGACACAAGTGCTACACATAATTTCATTGATGAGGGACTCATGGCTAGGCGTGGAATTCAAATAGAGGAGTTTCCAGGATTCAGAGTGAGAGTGGCGGATGGTTTTATTCTCACATGTACTAGGAGGATTCTCAACCTCCACTTGAGGTTGAAGGATTATGAGTTTTTGGAAGATTAATATGTTGTTAGTTTCAGTGAGATGGATGTCATCCTAGGGATTTCTACCTTAATGTGCACACTATGGAGATGAGATTTGAGGTAGATGGGAGGAAGCACATGTTGAGGAGAATGACAGATGAGAGCATCCGTACTATATCCTTGAGGAGGATGGAGAGGTTGATTAGACATGAGCACATAGAGTGGGCAACAGAGTGTGTGTTGATGCCTACCGCAGTTGAGCAGTAGAAGTGAGATTATCCTCCATGGATTCTGGAGATACTGACTAGACACAGTAAGGTGTTTAGTGACATCCCACCAGGTAGACCACCAGACATGGGTATTGAGCACAACATTGAGTTAGAGGGAGAAAAACCCGTCATCATTACCCCATACAGGCACCCCAAGCGGCTAAAGGACAAAATAGAGAAGACAATATGGGAGTTGCTTGGTATGGAGCATATCAGACCTAGTAAGAGCCCATTTGCGTTTGCAATTTTGTTAGTTAAGAAGAACAAGACTCTTTGCATGTGCATTGACTGCCAAGCCCTGAATAAGAAGACAATAAAGAAGGTATCCCATATCCCGCACAGATGAGTTGATCGATGAGTTACACATAGCATGTTACTTCTCCAAGATTGAGCAATGATCTGGTTACCATTAGATATAGATGATAGAGGAGGATATGGAGAAGACAACATTCAATTGTCACTGTGGGCATTTTGAGTTCCTTGTTATGCCATTCAGCCTAGCCAATGCACTAGCTAGATTTTTGTCATGTATGAATAGAGTGTTTCAGCATCAGTTGCGAAGGTTTGTGTTGATCTTCTTCGATGACATCTTGGTATTCAATCGGTCTTAGGGGGAGCACTTGAGACCTTGGAGGTGTTAAATATTTTGGAGAGGGAGTTCTTGTATGCCAAGGAGTCCAAGTGCAAGTTTAGGATGATAGAGTTGCTCTATTTGGGGCATATTATCAGCGCAAAGGAGTCAGAGTTGATTCGAAGAAGATCCAGGCTATTGTTGATTGGCCCCCGCCCAAGAATCTCACACAACTTAAGGTATTTTTTGGGTTATGTGGTATCTATAGATGCTTTGTGAAGGCGTTTTCTCAGCGGGCAACACCTCTCAAAAATTTGATAAAGAAAGGGGCTTTCATTTGGATCAAGGAGGCACAACAGTGTTTTAATCAATTCAAGCAGTTGATGAGCCCGTTCCCAATACTTGCATTACCGGATTTCACTAGGCTCTTTGAGTTACAGTGTGATGCTTCAAGAGAGGGACTTGGTGTAGTGCTGATGCAAGACGAGCACCCCATAACATTCAAGAGTCAGAAGTTGAGGGGGCTAGAGAGGAGTTGCAACATTTATAATAAGGAAATGTTAGCCATCATGCATGCGTTGGCTACATTCAGGTAGTACCTTGTAGGCAGTAAATTTGTAGTGAAAACAGATCATAACAACCTAAAACATTTCCTCACTCAATGGGATCTCAACAATCCTTCACAAAAATGGGTCATTAAGCTCCAGACTTATGGTTTTGATATTGCTTATATGAAAGGGAAGAAGAATATTGTTGTTGATGCCTTAATGAGGAGACGCCACTTGAGTTCTATTGGAGAAATTGAAGATGATTGGCGAGGTTTGATTTCTGCTGGGTATGCTAAGGACACATGGGCTACGGACATTATTGATGTGTAATACTAATAACCCCTGCAGGTTATCCAATATTTGTCCCAAAATATTCAATATGTCTTGGAGAAATTTTGTCAAACAATTGTCTTGCAAAGTCTGATACGAAATTACTGAGTTCCTTTGAGCCAAAACGCATTACAAATACAAATTTCTTGCAAAGACATTCTGTCAAACATTTGAAAGGCTGTCAAATGTGGTGTATTCATGTAAAGAGCCTAAGTTGGCTCTCTCTGAATATCCGAATCAATATACTAAATTTGATATAATTTGCAAATTGCCATACTCAAATGGTTGGATCATTAAAACAACAATATCATAATTTTCTCTACTTCCAATTATGACTTACAAACAACGAATTCTGAGAGTATATTCTATCAACTTAAAATATTCCATACATATCAAATAACCCTTGCATATTAATTTCCAACAACAATTGTTCTTCTAAACCTCTAAGAAAATTCAATGACAATAACTCACTTAATAAATCCAAAGCACCTGAACAATCGCTAAAGTATATTACAGCTGTAATCATAGTTTGTAATGAAACCACCACCTGGAACTTCATACATGTGACTGTCCCAAACACTGCACGCTGATCCTGTCATAAACACGTGCCCAGAATGAATGAACACCTAACGGCAGGTGTCAAGGAAGAACACTGTATTCAGAGATTGGTGCGGCCTTCTAGTAATACCCTCACGTGTGCCCAGATTCAATGTGAATCCGAAGAATTGCATACAGTTCAACAACCAGCCAACACGTGATTGTCTTAATGCTATTCGCCAGCAGCAACCAAGCTATACCCCACGTTAATGCCTCTCAACAATAAATGAGATCGCAGTGCAAAAGATTTCAATCACTTGATACAAATCGGTAGACGTATTGCATTAGACTTACAATGCTTGAAGAATTAAAGCCAGCCGCCAAGAATTATCTTCAATTTCTTAAATCGATTTATCCCTTCTCACAAATCACCAGCATTCAACTTCCAGAATTGAAACTTCAATCAATTCAATATACCTCAGCATTGAATTGATATTCAGAATTAAACAGTTGTGAAATTCACCATCACAGGCAATGGCTCAAATCACCAGAAAGAGGAATCCGTCCTCGAAACCCTAGCCAGGGCAATTCTTCACAAACTTCAATAAAATAATGATTGCATAAATGAATGCCAAAAGTGCTTTTTTGAGTAGAATATATAGGCTTTTTGGAAAAAGCACTTTATAATATTTTCACTTGATTGGCTTAATAAAATATCTCCACTTTATAATATAATATTATAAAGTCATTAGTTATTAAATTAAATCAAGATAATTTAATTTAATAACACATTTAAAATATAAGCCACTGAACCAACTGATTACAATCAACGAACTTTTGACAAGGCACCAGGACCAACTGCCCAGCCAAGAATAGACACTGCCCTGTCAGAAATAGCCACTGCTAAAATTAGACTTACTAAAAATAGTAAGTCTCTCAAACTGGAGATTCTCTGAAACCCAATCCTGAGATGCCTGACGCTCCGTGCAGACACCCTGCCAATCCTGGCCATACCCGAAACCCCACTTACTAAAAATAGTAAGTTGGCCAAAATGACCCGAATGAAGAGCAAACCTGATAATCTGAACCTCCAAAATGGAATCCCAACACTGGCTCCATAATCTAACCCCCTCCGAACACCCGATTAGCTTGCGAGGATCGCCAAACCAAGCTAATCCCGAAGTCTGAAAAACGGGGACATTACAATTCACTAAATTGCAGATTCTGATCTTAAACTTCTGATGCAAACACAAGAATAATGTGCACCAGAAAAGTCATTTTCTCAATGAAGGGATGGGTTTGCGTCCAACCTTTAGCTTCCTAAGGTTTTTGTCCTTAGAAATCAGTCACTGATTTCCAACAACAAGAGAAAATGACTTCATAAAATATTCTCATAACATGGCTCAAATGAAAGGACAGCTGTTTACTGCTATACCTGGTAATTTACATACATAAAATAATCATACAAACAGCAGTGCGTATCTGATATAAGAGTGAAATATATCTTTATTAACTCATAAATACATTACAGAGAAGAAGACCAAGGTGGTTTGCCAAAGATTACAATTTACCTGACCATACCATGCTGCCTTCCTTGGCGGTACATGACATATTTAAAGGACGCGATGGTTGCCAAGAGGGACACAACCGTCAATCAACTGACACAACAACTACCCAAGAGCGTTATCAAATTTAATACAGACAATTAATACATTGACGGATAACCAATATTATCAACCATAACAAAAACACATTTTATGCTGACTACAATGGCCTTGCTTAAATAACTTTTTAGTGGGTGAATGCTTCTACTTTTTTCAATGTGGGATAAAACATTCTTTACTTTAGCCCACATTTTACTTTAATTCCTCTTTAATTATACATTATATGCACTTAATAATTAATTATTATTAAAGTATAACTTTAATAATAATTATAATATTAGAACTCCATCATTAATCATCGCAAATCAATTCTAACTTCACTAGGAGATAACCCACTGCATTTACTGCTAACTAGTGTGCCTTACTAAAAATAGTAAGGGTCCATCTCTATCAACCCTCAATTTACTATAATTAGTAAATCTCTGAATACCTAATCAAACAAATGGGCCAAAGATCATTACTGCAATTGAGGCCAATCCAAGTGCCCTGGCAAATATAGAAATGTTGGATAAATGACTTACTATAAATAGTAAGTGTACCAAACTGAACCAAACGAAGAGCAATCCTGAACATCCCTGACCTTTGAAGTGGGAATTTGCCTTTGGTTCTGCCAACTAAGATCCTCTAACCAACTGACTTAGCCTACAAGGGCCACTGGTAGGTTGATCCGAACCAACAGCCATGGTGACCTAAAAAGGGGACATTACATGATGAGACAATATATGATGATAGATATACAGTTGTAAATGATCTCATCATTTACAAGGGGCGGATCTATTTGGTAATGGGGGATGGAGATGAAGAGACAAATACTGCATGCTTTTCATGATGCACCTATGGTCGAGCATCGTAGATATTTTAAGACATACCGGCTGATACGAGAGAGATTCACTTGGAAGGGGCTTAAGTCCAAGGTCCTCAGATATGTACATGAGTGCCCTACCTGCTAGCAAAATAAACAGGAGCACACTTTTCCCATAGGTTTATTGCAGCCGTTACCCATTCCGAGTAGGAAGTGGGAGTATATCTCAATAGACTTCATCACGAACTTTCCCAAAGCCCAAGGCAAAGCTTACATCTATGTTGCAATGGATAGACTTACTAAATTTGCCCACTTCTTCCTGGTCAGCACTACATATATAGTAGTACATATGGAAGATTTGTTCTTCCAAGAGGTATCCAGACTTCATGGGTTGTCAAGGAGCATAGTCAGTGAAAGGGATAGCAAGTTCATAAGTCATTTTTGGCAAGAGTTATTTAGGCTCAGTGGCACCGAGCTCACTCCGAGCACTAGCTACCACCCCAAGGAAGATGGTCAATCAGAGGTTAACAAATGGGTGGAGGGATACCTTCGGAGCTACATATCGGGACAGCAAAAGGCATGGGTCAGGTGGTTATATTTGTGTGAGTATTGCTACAACACGACCTACCACACATCCATCCAAATGTCACCCTTTATGGCATTATACGAATATGATGCGCCTAGCTTACTGGACTTGCTTTTTAGTGACAGTAGAGTGCCTAGTGCCAAGGACCTCTTGCAAGACAGCCAAGATATCATGAGGGCCTTGAAGGAGAACATCCAGAAAGCTTAGAATCAACAGAAATAGTACGCCGATCAGCGCAGGGTTGAGTATTCATTTGAGGTGGGTGATATGGTATATCTTATGTTGTAGCCCTATAGACAGTCTACTCTCAGGAAGAAAGGGGCCGAGAAGCTTAAGCCATGTTATTATGGACCATTCAGGGTCACCAGAAAACAAGAAAAACCACAAAAAAATCAGAAAACAAGCAAAAACCAAAAAAAAATTAGAACTTTGGCAAAATTCAAACTTAGCAGAAAAACCATATCCCAGGTTGCTCATTACAGTTTGATAACCTTGTGAGGAACTTCAACACAACATAATCCTAGACACTAAAATATGCAAAATAGGATCCTAAAATTTATATGTTTAGAATCTTTTTTATTGCATATGCAACACAAGAAGAAATGAAACCATATAAGCTTAGAAAGCTGGCATTTAGAAATAAAACTGCAAGAGTCCTATAAATTTCAAGTGTCTTGCAAACTTGGAATCGTCTTATGCTTCCAAGACTGGTGCGTAATGTAATTCTTCTTTGACAATTGTGGGCAAAGATGTTTTTGGTAATCACGTGCATCCAAAACTGTTGCATGGAACTAAATTTTGGATGAGCAAGGAATTCAATATTTTTATTGGCAGTATTATTCCTGTGCTTGATACCTAATTGAAACCACAAACATATCATCAATTGCATCAATCTCATACTCTGTATTTTTCTTTAAGCCAAGAGTATCAAATGCCTATTTTTGACATTGATATTATAAGATGCATTTTATTCAATAGACATTAAAAAAGGCACCATCCATCTTTAACGTGCGGACTGTGGATGGGACTTCCGCATCCAAAATAACTGCATCTATTTTTGGATCATCTCTTAAATGTTGCACTTGTTTTCATATCTCTCCAGATAGATTTTTTAAAGAGTTCCATTGGGAACAATGCTCTTGAAATTCAACTAATCAAATGCTCTTGGAAGGATAAAGATACTCCATCTAGGTCCATGAAAACATCATCTTATCATTATAGCAAAGCTCAAGCAGCTTATATTGTGTAAATTTCCACTATGAACGAGACATGAGATTATGAAAAGACTTCAATTGGTGTTCAAAATCATTTTATATCCTGGAAATGAGACCACACACTTTCTAGGTATGTCTAATCGGTCTTTAGGTCTATTTTACAAACAAGAAGATTTGAACTTTGGCAGAAGATCAAGCACTTGAGATTTCTGAAAAGCAATTCTAAAGATATTTGTTGATGTTTGTAGCATCAGTCAGATAAATAATACCGACAATATGATTATTATGAGAAATGATTTATTATACATATATATAATAATTGAGATATATATATATATATATATATATATATATATAATTAGATTATAATCATTCTCATAATAACTAAATAGTTAATTGATAAAATAAATTAAATAATAATGAATAGACATGAAGGGACATGTCTCTCAATGTGTTTTCCACAATATAAAAGAGAGATCACTGCTCTTGGAAAACATATACCGAAAAGGCAATGTTAATACATTTGCAGCGATCCTAATAAAACTCAACATGGTATCAGAGCCAAACTGCAAATGTAGAAATGCCAGATCATAAAAAATTGTGACAATAAACATACAAGGAAGAAATCAAAAGATGTCTGGAATAATGAGCAATGAAAATGAATATCAATCGATATTGCCATGAAACAAAAGACAGAGATTGATAGATATAATGCGTTATATTACCTTCAGTGTTAGAAGATACCGTTGTTCCAAAGGCTAATAGAGAAAGCCACGCTATAAAGTGGTACAACATTGATGCGATGATAAGGTGAATTATAAATTACTCAACACTGAGCGACAACGATATCAGAGGTTGTAATAAGGAAAATTCTTCACAGAATATCAGACTACATTATGTGGCGAGTGCAGATACCTTGAACCGCTGGGAAGTTTGTCATACGTGGTTTCCCTCTAACAGCAGTCCAAAGGGAGTACGAGAGCATGCAAATTTCTTATGGTAATTCAGAATAGAAGTCAGTTCTATTAAGAATAGTCAGCATTAGTTACAAAAACAGGTGCACTGAATATTTTGTCCTTTCTAGAAACTTTAATATTATTTGTTTTGGAATAAAGGCAACCGCACTCCAATGAAAGTATGTACACTGTTCTGCAACTGTTTATTCTCGAAATATATGATTGACGGTGTAATCATTTGTAGACATAAATTTATATCCTTTCTACAGTGATGTAAAGTTTGGATTAGTTGTGCCTCCATTAAGAATGAAATTATGTTCTTTAAGACATATAGAGTTATAGTAAATCACTATAACTTTCTAAATAAACAATTGTTTTCAATTACAATATTAAGTCTAATGGAATGAAAGATTAAATAAAAGGATATTGATGTGCAAATAAGTATTCTTTATCTTTGAGTACTTTATTTATCTAATCAATGTAGTCGAGCTCTCTTATTTGTATTTCTATAACATACTATAAGAGCTATTTGCCTTGATCTTTTTTGAGGATTCTCTTGCAAGAAAAGGAGGATTGATATCAGATTGAGAGGGAGTCTGACACTTCATCAGAGGTAACATTGGATGAGGAGCTCTGAAGATTAGCAACCAGAGGGAGTTTGAAAGTTCATATGCGTGTGACTATATGATTTCAATGGGCCTACCTCCTGTGTACATCATAAGGAAGTGACGACTTCCAAATGATTATCACTTGTATTTGTAGAAGTTATTGGAAGGTGACAATCTTACAATAACTTAAATCATGATATACATTATTTATAATGTTGAAACAAATCATGATGAATTAATGCAACAACTAAGTGTTAGATGTCATTAAGTTGATGGTCTATGAGTTAAGATGCAACTTCTAATTTTTGAGATTTCAAAAAAAAATTCAGACTTAGTTAAATTTCAGGCATATGGAATTTTGTATAAACTACTTCATAGGCCTATACATGCAGCTATCATTGATCGACGATGGCACAATCTACTTCATAGGCCTATACATGCAGCTGTCATTGATCGACGATGGCACAATCTACTTCATAAGCCTATACATGCAGCTGCCCACTTCCTTAATCCAGCATACCAATTCAGCCTAGTGGAGGACCCTGAGGCTGACACTGACAATGACGAATCTGAGGATGATGATGATTATGAGGAGGGTGAGGATGGTGAGGATGATGAGGATGCCATTGAGGTTGAGCCTCAGACACAGGGACAAAAGATGGCTGCAGAATCTTCCATGACCTATCTTCGACGTATACGCGGGAAGACATAGGGCCTTTTATTTTCATATATGTTTTGAACTTTTGATTCCATGGATTTCATATTCCATGATATTGTAGACTTTTGAGTCTTTGACAGTGACACTATTTATAATATTATATTTCAGATTTGTAATGGTGTTATTTATTAACTAGTTTAAGTTGTTTAACAGTTAACTTATTTCCTTCAGTAATTCGCTTCGCATGTATACTTATGTGATCGATGTAAACTTGTCTATGTATGCAAAGTAGCTTCTATTTATGTCAATTATTGTGTCTTTGATGTTAATTGATTGAATGATGAATGAAAAAAGATTTAAATCCTTAAAAATCTCTGAATTTCTTGGGTTTTTCAATTTGCCAAGTCCAGGCGCCGAGTCCGAGTCCGAGCCCGAATCCAGCTTGCCAAGTCCGAGGCGAGTCCGAGTCTTGTAACATTGGTTTGAATTATATGACTTTTGTCTTACAGAGAAGATCAAGATCTGGATTAAATAAAGAGGTAAAAATATCCAATCATGCCGTCAATGATCGATGGGGTTGTCTACTTATATGTGATTTCTGGAAAGGTAAGCCACTTAGGCAATAGACACATCTCATGCCCATCCATAATCACTTCTTTTACAACTCGCACCTTCAGATTATTAAGACTAATCGCTGGACCCAAATTGGTAACACACTCTTGTAATCAATGATATCAATCATCACACGTTTAATCATCAATTTGGTAATTATAATATTTTCTTGTTTAGTCTTACAATGTCTTATATATATATATATATATTGATCGCTCCAATTATGCGTGTCTGTGATGGTCCCAACCGGTGATGAGAGGGGAGGGGTGAATCAGCGCCCACTAAAACTTTAGTACTAAATCTGATATACTCTAACCAAAACTGTAAGTAGAATAGATTCTATCACAGAAATAGCAATCACACAAACAAACAGTAAATAACACCATATTTATCACGTGGAAACCCAAATCGGGAGAAAACCACGGTGTGAGGAAACCTCACAAATTTTGCACTCTTCTGAAGTGCACCTTGTAAGGAGCCTTCCCTGTTAAATGATTACAAACGCACTGTTAGATGCAACCTGGTTAAGGGATTTAAGAAATAAGGCCTGTTAAAACCTGCCTAGTTAGAGGACTTAAAACACCTACACAGATGTCACCCGATTAAGGGATTTAATACAAGGGACCTATTAATGTCCACCCAAAATACTGGGATTTTGCTATTGCAATTGTCAGAGAGCAATAGAGGTTTTGATCTTTTAAGAATGGCTTTGCTGAACCTAATAAGATCGTTGTTCTTCTCAATTGAGAATCATCACCAGTCATTGCAGGTATGTTCTCCTTGGCTGTTGTGCTTTCTTGCACACACTTATTTTCTTCTTCTCTTCACCTTTGTAGCTTCTCAGCATACAGGTTCACTCTTTTTCTTTGGCAGAATGAAGGCAAATAATATTCTTCACAGGCTGAGGAATATATAGGCTTCTTGCCCTTTCTTCTTTTTACATGCACGACCTGTTTAAAGATCACCTTTGGATCCATCGCCCAGTGGAGTCTCAGTTCACTGAGAAAACACCCGATGCATGCCATGTGCTTTTTCTGCTTTATGAAGGAAACGATAGATGCGAGTCGAAAGCTTTCCTTCACAAGAGATTTCTTCATGTTTTAATGCCATAAACTTCGGCATTAAATCCTTCAATCGCACCTTGCACCGATCTTCTTGATAACACAAAGTTGTCTGGATTTTGTGCAACAAATCGCGGTCAAAGAGTCACACAAGTGTTTGTCAACTATGACTTTCCCCGGTTCATTAGTCTTGATGACATCTTTACTGATCAATTTTTATCCTTAGGTTGTGCATAGGTAAAAACCTTCACCTATCACCATTCCTTTCTCTGTCTGTACCGGTTGAATCATCGGTCCCAGTAAAACACTTTATTGGTCATAATACTGAAACGTTGATTACCAGTTGCATCATTTACCGCTTTCTCTGATGATCAGTTAGAGCTTTAACAGTAACTGAGACAGTGCCTCTTCTTACTCACTACATGTCCCCTATCTCCTAACCAATCTCTCCCTTTGTGCCAATTGTACCACTCCTTGGTTTATGACTGAACTCAGCAGGCACCCATGTTTGCCAATCAATGACAATACCTTTTTACCATGTACTGGTTACATCCTTACCAGTTAATGCCAACAATCTGATTTCATAATCGTTTGATTACTTTATTATTTGTAACCATAACAATGAAAAATCTCCAATCATCAATTAGATATGCCACCGACCGTAAATATTCTTGTCGATGGATATTAATATTAATTTCTTGATTACATGTATACTTCCATTGGCATTGTTAGTTCCTATCGACACCTCTGAATTACATTGATTGACATTGGTTAATATAATTTGCTATTGATGGCGATGATTGTTACCCACATAATCACTCTGTCTCCAACATGGATTCACCCCCTTCATTGTTTTTCCACCTCAAAATATCGATAATCTTGTGTTGTATAGTCGGTATATTGAAGTCTTTGAATGATTTGGATTCTTGGTGTGAACAAAAGAATATTGGAACGGAGTTTAATGTTGTGATCAAAGATTTTATTGATGGGAATGTGAACGACAGTATGATTATGTAGACATCCCTAGAATCCAATCTCCCTGTAATGGTGCATTCATATGCTAAGTGTTTTTAACTATCTCCTACCATTTGAATAGTTTATTGGTATAAGCTTTGTTGTACCCTCGCTCAATCTCAAGTCTTTGTGATTAATATCACAACATCAGCCGTGTCTCCATCAACTATTCCTCATAGTCACTATGTTAATCATTCATTGAAATATATTATTTATTTATTAATATTATTATTCAGTTATTATATTTATTTATTAATTATATTCCATAGAATTTTATTAATAATATATTCTTCTGATATTATAATAATAATTTAAATAACTATATATTATAGTGTATTATTATTATTTATTTAATTTAGTCAATATAGTTTAATTATAATTATATATTTTCTTGTTATTTAATTTTTTAATCTTATATTTTAATTCTTATTATCATTAAATTACGCTCTCCAAAGGGGACATTACAACTTTCCCTCTGAAATGGACACCGTGCAAATTTTCTTGCAAGAGACAAAAAATAGAATATAAAGCAACTCCTTTCTCATAGCTGGTGTCAATTCTAAGACTCTATGACGTAAACCTAAAGTTGTACTTCCACTTCTAGCACCAATCCCACTTGTGAACTCTTGGAAGTGGATTGCAATGGTGAAGGGAAATGAACAAAGAGAGAGTGTAGGTGAGGGTATCATTCCACCAATAATTTGTTCCCTGAGATTGTTGCCTGATGAACTGACGTGCCAGAAAGCAATTTTCTTCGACTGATGGTGCCTTAGCCACCGCAACGACCACTATATATATCATTCCTTCCAAAGTCGGCTTAGTGAAATAAACTGCTCCAAATTACACAAGGAAACCACCACACACGTAGTTATCCTAAAAGCTCATTAAAGAAAAAATAATTATTATCACCATCCAAATTGGCCTACAAGTAAAATTATTTAATAATTGCATTTATTCATAATTTAATTTTTAATTAACAATTTATTTATTTAATTAAAAATATTAGAAAAATAAAATACAGAGAGTCCTTAATCGAGGACATTAAGAACAAGGGATTATATCACTATGGAGAGAGAGACTCTCGGTATTGTTTAAAGTAACAAAGTTCAAGTATCACTTACTAGAAAAAAAATTCACATTCTATGTAGATGATCAAGCAATGTTGTGCCTCATTAATAAGAACATTATTCAAGGTTGGGTTAGTAGATGGATAATGCTACTCCAAGAATTTAAATATAAAATTATTGTTGAACATATGAAGATTCCTATCATAATAGTTCAATTCTCCAAGATTATAAATCAAGTGAACCATCTAAAATGGTTAAGGATTTTCCAAATGTGCACTTGTTTTAGATTGTCACATTACTTACTTTGTCATCCTCTTTACAAAGCAACTTGCAACTAGTAAAGTGAAGAAGGTTAGCATTGAAGGCGAGAAGTTTGGAATTGGTCAACAAATAATTGAACAAGATGAGACTTGACCAAATATTAAGGTGCATGATACAAGAGGATATAATGTGCATACTTCAAGAAATACATGAAGGTCTTGCCAGTCAATGTATAGTTGTACAAGATGGGAACCAAACAAATATTAAGGTGTGTAACACGAGAAGATAAGAGGCATACTTTTAAAAAACACACAAAGTATTGTTGGAGGCCATTTGGGGCCTGATGTTGCAACACAAAAGGTACCTTTAATATGCCTAAAGGCTAACAACTACCATGATTCAAAAGAATGAGTTATATGATGTTCATGTTAGAGAGTTACCAAACCACTCAAAGGGGACTTCAAGTCGCTTTGGCCTTCATCAATACCTTAAAGGTTAGTATTATGCATTAGCATACACACAATGTGGTTTCCATAAAGTACTTGACCATGTGAGCTGCAGCAAAGACATTGTCAAAAAAAACAATGCTCAGCACAGCCCAATTCATTTGTGAGAAACTGGTTACTAGATTTGGAATTCTAATACAGATAACTAGAAACACTGTGGAGCACTTTATTAATCATGTTATTCAATCAACAATAGAAAATGTCTAGATCTTCCACTCCCTCTCTAGCCCATAATATCAATGTGCCAATAGCCAAGTTGAGGCCATGAATAGAGTTCTTATTACAGTGATTCAAAATTCATGGGGGGTCAAAGGTACAAATTGGGAGGAACGCTGGTCTGTAGTTGGACACGCCTTTTTTTAGATGTATGATCAAGAAAATGTAGTACCAATGAAGTATCTAGCACCTAGTCCAAAGAGCATAATGGAAAATAGAATATAGAGTGAAAAATCTTAAAGAAAGACTTTTGAAGCTCAATAAGTTAAATAAGCAAAGAATAATGAAAAATGGGAAATTGAAGTGATGCAACAAAGGAGAAAGCATTGGCACAGAAAACTGTAGAAGTAAAATCTAACAAAAAACTTTAGCTAATCAATGTCTACCTATTGGTCAAGCCATGCCAACTCAAGCTGAGTTTTTCCATTGACAAACTTTTGGTCAAAATGCTACCTTTTTTAATAACCCACCAAACAGCCACATGTTACCTATTCAATACCAGCAAACAAAAAGTAGGTAATTGAATAAACTGTGTTTTTGGAAAGTTATTCCAAAAACCTCTATTGTTTCTCTAAGCGCCTAATTTTTAAACTTTTACATCATTTTTTAACTTCACACCCAAAGAATGGAATTTTCAGACTTATAGGACAAGAGAAAACAAGTGAATAGAGAAATCAGTGATCAGCAAACAATGGGATGTCTTATTTTCACATTGCAAACTGAAAGAGCTAAGGCCCACACGTGTTTTTTTTGTTAGATTTTTTTACTTTTTGATGTTCAAGTTTAGGATTGAAGTAACTTCTAAGTTCTAACCCTAAACTTTAATATGAAAATGTAGTTCCATGGAATTTCAGGATGAAGCAACACAAGGATCAGTTTGGGGGCAATTGGGGGACAACAGTGCAAATATAATATGGTACTTGAAAAGGCATATGCATAGTAAATTACTAAATAGCAATTGAGACTATAAACTACTAAACATAAATTATTGAATATATTGAATATCAACATATTATATTCAAAATTCAAATGTAATAATTACATTTAAGTGCAATTAACTAGTGCCTCAATTATCTAGGACTCTTATCATCCTTCCCAAACATCATGGAAAATTCTTCATTGTCAGAATTACTGAATCTATATAGCTCAAGCTCCTCCAAATGGACACCAAAAAATCCTATTTGTGCGTAATCCTAATCAAGGTGTTTCAACTCCTCTAGGTCTATATTCCATCGTGTTCTTCAACTCTATTTGTATGTAAGTGTGGTGTGGTCCATGAAACGCAAGACAATACGTTGAGATGCAAACTTCTCTACTCTCCCAGAGTCCTAAAGGTAAGCCTATTCCTATTGATAGAGTGGAAGAAGTTGTAAGTCAATCGATTCCTCTAAGCTACAAAAGAGCTATAAACTTAAGACAAAAGGTGAATTGTTAGTGTGGTTAACAATGAATGAGACTTGTGCATTGTCTACCATAGTATTGGGTCCTCCTATGGCATAATTTCCCTATCCGTTTTTTTCTCTTTTGAGTATTCCCTAAGTGTGGCACTTTTGTTCTTCTCATAATAAATGGTGGAAGCCAAGCATTCTATCAAGGATTTCCAATACCATGCATTGTTGAAGTAGGGTGATGGCGGGCTTTGAGGAACACTGTAACCCTCCTAAGAGCACAAAAGATTGCAATTAAAGTACATTTGGGGATACAGAAATCAGCTATAGGTGAAATGTTCAATTTTATTAGTAAACATATGGTTTTGGCTTCACTAAACATGCCTGCACCCACCCCCTTTCCTTATCTAGTGGCAGGAACCAACCTTTTTCAATCTCGTCATATAAGGAGAAACTGCAGTGAAACACGGGGACGCATCCCCCACCTTAAACCCCTAAGTTTCTGGTACGGGGATGTCCAGGGGACTTGGGGACGGGTACTTGGCGTCCCCCCACTGCCGCTCAACCTCCGTTGGAACGCAGGGACGACCAGGAGTACCCAAGACGTCTCAGCGACTCCTGGGAGTCCCCTAAGAGTCTTGGGGATGCCCAGAAGTCACCTAAGCGTCTCAAGGACTTCTAAAAGTCTCCTATACCAAGACATTTAAAAAGTTTTTTTTTTTAAATTCTATGTTTTTTAAATATGTGCAAGCAAATCAGATATATAAATATATTTTTGGTTGATTGAAGGACATGTTCAAATCACTTGCAAGCATAATATGGGCAGTTTATGAGGGTTTGTAGCTGCTCTTGCATACATTATAGCTAGTTATGCTGGCTACCCTAAATAAAAATCAGAACTGGGGTTTCTATGTTGGTTTTTCTATGTTTGCAATTCATGTGGTGATGCTGTCATAATTTTGATATAATGTAGATCTCCATTTGCCAATCCAACAATTTTATTTAGTATTCTAATTTCTAATAGTAATTAGTAATTCGATATTCAATGTATAAACCTTCAAGGTTCAAGTATACCATAGTTTGTATTTAGTATTTGGCATTTGCAATTTTGCTATTTTACTTATTATATTGTTATACATCTTTTCATAGTTTCAAGTACTATATGTATAGTATATAGTATATACAGCACCCCCACACACCATGTCCTTGTCGTCCCCAAATTGAAACCCTTTTTTCCCCCCGTCCCAAAAACTCATCATGTCGTCCCCTCGTCCCCTAGGACACGTTACACTGGGAGAAAGGCCACGCATGTACTCATGGTACCAAGTTCAGGTTGATGAAAGCAGAACTGAGGTTACCTACAAAAAATTGTATAGTGTCAATGCAGGCAGTGGCCCTTCAGAAGCTTAAGTTGAATGTTACCTCCAGAAGCTTTGCGCAGTTCAAATCTAGGATGTTGCTTATTATGTTATGATTCATGGCCCTAATTCATTTGTTTCTGTCCTACATTTGGTACCTATTGACTTTTCTTTGAAGTGATCAGGCTTGTTTCATCAGTTGGATTAGAACTCTGGTTTGGTCTCTTGTAGATTTGATAACAGTTCAGTAAGTTTTTTGGATAAAATTTTTATTGTAAAGATGGTAATGGTGGGAATTGAGCTTAAGTCTCTATTAATTTTATCAATGAAGGACACAGAACTCACAGAAAACCTATTTTCATAGCTAATAAAAGAACAAGTTATAAGTTTATAGTATGAAGATAGAATAAAGCAAATAAATCCATGTAAGGCTACAGCTTACTTTAGAATAACAAAGCAAGCCAATCCATGCAAATGCTAAAGATTATTTTACAAGGATAAATAAAGGACAGCATAACTTCCTCAAGAAAAAGTATGCAAGATGTATTGTGATAGGAGGTCTTTCCTTTATGCATAATTGTGCAGCCTAACTAGAAATTGATTTATATTCACAATTGGTGTGCTGTTGGTGTCCAAGTAGAGTAATGTTTTTACAGTACAGATGTCATTCATCAATAAGGTTTTCACTTCCAGAAATTTGTATTTTATGATTTTTTCTTATGAATTATCTTTGCAAAACTGTTAGATTTTATTATTTAATACAGTTCATTTCATCAAATTCTTTATTACATCAGTAACCATTTCTCATGGCCCTAAACACGGTTCATGCTTGGAACTTATGCACGACGATAAAATTTTGTTGCTCCCAATTCAGGTTCATTCTGAGACTTTTCTCTAAACCAATAAAAGTCCAGTAAATTGCTATTAAAAAAATGAGTTCCACTCGTGGTCCTTACAGAATTTTTTCTACAACAAAACAACATTGAAATTTTGAAGTCAAAGATCACCTTGAACATTTTCTAAAATATGCAGTATAGCAAATTGCAGAAGCACAATTCCGTTAAGTGTTGCATGGTGCCCCATATAAAGTTCTACCTGAAAACCTTTCTAATTAAGAAAGACGAGAAAAAACTGCTCTAGGAGATCAGCTTAATGGAAGAAACAAGTCTTGAGAAGAAATACATTTCCCATCACAAGTGAAACTCATATGAAAGAAAAGGGTTAGAAAAATGATTATCTCATTACCATTCTACAGTGCATAATGATGCTTAGGTTAACGTGCTAATAAACATGAAAGAAACAAATGCTAAAGTTCATCATAATGTCCATGCGAATTTAATTCTTCTATCAAGACTCAGAATTTCTTTTTGCAAAAGATGAGATTCATTGCAAATAAAAAAGCAACGCATCTTGTTCACGTAAACAAACCTCAGTCCGTTCATACAGCACATGGTCCTTAGTGAAATACATGTGTGTATCTTGTCCTTGTGCAAGCATCTCAGGATCTATCGGACCAAGTATATCTATTATGCGTGCAAGCAATGTTGCTAGGGAATCATTTTCAAATAGAACCTACAGTGAGAAATCATTTCAGTCAGACACAAATACTGTACAAAGTTGAAAAAAAAACAGTGTCAAGAAAATGTCATGGACACAAATTATAATACAAACCCACATGCTCAAAAATCTAGAAAAGAAACAAAACTATGGATCTTTATCATTTATTTATAGTACACGAAAGTTGAAAGAGAAAATGGGATAGATATTGTGATATTTCTATCAGGATTCAACTATGTAGATTTTGAGTTGAACTCATTGACGCATGTTTCATGAGTAGTGGTTCACAAGAACCCATCTCTCATGAGAATGAATGGAACACTTAGCACTCATTGCATCTAGGTGATGGTGGTCACTTCATTATAGCACACTCATTTTTCATGTTGAAAAAATATTGAATAACTTACCAAATATTTCAATTACAGGTTTAGTAAGTATCATCAATACTTTATTTTTTACCATTTAGCTGCACAGAATTAATAGATAAAAGAAGTGACTAAAGGAACACCAAAAAAAGACACAACATTAAAGTATCCATCAAGTGCAACCACCATACACAAAACTATCTTGGATTTCAGTCATCAATTCAACTTAGAGTAGTGTTTAACTCAAAAATCACATGATCAATGCCAAATATGCATATGCATTTCTTTTTAACTTAGTCTTTGAGACAAGAGTACAAAGTGAAGGAAGATTCAGTACTTTTGGTATAGGGTTAGAGTACTTTAATTTTCTTTAAGTTATGCTTTGAATATGTCTCTTTTAAAAGTTAAATTTTAAACCACAACAAGGATTTTCCTTTTAGTGTGACAAGGGATTAGGTAAAAAAGACATGGCTACCTGTAATATAGTGGGTCATGCTTTAGGGACAGCCATATGTTTTTTATGTTTTATATAAACTCTCTCAGGTGAAAGTAAAAAATATGCATATCTTTAAAAGTACTATGCCATTTTTCATAGTTTATAAAGCATAATTACCAAACTTGGCAAGTCACGAGGCAAGTGCTCCTAAACAAGTCTACTAGACTCCACGAATCTGGTGGGAAAAAATAGGTTGTCACTAAGTGAAAAAAAGGGGAGGAGAAGAATCAATTCACACAAAACAAAGTGTCTTATAGTTGTCTCTTTCACCCTGAAGGCAACTTAATTTCATTTTCAAGCCAAGGAGAAAGAAAAGTAAATTTATTTTTGAGCCAAATTGGATTGCATTGAAGGGAAACCTGCAAGGAGATTGAGTAAAAATCATTACATTTGGGTATATTTGTAGCTACTTGAGGTGCATCTTGTAATGTCCCCTATCTGGTCCTTGAATAGTGGGACTCATTTCTTTAAATTCAACAGACTTTCTCTCTATAAACCCCAATATCGGATCTACAAACGATTGGGAAGAGCTCACCATTGATTTCAAGCAAGATTTATGAGGCAAGTTTGTATTTTAAAGGGTTTTTTGGGTTTTTTAAATAAAAACTTCATTTCTCTTTTTTTCTATTTTGTTATAGTGGACCAAAGAAAAACCCCTAGTTATGTATATTTTTTGTTGAATAAACCCTGGGTGTTTTTGTAAAAAAAATAGTTTTATAGTTGCAAACTGTAAATTTTATTTATATTAGTTTAATTATAAAACATAAATGTTAATTTTTTTCTATTTATATGTTATTGTAGCATTCTTGAGATTTATAAATTGTCTTTATCACAATGTCCGGAACCCCAATTAGAAGGGACCCTTGTTTGAAAGAAAGGAGAGTTAACTTGTATTTATTACAAAGTTACAAACAAACTTTGCAAGGGGGAGGCATTAACATATTAAAACACCATCTTACACATATACCATGCAGAGATGCTAAACCATGCCCAACAATACCTGTTGATGTTATGCATGAAGTGCAAAATCAATTAGATACCTTTGAGCAGAAAAAAGGAGCTAAAAAACAAGCAAATAGAGGAGATGTAAGCCATTGGTGGAATTGGAAAGTTGTCTTTCTTCATTCCTCCACTTTGTCCATCCTCAAGTAGCAGTAGTGATAGTGTTAGCAGCAGTGGCAATGTTAGCATTGGGCCTAGAGTTAATGCATCTAGTTTAGATCCATATCCCAACTGTCACTTGAGATCATGGGTTGGACCTGGAACAAAGATAAACATGATGCAGCTAAAATTGCAATTAGAGACTTCTGATTCTATTGCACCATTTTATTCCATGCAGCAAGGTAATTCTTTTTTTGTTTTAAAATACATAATTTTATTCTTGGTCTCTTGAATTTGTAATTTTACACTCAATTTTACAATACTTATTTTATTTAATTCATTTACAAGTGTTAAGTCTCCTTATTGGCAAAACATGATGGATGGCAGAAAATTTTGTGGAGCAGGGTTCAAAGCCCCTAATGGTGATGAGATAAAGGGCCCCATTCTGTCTCAAAAGGTGGCTGATGTGAAAGCCAGAATTGACGAGCAACAAGAGATATGGAGGAAAAAAGTTTGCACTATCATGATTGATGGTTGGACGGATAGACAAATAGAACATTGCTAAATTTTCATGTTTCTTCCTCAAGTGATTGTACTTCTTGAAATGCATTGATTTAGTGATTAAGATTTTTAGCTTATACTTCATCAAATTATTGATTCTGTTCTTTCTTAGGTGATAAATGTTCATAAAATCTATTGATGCTTTGGGAAACACAAAAAATGTTGAATTCCTTTGTAAAGCTTTGGAGGGAATCTTAGATGAGGTGGGTGAGAAGAACATAGTGCAAGTAGGTACAAATAATGCAGCAAATTATGTTGTTGCAGGTAAGCTACCATCATTATTCTGAACTCCTTTTGCTGCTCATTGCTTCAATAATTTTATTTTCTAATGTTTTGAGAGCTTTTTCTCAAATTCACATTCTCGGGATTGGAGCTAGGAGCACCATTTTCAAAGTGAGAGACCTGTCCTAGGTGGTCTTGGAAAAATCAATTAGATATCTTAGTTGGGATTAGCTTCAAGACATTTGGAGTATCACAGATAAGGAATGGTACATGAGCATTTATATTTGGTTGATTTCTGTAAGATTATTTGATGCTTGGTTCATTATTTGGATATACAAGGTTTTTTTTGAATATTCATCATCGTCTAGAATATATCAGGAGTCAAAGTAAAAATACTAGGCAAGATTTACATTGATTATTGGAATTACTGGAAACTTGAACAAATCAAACAATCTAAGATCTTATTATTATGATTCATCCTATTGATTGGACATGTTCCATATTCTGTGGAAACTCTTGGGCATTGAAAGTTGAAGCTTATTTGGAGCAATTCATGGAGGCTTGTACTATCTGACGGGAAAAGGTGCAGTGTGAAAACAAGCATGTATATGCACCCTCATTGGGCGATGGGAGATAATAGTCTGTGCTTGAATGACAATGAAGAATTCATTTGACATTGTGTTTCACGATAAAACTAATGTTGTAGAGAACTACGGCCTAGTCATTAGCAAGCAATTGGGTTCTAATTGCAGCTAAGTAAATGATTTGTTATCTACCCGCACAGTATAGTAGACCAGTTTAGCATGAATCCTTTCTTGATATTGGTATGTACTGAATTCATGTGTCATATCATTGAATGAAATATCTAGATTCCTTTGTGCTACTTGCACAATAATTAATTGTGAGGTGTTGAGTCATTCACAATGTTTGTTCCCATTGCACTAAAGAGAAATTGATAGTAGCAGTAACACACTTATTTGTTTTGCAGCGTTTGTATCACTGAAGGGAATAATATTTGTGGATCAGGCACATTCCAAGCTACTAGATTGTAAAAAATTGGAGGTCTACAAAAATAGTCATCTGCCATATAGCTATCAAGCCATTACATTATTGACTATTTCCTAGAAGCTGAGTTGTTACCATCTGGAATCATTGATGACACTGTTATCTTCCAGGAGTTGGCACTATCAAAAAGGTCAGAATGGTTAATACTAAAGTTGATTATTTTAATATTTTTAGCAATGTAGTAACTACAGTGTTATTTTATCTACGTAAACATTGGATTGGAAACAGAACAGCGATGGAAATCTTACAGAATCAGATAGAGAAATAAGTACAGCATTGTAATTCATTTAAATCTAAGAATAATAGCGGTTTGAGAAATTATAAATAAAACAATAAATGTTGAAATTCTGAGACAAATTGGGCACGAGACTTGACATCATATTAGAGGATCTTGACAAGATTCCATGGATCAAACTGTGTGTGGAGGCAAAAATATTTGTAAATACATGTACAATCATACCTGGGTCCTCAACCTTATGAGGCATTTCACAGGGAAGAAAAAGTTGGCTCAGCCTAGAATAACCTAGTTTGCAACCATTAACATTACAATCCTTGCTTCTAGCAAAGGGAGCTTTCAGGTGCATGTTTGCTATATAAGAGTCGACTTTCTGATCATATCCTGACCAACACAAGGGTTGATGCGACTAACAAAATTATTGATGAACAAAGCTTCCAGTTATCGACCCTAAGATCCTAGAGATAAATCTACATTATATTTGTATTCATTTTTTTCTTTTATTTGCTTAATTTTGTTCAAAATATACTTATGTTAACATTTCACAATAATTGCAATTCACAAATCCTTTAGCGGTTCTCTTATGAGTTGATGATGGGGAGAAGCCTACAATGGGCTACATATATGTAATGTCCCCTTTCCGGCAGTAGGCTATTTAGATGCCTGATTAGTCTATCTATCCATCTGGATAGACTAATGGCCTCAGTTCGGAGGATGCCAGCCAGTCACAGGTTTGCGTGGGCGGATATTTATATTTGGGGCTCTGTTTCTATAGTCAGAATCACTTTATTTAATAAAGTGTGCTATAAAGTCACTTTATTTTATAAAGTTACTTTATGTTATAAAAGTGCCTTAAGTGAGCTTTTATCCCACATGGCTTAGTTTGTTGTACTTGCACTCACTTCAAGGTTATAAAAAGGAAAGTACATCTTGGGAAAAGCACCATGAGATAATATAAACAAGAAAAGAATTATGGTTACACTAGTGACTGGTTGTTTTCTCAAGGGCGGAAACCCTTGGCAAAAATCCCAAGACATTGGACGCAAACCCAGCATCTCCATCTTGGTGAGATCATTCAGATTTCACAGTTGTGCTTTAATCATATTGAAAGGAAAAGACATTTTCAGTAGCAGCACTTTCACAGAGAAGGTCAGTTTATTTTTCAGCATCTCTATAACAGCAGTTCCAGAGTAATTTAATTGGCAAGAGAAAGTATACACATTCAGGTTCTTGGGTTTAACAGTTGAGGATTTGAGCTGAGAGAGGAGGTTTGTGCTTACTTACATCCCTGATCGATATTCATAAAGGAAGTGTGATTGCATCCGCTAGCTTGTGCACTCCTGACCAGACACGGTAGCAGTCATCCCCTCACCATTTGTATTGGGCAATAAGGAGTAATTGCCGGGTCACAGGAAGAAAGCCACGGAAGCACCCAGGCAGTCGCACGGGATCTTTCTTGGCTGGCAACTTCAAGCAAAGACTCATCCTCACCCAATGGGAGGCTAACACGGGATAGCCTGTATGTTGTCACCCCATAAGCGGTAGCCACAGAGAGTCAAGTGCCAAAAGAAAACCAGACCCGTACGCGGGTGCTGGAAGTGCGGGTCACCACAGTCAGCTGGGCAATACACATACTTCCCGCATTGTATTTTATGTTGTGTGCTAAGAACGAGTATCAGCATAGGAATTGCACCACGTGCAGGGGGCACGGGGATCACCTCGCCAAGCAAACTCACTGCATACAAGTTGCACATCATCGTCCAGTGACAACACTTTCAGTTTCTTACAGTCATTGTATTGGTCAAGAATTATCAAGTGCATGCTATAAATCTTAAACTGGTTCTTGGTTATTTATTCTAAATTCCAAGACTCGAAGTTATATTTGACTACAATAAGTTACTGTCATTTTAAATATTAAACACGATGCTTAGCTCTGGTTTCTTATTGAGTTTTTATTATCACTTGGAAATATTCTATGTATATTTGAATACTCGATAATTAAACATACACTTCAATCGAAACAAACCTTTATCTGCAAGTATCAAATACAAACAGCTTCGCATGAATCCATCAATCAGTCACTAATCCGGTAGATTAAAGGAAAAGGATCATGATTTATCAGTAAGAACTTATTTTGATGCTTCAGTAAGCAATAGGGAACATCTCCTGACAAAGGATAGGCAAAAAATATCTTGGCTACAATTGACTCAGAATATTACAATATATGAGGGCATAGATAGAGCCAAGGAAGCCATTAGCTCCACTTATGCTGGAGTTGAGGGTAGGTATCGCCCCATTTGGAAAATCATTGATGGACAATGGCACCTCCAACTTCACAAGCCCCTACATGCAATTTCTTATTTTCTCTACCAAACAATCAAATCCCCACCTAGATTTGAAGATAAATGAGGATTGAGTGGGCTCTACACATTCATAGAGTGGATAGTGCTTGATTATGTTGTTGGAGCACAAATAGTCATAGAGATTGAGATCTTTAGACTTGCACAAGGAGATCTCTTTGCAAGATATTTATGAAAGGAAACTCGGTTGCCATTGCAACCAGGTTAAAATCTATAAAGGGTATAATTTAGGTTTAAAAAATAAAACTTTTCCTTTTTGTACATTATTATTAAATATTGAAACTTAAATTGGACAATGAAGATTGATTTTTTTTCTCATCGTAGATGCATGGTGGGAAAGATTTGGTGCTAAGGTACCAATTCTTTAGAGGATTGCGGCTTGAGTCATGATCCAACCATGCAGCGCTTTTAGTTGAGTGCAATTGGAATATGTTTGAGCATCCACACTCCAAGAAGCATAATAGACTATCAATGAAGAGGTTGAATTATTTAGTTTAAGTTCATTACAGCCATCCCCTTTGCCACAGATAGACTTTGGACAATCATGTAATGTCCCCAATTTTTAGGCCTCTGGGATTAGCTTATTTCGGTGACCCTCGTAAGCTAATTATATTGTCAGAGGGGGCCGTTTGGCAAAGCCAGTAGTTGGTTTCCACTTTGGAGATCTCAGATGCCAGGATTGTTCTTCGTTGGGTTCAGATTGATCATTGGTGGACTTACTATTTATAGTAAGCGGTATTTTTGGCATTACTATGTTTAGCAAAGCGCGTGTGCAGTGGTTTCAGACGTTTCAAGATTGATTATGCAAGATCTCCAGTTTGAGGGACATACTATTTTTAGTAAGTCTATTTTGGTCTAGATGCTATTTCTAGCAGGGCAGTGTGAGCTCAGGCTACTGTTGTCAAAAGTCAGATGGTTTTTGCCAGAGAGATTCATTTGCACCATGTTTTAATTAATTAATTAAGGTTATTAAATTAAGTTATTTTAATTTAATCACTTCTTATACTTTAATGTTATAATTCATTGGTGTGTTGATGACACTTCTTTAATGAGACGTGTATTGAAGAAGATTTGGGTTTTGCTTTATAAACCAAGGGAGAAATCGATTTTAGTCATCCATTGATCATTTGTATGAAATTGAAAAGTGAGAAAGTTGTCTTGAGAAAGGAAATCGAATTTCTTGAGGAGAAATGAGGGTTTGAGTTTGGTCTTCTTCTAGGAGAGAACTCTTCCAGATTTGAATGCAATTTGAATTGGTTCCTATACCAATCAATTTATGACTGCAGATTTTGTTGTGCAAAGAACAATTCAATTCAAAACTTCCGTACAGACATTCAAGAGGCTTCCGTACAGATTTAATTGCAGGAGCCGTACGGTTCAATGTTGGAAGCCGTACATTGTATTTGGGGCTGATAAGGGTTGGGTTACATCATTGTTATTGCTGGAATTGCAATACAAGCCATCTTGTTTGCAAGGAGATCAAGACGTCCATTGGCATGGAGCAACTCATATAGCTATCGTCAATCCTATATAAGCTGCGTTTCAATATTCAACAGTCCCACTTTGTGTCAAAGGTGCCAAGTTTAATAATTGCTTTATTATATGGACTGATATTAGTTGTTTATCAATATGCTGGTTGATATAGTAAGGAAGGAGAATTAATGTAAATGACAAATTGTTGTTGATGTTACTATTTAAAAGTCTGGAAAAATTCATAAAATATATATATGTTTGAAAATTCAATACAATTTGCAAATAAATTTGAGCTATTAGCTAGTTCAGAGTTGAGAACCAATTGGGCTCTTCACAGTGGTATCAGAGCTTTGATCTTGCCAGCCTGGAGGTTATGAGGGCTTAGCTATGCTAGACAGGTTTGTGCCTGGTATGCAATATGTCCGCAGGAGTAGAGCTTCACCCCCACCAGAGGGCAATGAACAGGGTTCACAGGCTGAACATACAGGTGACAAGAACAGGAATAATATTGGTAATGATGTTGATAGGGAAGCCAAAGATGCTTTTAGAAATTTAGCAAAAGGTCAACATCATATTGCAAATGTTTTGCAACAATTATCAGATACTCTACAACGTATTTCTTTACCGGGTGATCGTACCAGAGACAGAGGTACGAGGAGTGCTTCCGTCAGCTCACATAGGTCTAGAGCAGATGGCAGGCAGGATTATAGAGCTAACCATACAGGCACATATGATTGGCCTCTACGCCGTACTTTCTTGAGGCCTGAGATAGATGCAGTTAGTGTGGAGACTGAGCCAGCACCTTTTGTTGATGACATGGTGGCTCACTTTGCAGAGTGGGATGCTCTTCCAGAAGCACTCAAGAGAAATCTAAATTTTGACAGGTATTTGACTCAGAAGAGAGAGCATTCCAGAGGCAGGCCAGCTCCTGACACTAGACAAAGGCCTAGACAGGATGACCTTAAGCAGGCAACCAGCAAGTGGACTCTATCTCACTTTGATGGAAGTGGGAAGACTACAACTAGAGCTTGGGTTCACAAGCTGGATACATATTTATCACTTCATCCTATGTCTGACGAGGACATACACTTTGTCATGCTTCATTTAGACGAAGTATCTCATGACTGGTGGTACCATGGTCTAGTGTCTCTGGGGCATGACCAGATTGTTGATTATCAAGAGTTTGTTGATAGGTTGATAGAGTGGTTTGACAAAAAGGATCTTGAGACTTACTTCAGAGAGTTAGCTCAGTTGAGGCAGACAGGTGGCCTTGAGGCCTTTATCAGTAAGTTTCAGCATCTATCAGTTATGGTCTATGACATCTCCAAGAGGAGAGTCATGCTTTTTATAGAAGGATTGTCCGAGCCATACAGAGGGTGGGTTAAGTCCCTAGATCCACCTACTTTACGGGAGGCGATGAAGAAAGCCAGAAATCTTGAGCCTTCTGTTTCACGAGGCAAGTCTACTCCGAGTCCTATTATCACGATTATAGAAGAGGTACCCCCACTATTTGTTGACAGGAAGAGATCTGCAGGTAGGCTTGATGATGCTACTAGAGAGGATTTGAGGAGGAGGCAGCTTTGCTATTGGTGCAAAGAGCCTTATGATAGAGAGCATTCTTGCCCTATGAGGCCTAAGGGCGGGGCAAATAGATCTATGTGGGTGTAATCGAGTGAGTGTGAGAGTGAATCTTCACATCAGTCAGCTGGTTCTGAGTCGGATGAGGCTCAAAAGGTCTCTACACAGTTTGGTCCTGATGCCAAACTATCACCCATGGTGTTGTCCATTGCTGTACCACTTCCCCCTGCTTTCAAATTGAAGGGATTAGTGGAAGGACAACCCTGCATAGCTATGTTGGACACTGGAGCTACACACAATTTTATTCATGAGAGAGTTGCTAGTCAGTGTGGACTTCAGGTAGAGGAGTTTGTAGGTTTTTGAGTTAGGGTGGCAGATGGCTACACCCTTACCTGTACCAGGCACATCGATCATCTCTCGTTGTTCTTTGCTGATTACGAGTTGGTATCTGATTTCTATGTGTTAGACTTGGGAGAGATGGATGTAGTGTTAGGGATGCAGTAGATACAGGAGATCAAGGAGCTTCACCTCAAATTGAACCCGATGCAAATGAGATTTAAGTACCAGGGAAGGGAGTATGTTTTGTTGGGTCTTACTGAGGGGAGTCTACGCACTGTCCTTTTGTGCAATAGATTGGGAGGAGTTATAGAGGCATGATTTCATTCCGTTAGAGCAGGTTACACATCATGTCTCTCACAGCTCATAGTTATCTTGTTTTAATCAATAGGCGGGAGTTGTTCACTTTGTGAACAATCCTTTATTTGATATGGATGTCACTATGTCTTACGACAATCCATTGTTTGAATTCAGTGATGATCCCTTTCAGGTGATGAATGAGGATGATGATGATGATTGGGATCCTTTCAGTACACCGGATGATCACATAGATTTTACAAGATGCCAGTTAGATTTTGCTGAGCAGTTTACAAAGGTGTACACAGTGAGGAGTGCATATAGTTTCACTTTTGATCCTCATGTGCAGGATATCTACCAGTTGCAGAGTTCATTGGTGCATCGTTTGATGACTAATATGATAGTTTAGTTGGCACACAGACTAGGGGCAGGTCCAGTTTGTCGGTTGAGTTGCTTCTGTGTAAGTTACTCACAGTTGAGTTACTCCCTTGTGATGTTCATGTCTTAGCATCATTGGTTCGAGTGTTGAGTTCAGTTTCTCAGACTCTGTTGTTTGTTCTGTTGATCATGGAGTTGTCTTTGCTGGAGTTTGGTGATGATAGGGACATTACACATGACCATCCTTGGGATCCGGGTGGACAGTGATGTTGCATTGTTTTTCCTGATTGCTTGAGGACAAGCAATCTTGGGAAGCGAGGACTGTAATGTCCCCAATTTTTAGGCCTCTAGGATTAGCTTATTTCAGTGACCCTTGTAAGCTAATCAGATTGTCAGAGGGGGTCGTTTGCCAGAGCCAGTGGTTGGTTTCCACTCTGGAGATCTCAAATGTCAGGATTGCTCTTCGTTAGGTTCAGATTGGTGGACTTACTATTTATAGTTAGTGGTATTATTGGCATTACTATGTTTAGCAGAGCGCCTGTGCAATAGTTTCAGATGTTTTAGGATTGATTATGCAAGATCTCCAGTTTGAGGGACTTACTATTTTTAGCAAGTCTATTTTGGTCTGGTTGCTATTTATGGCAAGGCAGTGTGAGGTCAGCTTACTGTTGTCAAAAGTCAGATGGTTTTTGCCAGAGAGATTCAGTTGCACCATGTTTTAATTAATTAATTAAGGTTATTAAATTAAGTTATTTTAATTTAATCACTTCTTATACTTTAATGTTATAATTCATTGGTGTGTTGATGACACTTCTTTAATGAGAAGTGTATTGAAGAAGATTTGGTTTTTGCTTTATAAACCAAGGGAGAAATCGATTTTAATCGTCCATTGATCATTTGTATGAAATTGAAAAGTGAGAAAGTTGTCTTGAGAAAGGAAATCGAGTTTCTTGAGGAGAAACGAGGGTTTGAGTTTGGTCTTCTTCCAGAAGAGAACTCCTCCAGATTTGAATGCAATTTGAATTGGTTCCTATACCAATCAATTTATGACTGCAGATTTTGTTGTGCAAAGAACAATTCAATTCAAAGCTATTGTACAAACATTCAAGAGGCTGCCATACAGATTTAATTGCAGGAGCCGTACGGTTCAATGTTGGAATCCGTACATTGTATTTGGGGCTGATAAGGGTTGGGTTACATCATTGTTATTGCTGGAATTGCAATCCGAGCCATCTTGTTTGCAAGGAAATCAAGACGTCCTTTCATTGTCGATTTGAACTACTCTATTTTCTGGGATTTCTATGCTCATTCATTGTCGGTTTTTTATTATCGGGGCAATGTTCATGTTGGCACACATTCTATTCTTTATCGTATCCTCAGTGCCATCTGTTTTGTAACGTGCAAGAATGATGGCGCTTCACCTTACTTGGTGGATCGCCAAGTAAGGTGAAGTGTCGTCATCATTGGTGATCTATTATTCACCGCAAGAGACTTTGTGTATGCACCTTTTTTCTAGTCCGACAGCAAAGACACCTGTCGATAGTAGATGCCAAATAATACTAGAAATCCATGTCAGCGAGGATGTGTGAACTGCAGCAATGCGAGCATCAATAATATGGCTCATCAAAATGTCTAATATAACCAGATGAAGAAAGCTACAGCAAAGATTAATGTTGAAGTCTTTGTCGCAGCTACTCAACTTCAACACTAAAGAATCAGGACATAAGTACGCAACGAGTCCTAGCACTAAGAACTGATCAAATTAAGAGTGAAAACTAAATTGAAAATACTCACACCTAAATTTTTTGATAGTCAGAAGTTTTGAGGGGTTTGGAGGAAACTTGGAGCTTGATTAAAACTAACAATATTATAAAAAATGGCATCCACCATAAAGGTCTATGGGGCTTCTCCTCAACCCCATTGGGTGTGCCACATCCAAACCCCTGCTCTAGTTTTTAAAAGCAAAGAAATAGAAAGAAAAATTGGGATATGTTAGATGGAAAACCAACATTCTTTCAACTTCTTCCCAATTAAATCCGATATAAATGAATTACTGTCTAATATTGGTTTCCCACATCAATCCGTATCCTAAGTAGTGCTCTTATTGTTGTACTAATTGATCAATATATACTTGAGCATGCCATCAAATTAGATTCTCATTGATGAGTTTATTTTGTCTTCAAAGTTTATATATTGGAGGGTGTATAAAAACTTTGAATCCTAAGAAAATCTCTATATTTCATGATTTTTGAATTTGTCAAATCTGGGTGTCAAAGCCAAATAAAATATCCCAAATAAAATATCAGCTTGTCAAGTCCAAGCTGAGTCTAAGTCTTGTACCTATGATATTTAGTATAATATGATTTTTGAATTGAAGAAAATTGTCTTTCATCACAAGGAAAAAGAATCTTTGTTGCTGAAGTCAACATGTTTTAGCAACTTGCATGGTTTCATGTGTTAACAATAGAACTTCAACAGATTCTATGTTGATGGAAAAATTCAGGATGGTAGAATGTGAATGATCTACACTTATAGAAACCAAGATAAAGCTACCAACTAATGAATGAAAACAGTCAATGAAACTTTGTATGGGCAGTAGGTAGAGAGCTTTATTTATCTCACTCAAAAATGAACTACTTGCCAAAAAAGTCAGGGAGTTTTAAAAAACCCAAGAATTTTTTTCCTCAGCAATTAAACTTGCTATATATTTGTGCAAAAACTTGTCAAGTTTTTGGCAAAAACTTGATGAGTCCGAGCCAAAAGCTCTGCCGTAGAGCCATAAAAGAACCGAATGGCAAAAAAGTGATTTTCATTTGATTTTGTTTTCTCTTTTTTGCTCCTTAAGAGAAAAATTAGCTTCCCAATGTTCCCCAAGGTCATTTGCAGCAATTTGAGTGGATTTGAATGGGATTTTGAGTAGATTTCAACGCAACATTGGATTCCCATGTAGGTTTTCTGATTTTTTTTCTTTGTTTTTTAAAACATTTTATTTCTTTTTTGTTGCATCTATGTCTAGAAAAAATTAACAACGGGCTTGCCTACATACTCTAAATTTATTTAGAGCCCAAAGAATGAGATTTAACACCATTTTTTGACAATTTTTACTAATCTTTTCACTATTTTTTTCATGAATCTCAACTTTTCAAAAAAAATTCACTCTTAACACTTTTTTTATAAATTTGAATTATTTTTACTTTTAATTTCAAGTTTCAACTATGTCTAAATTTATTTAAACTATTTTTGTTTTTTTGTTTTTTTTTTATTAAAATGTATAGTTGTGCTTTCACTTTGTATGTGTAAGTTAATTTATAATGGCAAATAGAGAAGGTTCTACAACTGGTTCAGCTTCAGGGCCTCACCCATAACCAGAGGCATGCCAATCTAGATATGTAGGCACTCATCCTAAAGGTGCTAGAGAAAGGTCTTTGAAGTATGCCTGTGAAGGACCAAAACCTAGGTTAGTAATTTGCATCAAATAAGAAAAACTAGTATATGGAGGCATGGATCGCCTCAAATACCATCTTGCAAGCACTAGATAGCATGATGCTAGGGGTTGTCTTAGGGCCACTAAGGAAATAAAAGGAGAAATGACTACCATACTTGCTTCCACAGAAGAGAAAAAATTGTGAATGGAGAGGGCAAAACTAGCCATAGCAGTATCCATAGTTGAATCTCAAGGTGCTCCAATTGCCCTTAAAGCAGAAGAAGAAGCACTTCAAAGCATAGTGGGCTCTTTCATGGCCCACGTATCCGCAAATCTACCACCACCACTTCAGCTTCTCCTAGCAGAGCACCACCAGCAATGCCCCGTCTATAAGTAATTATTTTGTGCACGGAAACACACTTGGAGCACAACCATCATTGGAGGAAACTCAGTGGAACCGGGAGGCGTATGAGCATGCAGACATTGGATTATCTGATTTTTGGTACTTTAACAACGTCCCTTTCAATGTGGCAGACAATCCTTATTGGCATAACTTGGTTCCCGCATTAACAATTTCAGAAAAAGGCTACAAGGCGCCTTCTTGCAAAGACTTGAGTGGGAGGTTAGTCCAACTGTTTTAAATGTTTTGATAACTTATGTTGAACTTCCAATTTAGGCTAAATGTATGTTCTTTTATCTATAGTACTTCTCTTTTTGTTGAATTTAAACTTTTTTTGTTGAAAAATTAACTTGTGCACTCAATTTCACTTCGTTTTTGTAGGTTGCTTGTGAATGTAATTGATGGGGCAAGAGAAGTGGTGGAAGAGAAAAGAAGGGAATGGAAAAAATATGGCTGCACTATTCTCTTCGATGGGTGGACAGATGGGAAAAACTGCACAATCCTTAATTCTTTAGTTGCTTGCAAAAATAATGTGTTTTTGTTGAAATCAATGGATGTTTCCAACAAAGTGAAAAATGTTGAAGCTTTGGTTTTAATGTTGGATCAAGTTGCAATGGAGGTGGAAATTGAAAATGTGATGCAAATAATAACTAATAACATAGAAGCATATGTGGTGGCTGGTAAAATCCTCCAAAAGAAACACAAGACACTATTTTGGGCACTTTGTGCAGAAGATGTCCTTGACCTTCCTTTGAAGGACATAGGCAAACTAGATTGAGTGACAACAAGAGGATGCAAGGAGGATAATTAAATACATCTACAATCACCCTTGGCTTCTTCACTTGATGAGAGAACACACACAAGGGAAAGAGTTAGTAAGATTGGTTGTCACACGGTTTGCAATGGTTTTCTTAACTTTGCAAAGCATTCTTGGTTCATTGGCGACTTTGAAACAAATGTTTGTGAGTCAAGCATGGTTATACTCAACTTATTCAAAGAAACCTAAAGTAGAGGGTGTTGCATGCATAGTCTTTGACAACCTACTATTACAAAGAGCTACAAATATTGTCAAGGTAAAAGCTACAAAGATTGTCAAGGTAACTTCAAAACTTGAATTTTTTTTAATTTGTCTTTTATTATTAATTTGTAACTTTAATGAGTATTCATTCATATTTTTCAATTGTAGGTGTCACAGCCCTTGGTTAGAGTTCTCTACTTGGTAGATGGGGAACAAAATCCAATGGGGTATCTTTATGAGGCCATGGATAGGACCAAGGAATCTATCAAAAATTACTACAAGGCGGACTACCTCAAATTTGATCCCAAAGAGGAAATTATTAATAGGTGGAACAATCAGCTCCACCAACCCCTTCATGCAGTAGGATACTTCCTTAACCCTTGTTTTTCTTCTCGGATTCCTACTCAAATCCCAATGGAAGGATCTTGGAAGGCCTCACTACATGCATTTAGAGGATGACACCCAAGCCTCAGGTGAGAGATTTCATTATGGTTGAATTTGAAAATTATAGGGAATCAAGCAGTAAGCTAGTCTCTTTAGAGATGGCTAAGAGAGGAAGAACGACTCAAACTATAATGTCCCCTTTCGAAATATCGTAGAATATTGGGACAATTACTTCAATTCCACACACTTACACTATCTAATCTTTGCAATTGAACTATGTAAGGGAAAATATGAACAATATCACTTGTTATTTCTCATATATAGAATAATATTTATGCTAAAAGTGAATTGATATGACTCGCACTAAGTGCAATGATCTCTACTATGTCAAGTATGAAAATATGAATATGCAATGAGATATGATATTGCTTATAGCAATAAGTATTTGTGGTCTCTAAAATGACTCTTAAAACATGCAATATAAAAGATATCACCCATAGCAATATAGTTTCTATGTTTGATCTGATATAATACCTTGCAACAAAATGGTTGATGCTGTTTCTAATATATGATTTCTTCACTTGCAATCACTAGTGTTGTCTCTAATTTGTAATTATGTGCGTGCAACTGATTTATGCCAAATAGGGACTTGCTAATTTGAGCAGATTCAATTAAGGATGAAAGGCCTATAAGTTTCCAAATTCAATGATGAATTGAATGACTGGAATGTCTTCTCTTATCTTGTAGTTGGATTGACAAGTCACGTTGCAAGAGACATGACTCATGTCTATCCATAATCACCTTTTCACCAATTACAACCTTTTATGTTGACTTTGGTGTTTGATTATTGTAATGGCTGATAACTAATGGTTATCTTATGGTTCCTTTTCATAACTTGATAGGAAATAGTTAATACATTCAACTCTTAATCAATTATTATTGATAACTGATCTATAAGCGGCAGTTTGATTTCATCGATATTATTAATTGATTCAGTGCATATCAATGTAAAAGCTTGATTGATCGATATTTGTTTGAATCGTTGCTTGGATAAAGAATCGCAAGCCCGCACTATACTGTCTATTCCACATTGGTCTGGATTACAATCTTCGATGCAAGGTGCTATGGCATTCGTATCTTTTGTTTGATGGATTGTTATTCATCAAGGACCCCACTATGAAGGTGTAATGTCCCCATTTTCCTCAGCATCAGAGTTTGTTTGGATTAGCCTATCATTGGCCCTCGTAGGCTGACTCAGATGGTTAGAGGGTCCCAGTTGGCAGTGCAGGGGGCCTATTCCCATTCCAGAGGTCAAGGATGTTCATGATTGCTCTCTGTTTGGATCAGTTTGACTCACTTACTATTTATAGTACGTGTCTATTGTAGGGAAGTCAGGGTTTCTATCTTTAGCAGGGCACTTAAATAGCTTGGTGGTAGTATTGAGATTTGGTATCGTCGATAGAGGTCATTTTTAAAGACTTACTATTTATAGTAAGTCATTTTTGAGGAGTTTCTATATCTGACAAGGGCTCCCGGACTCATGGTATGTATGGTGATTGACTCATTTGTCAGTTGGTTCAGTTTGGGAGAGTTGCTATTTTTAGTAAGTCAATTATGCCCATGTTGGTTCTTTTGGCAGGGCATCTGGACTTGGTATCAACAGACTTCATCAGCTAATTAAGTGGAATAAATCTATTGGCTCAGGTTCGAGGTATTAATTATTAATAAAGGATTTTTTATTAATAATTAATTATTAAAAAGCTATATTATAAAGTTATTGAATGAGTGGGGTCAAGTGACTTTAAAGGTGCATTAAATGATTATAATATTAAAGGGGGCCAATTATTTAATGTTTTCCTAAGTCCACGTGAGCACATGAAAAGAAAATATCATTTAATGATTTAAAACAAAAGACAAGTAGTATCTCACGTGAGGGGCATTTAATGAATTAATTATTAATGGTGAAAGTCAACCTACATCAAAAGCCAATGCATTTAAGTTATTTGAAAAGTGAAAGTGAAGCTACTTGGTCAATTTGTGAAAGAGAAATATTTAAAAGAAAAAAGAAAAGAAAAAGGGATTCATTCTATTGTGCATTTTTATTTGATGAATTTGTGTGCATTGAGTTTGGAACAAGGGTTTCAGAATTCCAGGGGTCTGAAGAATTAATAATTCTCAGATATTTAAGCACTTTGAAATGGTTGATTGTAGCCAGTGAATTGTGCAAATCAATGGCTTCATACAAAGGCCATGTTTGGTATTAATGGGTGCAATTTTTGGTGTAGAAATCCCAATGATTTATCTCAAGAATTGTCTGCAAAGGTTGGGCAAATAATTTATAAATGCAGATTACAACCTTATAAAGGCCTATGTTTGGATTAAGAGCAGCTACAACACTAAATAGAGGAACAACAGTCATTAAAGGGCTGCGATTTAATTTCAGGGGCCTACATTAGATATCCATGAGGCCTATTTTGGTTGTCTAGTGCCTTCAATCATGGTTCACGTGCCTTATTGTCAATTGGTGGACATTTTCTAAGGCTTTTGATTCAATCTGGCAGGATATATTGAGCTGCGATCAGTCCTAGGTTTATTATTTTTGCAATTAATAATTGTGTCAATGCTTCTTTGATGATCTTGCAAACATATGGAATGAAATGAAATGAGATATTTGTGCATAGCTAGTAAGGTCTTTAAATTTCATGCATTTGTCCATGTTTGGAATGGTAAAATTGTTTAAATACAAACAAAGCAAACCATAGACATTTGAAAAATCAGAACTTAGGCATTGCATGCCAACTGCTTGATGAAATGTCGAAGGGCCAGAATTGAGTCTTTAGAGTTAGAACTCGCAAGGGTTTTTACAGTGGTATCAAAACAGTTTCCTACCATCCTGTGGGGGAAGCCTCTTATATTTAGGACAGAGGGTTTGTGTGAATCATGGATAAAACAAAATCTATACAGGATCTCATGCCAGAGCTCATGGATGCCTTTCAGGCATAGTAACACAGGGACGCATCCCCCCCTAAATCCCAAATGCACCCGAGACGGGGACGCACCAGGGATGGGGGGACGGCATCCCAAAGGTTTGGATTGAGCCGCCGTTCCGCCGCCGTCCCGGTGGGGGATGCGGGGGACGTCCTGGCATCCCAGACGGGAACAAGGGGACGCCTGGACGTCCCTCAACCTTGAGGGGACGCCCAGACGTCCCCCATCACAACAGTTCTTAAAAGTGCCAAAAAAAATAAAACACAAATTTTAAAATTTTTTAATGTTCAACCTCTTACATTTGCTGATTGGAGTATTTAATTTTTAAACTCTAACATTTGCTGATTGGAGTATTTAAAATTTATTGTTTAATGTTCAACCTTCAATTTCCAATGCAATGTTCAATGTTCAATGCATTATGCAATGTTAAATGTTCAATGATTCAATATATTAACAATGCAATGTTCAATGTTCAATGATTTTACTGTTTAACTTTACATCTTTATGTCTTAGACTCTTATATTGTTATACATATTTTCATAACAACCATTTTAAGTACCACATGTATAGTATATACTATATACACCCCCCCCCCATCCCCCGCCGCCGTCCCCCCGCCGTCCCCAAATTGAGGCCCCTCTGTCCACCCGTCCCAGAAACTTGTCCCCCCGTCCCGCCGTCCCCCAGGGAGGTGTAACTATGCTTTCAGGATTATAATAATGTCTTCTAGGATTAAAATAAAAATTTATAAAGACTTACAACATCCAGAGATTCTAGACCCTTTGTTTGCAGAGAAAAAAGAGGCAAACACTAATACAAATAATTTTATCAATGCAAAAGAAACAGTGGAAAAGAAGACGAGTTTTGAGGAGAATGTTAATACTTTCATCACTCAAGAAGTTGTTATTCCTCATGATAACAATTCTGATTTCTATGACAGGAGTGAGGTGTGTTTGCATCAACATGAGACAACGAAGGTTTCACATGTGGATGATGTTGGTACTTGAGATTTGGGCACTAATGATGTAATTTATGATGAAGACTCATGCTACAGTGAGTCTAATTTTTCATATCAGACCTTAGAAAATGAATCTAGAAATTCATTTATGGGTAATGGGTCCCAGAATCGTGACTTGCAGGGACTTGTAGTTACATGGGAAGTGGGAGTGCAAGGAGACTCTTATAGCAGCAGCTTCCACTTTATCAAATGAGCCATTCCTTGAGGTGCTTAGCAGTAGTACCTCGGTTGTTGTGTGCAATGATGATAACACACATGATGCTACTTTTCATGAGGTGAGCGATGTAGAAACATCCTCATATCACAGTGCAGATTGTGGGTCAGAGAGTTTGCATGGGAGTCATGAATTTTAGAGACATCATTTGGTTGGGCAACTAAAGGTTAATGACAATCAAATTGCCACAACCATTGAGCATTTTGATGTTGCTTGTAAGATGTTGGCTACCCATGGTTCGAGTATTCATGTGACAGATGAGCATTGTGATGGTCGTCTTTCCCTTACAGAGTTCCATACTCTTCGAGAAGCAATTGGAATAATGAAACAAAATTACCTACTACTACTTGCGGATAGAGACTATCTTCTAGAGTGGGGTTGCATTTGCTATGATGCGCTAAGGGGAAAGGAAGAGGTAGATAAGCCCACTCATGAGTTAGGGGTGACTATGGATTCTTTGGAAAGTACCTGGTTGGCCCTTCAAGAGTCCCGGTCGTGGTTAGATGAGGTTACAGTGGAGTTAAGCAGAGCACAGTCTTCACCATTTGCAGTGACAGTAAAGTTTCCTATAGTGGCAATTGGTGATGATTTGATATCCACAGGTTGTAGTGAGGATGTGGCTACATCATTGCTGATACAGGTGCGGTAGTCTTAGCTGGGATGAGTACTCTAGTTGAGAGTAGTAGAGAGCCACTTATTGCATCAAGTTCTCCTGAGGTTAGTACTATGTCAGATGATGCAGATCAGATTACTAATAGCTCTTGTGTGGCTATGGTGGATCCTCTAGAGGGTTGTGTGTTAGTGTACGACGCTACTCCGTCATCTTCACAGGATATTCACAGTGTCATCTGGTTGGGAGTATGGCTCTCATGTTGATTTGTTTCCCTCTCATGGAAGAAAATCAGTTATTTCATCTCATGTAGCTAATGGTGGTAAACAATTGATTGTGTCACAAAGTCAGAGTGTTTAGCTAAGGGTTGCAGGAGAACACGTTGATTTTGCCTCATATTGTTTCTACTGCTCATATTCATTTATTGAGTATTTGCTTGAGAGTCGAGAGTTTCAGGAGGGACCGTTTGGAGTCACTGAGGGTACTCTCATCCGAGGTTCTCCCGGCATTCAACTTTTGGCGAGAGCAATTGTAGATACTCTAACTACAATGTTCCTCATAGAGATTTTGTGGTTGGGTTTGCAAAGAGAGTTACTAGAGGCCCTGCCCAATCAGTTGCTCAGAGTCAGAGATTGGAGCCATCTTCTGATTCTTGAATTGTCAATGATGAGCCATTGACAGAGATTGGAGCCTTTCACCGTAATTACACAGTGAGGAGTGCTCATCATTTTTCGTTTGATCCACATGTGGAGGAATTGGTAATGCGTTGATGTGGATTGGCTCTGAGATTATACCATCCTTTGTGGGATGGGTATTCACAATCTTCAGTAGACGGAATCAATAGTTGCAAGCCTGCAAGTCTCGAGTCCGTCATTTGCAGGGGATTACTTGCAGTATCAACACATCCATGGGATCTCAGTAGAGTATGGTGACAGGGTTGGTAATACAGGTTGGATGAATCCCATTGGATTGCTTCACCATTCGTAGCATGGTGACATTGTGATCAGAGTAGTGTGACAAAAGTCTGAGGTTGTTCTTCTTGGTAGGCTTCTATTTTGGATTTGGGATCCAAGTATATTTGGTTGGTCACTCTCTAGTGTATAGTGGGATCCTTTGTGTGCATCAGGATTCCAATTTGGGTTCACCAAGGTGTGTTGCCATGCGTACATGGTGTGAGTTGCTAACAGTTTTACTTTCGATCCTCATGTACATGATTTGTTTCAAATGCACAATTTCAATGCGTAGAGATTGGACAAATGGATTGTTGTTCATTTTTGTGCAGTTGTGGTTATTCTAGTGCTTCAACAGTGTTGTTGTAGTGTGGGACATTTCACAATTTTCTTTTGGACCTCCAATGTAGTGGAGTTCCTTTTCCATCATGATTGCTTGGGGACAAGCAATCTTACGAAGGGCGGACTGTATGTCCCCATTTTCGTGAGCATCAGAGTTTGTTTGGTTTAGCCTATCATTGGCTCTCGTAGGATAACTCAAATGGTTAGAGGAACCCAGTTGGCAGTGTAGGGGACTTATTCCCATTCTAGAGGTCAGGGATGTTCAGGATTTCTCTTCGTTCAGATTAGTTTGCCTCACTATTTATAGTAAGTGTCTATTGCAGGGAAGTTAGGGTTTCTATCTTTAGCAAGGCACCCGGACATCTTTGTGGCAGTATTGAGATTTGGTATTTTCGACAGAGCTCATTTTTAGAGACTTACTATTTATAGTAAGTCATTGTTGAGGAGTTGCTATATCTGGGAGGGGCTCCCGGACTCGTGATATGCACAGTGATTGACTCATTTGTCAGTTGTCTTAGTTTGGGAGACTTGCTATTTTTAGTAAGTCAATTACGTCCATGTTGCTATTTTTGGCAGTGCATCTGGACTTGGTATCAATAGACTTCATCAACTGATTAAGTGGAATAAGTTTATTGGCTCAAGTTCGACGTATTAATTATTAATAAAGGATTCTTTATTAATAATTAATTATTAAAAAGCTATATTATAAAGTTATTGAATGAGTTGAGCCAAGTGACTTTAAAAGTGCATTAAATGATTATAATATTAAAGGGGGACAATTATTTAATGTTTTACTAAGTCCACATGAGCACATGAAAAGCAAATATCATTTAATGATCTAAAACAAAAGCCAAGTAGTATCTCACGTTAGGGGCATTTAATGAATTAATTATTAATGGTGAAAGTCAACCTACATCAAAAGTCAATGCATTTAAGTTATTTGAAAAGTGAAAGTGAAGCTACTTGGTTGATTTGTGAAGGAGAAATATTTAAAAGCCAAAAGCAAAGAGAAAGGGATTCATTCTACTGTGCATTTTTATTTGATGAATTTGTGTGTGTTGAGTTTGGAACAAGGGTTTTAGAATTCCAGGGGTCTGAAGAATTGATAATTCTCAGATGTTCAAGCACTTTGAATTGGTTGATTGTAGCCAGTGAATTGTGCAAATCGATGGCTTCATACAGAGGCCATGTTTGGTATTAATGGGTGCGATTTTTGGAGTAGAAATCCCAGTGAATTATCTCAGGAATTGTTTGCAAAGGTTGGGTGAATAATTTATAAATGTAGATTGCGTCCTAATAAAGGCCTGCATATGGATTAAGAGAAGCTGCAACATTGAATAGAAGAACGGCAGTCATTAAAGGGCTGCGATTTAATTGCAGGGGCCTACATTAGATATCCATGAGGCCTATTTTGGTTGTCTAGTGCCTTCAATCATGGTTCACGTGCTTTAGTGTCAATTGGTGGACATTTTCTAAGGGCTGCGATTCAATCTGGGAGGATATATTGAGCTGCGATCAGTCCCAGGTTTATTATTTTTGCAATTAATAATTGTGTCAATGCTTCTTTGATGATCCTTGTAAATAATTGCAAATGTATGGAATGAAATGAAATGAGATATTTGTGCATAGCTAGTAAGGTCTCTGAATTTCATGCGTTTGTCCATGTTTGGAATGGTAAAATCGTTTAAATACAAACAAAGAAAACCATATACATTTGAAAAATAAGAGCTTAGGCATTGCATGCCAACTGTTTGACGAAATGTCAAAAGGCCAGAACTGAGCCTTTAGAGTTAGAACTTGCAGGGGTTCTTACAAAAGGGTTGGCTCCTCTACGCCTTTTGATACTCCTTAATCAATATCATCAATTATTGTTGGTATTAGTTCGCTGCCTCTTGTTTATTGATTGGTTATAAATGAATGATAAGAGTGATCAAGACTAACCATTAATTGATATTATAATCTCTTGATGCTTATACCAATTTGTTTATCCCTAACCAATGTTGGTGACTAATCATTATCGGAAAATGTTGATTACTATCATCGCTGGGTGTATGCAATGGCTCTCTCTATAATGGAATCACATTCATCCATTAAATACTCAATTCATACTATCTAAGGTTGTTCATGGCACCAAAATCAAGTTGTTTCGAATGTTTATCTTTCTAGTATATGTTTCTCAATTGATTGTAATTGATTGTGTCTTACTCCTTTGACTTGGTTGAGGATATCTCCATCTGTCGCAGTCTTTGTAATGATAATCATTTCTGATTTTTGTTTTTATGGTTATTAGCCTTAGCAATACAAACCCAAATCTCATATTCAAATTTGTCTCCATAGGAGACTTCCTGAATTTGAATGGTCTCAAAGAGCTAACCTTCGGATTGGGCAGCGACATTATACAAACACCAAATATGATATTTGGAGTCTTTCACATGCATCTTACAAGATAAAAAATTCAAATTTACAAGTTTACAAATATTGATAATTTGATAAAAATATGTTTTCACTTTTCTTTCTAACTCTTCAATTATGCAAATTCTTGGTGGATAAATTGGGGTGGAAATACCCAAAAATCCAAAAGATTTGCTCTTCCAATCTTATGTTAACCTTGTAGTTCATCTACTTGTGAGCGCAATTGGAGCTTGTTCGAGGCCATCCACATGAAGAAGAGGAATAAGTTAGCTCGGAAACACCTCAATGACCTTGTCTTTGTGCAATATAATCTTTGGTTGCACATAAGGAAGGTATGGGAAATATTGGTTGCTGCAACTGATTTGGATGATATAGATCCTTACAGTGACTGGATAGCACGGGAGAAACCTCCATTGCTTACCAAGGATGGCATTTATGATTTGAAGAGGTGGGCTATGGAGGAGGGGTTCAATTTCCAATGCCATTAGCATTTGCATCCAAGATGGAGGTTGAGGCACAGCCTGTTGTGCCAAGCCAAGAGGCATAGCCACATGGACTCCTAGGACTAGACCCTCTAGTTCTATCTTTCCCCTAGTTTTTAATAGAGTTCGGAAGAGGAAGATGTAAAATGTTTTGATGTTGTATTTACATTTAGTTTTACAAAAACAATATGCTATTTTAATTTTGCTTCAAATTATCAGGCTACTAGCCATCGACATTACACATGAGGTTGTCATTTTGTACCCAATTTGCATTTAAATCAATCAAATATATCTAGACTTAGCTTGTTTCTTTTATGTGTTCATTTGTTAACTCATTGGATGCATTTCTGATTAAATTTAAGAAATTTTTTAAGTTGTCGAATTTTTAATGAGTTTTATTTTGGGCCTTGGCAAGTTTTTGCTGCCAGTGAGTTTTTCAACTATAGTCTCACTTTTACTAGGCCTTAGATAAGCTATGTGATGAGCATTTGATTCTCCATTTTTTCATCAGGGTTGTAATTGGAATGGAATAAGCTACGTTACCAGGTTTGCACCCTAAGCCCTTGAACCGGGTTCGCCTGAAGATTTGTGTTGGGTGCGCGCCCAACACTATGGGTGCACCCAGGTTAGCACACCTACAGTGTTGGGCGCGCACCTTGTGCACACCCAGCACGAACCCGAGCACACCCACTGAATACTCGAGCGAACCCACTAAGTACCTAGGCGAACCTGTGAGAACCCACAACCCAGAGTTAGAAAAGTGGGCCCAAACTTGAGTTAAAATCACTTTTTTATATATTTTATCCCTATGTAATGATTTTCATTAGAATCGTGAACATATATCAATCGTCAAGTATTTAAACTTTTAATGTGTATCTTTGGCATTTGGCATTGATCAATGATCAAGCATCATACTATAAAATGAATTTTGTATCTTTCTCTTATTTTTTTTTGTATATGTAATGCATACATATATATACACACACACACATACCCAAACACCTAAAAAAAATTCATGTATCCACATACCGGGATCTCGTACCTGAAACCAAATCGGTAACTTACGGAATAAGAAATTTTTAACACATAAATAAGCATTTACATTATGCCATTGAGTTTCTAAAAGGCAGTGATTTCAGGTTGGCTAAATACACAAATTTTGGTTGGGCTAGTCATCCGGATGATAGAAAATCTACAACAGGATGCATTATTTGTTTCAAGTCAAAAATGATTTCATAGGGAAGTATGAATTGCGCCTTCTTATTGAGAAGATATAGAGCCTATACAGAATATTCAATGAATGAAATTGTTTGGTTTTGAAGAGCCCCTGAACGTTTAAAGATATATCATCATTATCAACCAGGGCATTATCCTATGTGTCACTATCCAATCACACAGTTGACTTTGAACTATAGGCTAAATCCTTTAGACTAAAGGATTAATGATGCTTCCAACCTGTCTGACATTGAGTGTTTGTCAATGAAGTTAATCCTTTTAGGCTTTAATTTGAACCCCTTATATGTAGAGGATTTATAATTCCTTCCATCATCTCCAAAATGCAATTGGTCACTTAGTCTATAATTGTCCTTAACATGCTAAATTCAATTTGTGGGACCTTCATTGTAGACTTGGAGCTCTTATACAACATAGCTAAACACAACCATTAGGAGCAACTGCTAAAAAATTTCATTCACTATAAATGCAATGCTTGATGTGAACACATTACACTGCTTGTCACATCAATAATGCATAAATGAGATTAGGAATAACTTGACAATGAACCTCATTTTGTTGGTGAATAGTAATTCCTCTAAGTGCCAATCCATTATAACCAAATGGATCACGTACCAACCCATCCTTAAAAATGGAGGATAAGGTAAGCTCTCCCACTAAGGTTCAATTTTATGCTCAAGTTTGAGCCTTCAACATTGTGTTCATTACACTCATACAAATTTTAGAAAACTATAATGTTAGAGATTTAAGAGCTAAGAGAAGTTGTACAGTTGGAGAACTATTGGAGACCAATCCCATTATCCAAAATAGTCATTTATTAAGGTTTTTTTTCCTCCAACACTTTATTTTCATTTTAATCCTAGCTTATACTTTCAAGTCATGATGAGATATTCTGGTCATCTGTGATTGTTAACATTACCCTGGACTATCTACTCCTTGCTCAAGAACTATTAGCATTCTAACCTAAGTTACCAGATTCTCTCCCCCCCACCCTGGATGCAGAAGCGGATGCATCTGGAGGCAGAGGTGAAGCCGAATGTAGTGCTGATGTGGGCAGGAAGTGAATCCTGGCCCTGTGGATGCCAACGCATCCACAGGGCATCCACAGGTCTAGGATGCACTTCCTGCTAGCATCCCGTGCGCATCTGGAGGCATTTGGGCAGGAAAACGTCAAGTTTGACATTAATATACAAGAAAACAACTTAAAACACCTTTTAACATGTGTTTTATTAACATAGTAACGAGAATCGCCCAGAAATCGCATGAATCACCAGTTTGGCGATTCGATTCGAGATTCCCAATTTTTTTTGAATCGTTGAACAAAATCGGCGATTTCATCGCCATGAATCGCATGAATCACCAATTCAGTGATTCATCCAAAAAATCGTCAAAATCGTCTGCATGAATCGTGAAAAATTGGCCTGCGTGGCTTGATAAAAAGTCAAATCAAATTTTAAAAAACACGTCTTTTTTTAATGTTTTTTTTGCCTTCTCCCATCATTCTGGAGGAGATTGAACCAGAATCAGAGTGGCTCACTGAGGCTGTGGATCTGGTCTTCACTGAGGCAGACCATGAGTGGGTTGACCAGGTAGATAGAGAGGCTGAGGTTGTGGCCATGGCAGAGGAGGCGGCTAGAGCACGTTCAAGCACTGGCAAACACACACGCGCACGCACAGACATAGGCCCTAGTGATGTTGTTCGTGAGCCCATCTTACATGCGGGGGCTATGGCTCAACAGTCCACTAGGACCTACCTTAGATGCCTTTGTAGAAGGCAGACAAGATACTCAGAGGCTGAGGCTGAGGCTATGGCCAAGCTTGAGGATGATGATGAGGCTTGAGCTAGAACCTTGTTTTTTCATTTTGTTTACAGATACTGATAGACATACGTTTCATGGATCTTCATCTTACATACATTTATGATTTGATGTCTTATGGATCTTCATCTTACATACATTCTATGATTTGACTCATTATGATCCTATGATTTCTATTTACTTCAGCTACAATTTACATTTTACGTGTAACATATGTGATGGATTTATCATTTTTGTTCCTTGTTTATGTATGTTAGCTTCTATTTGATGATGTTATAGTGTGTTTAAGTTATATTCAATAAAGGGTTCATGAAATAAGTTTTAAATTGTTAAAATCTCTAAATTTCAAGGGTTTTTTAAATTTGCCGATTCGCAATTCGATCCAGCCTTGCCGATTCCGATCCAATTCCGATTCTCATTACTTTGGTTTTATAATATTTTTTATCTTTTTTTTGCTCTAAACCCTAAAGCGGCCCTAATAGAGGTCATTCATTGTTATTTCATCTCATTTTGTTTGCAGCTAGTCTCTCTTCTCTTTGGTCTCCATTTTAGCATTTTGAAGGCAAGGTGGGGTGCGAGATAGCTTCCACGAAGGAGATCTAAGCGTCTAAGGTAAGCGTTTGATCCCATTCTTGAGTCCTTTAATGAATTTTTTCAAGTCTTTTTCAATTTTTTTTTAATGAAATAAAGAAACAAGTTTAGCTATCTATTTTTATTTTTATTTTTATTTTGCACTTGTATGCTTGATGTTCATAATTGTTTTCTAATTTAAATTTATTTAATTTCTTATAATAGCAGGAAATCAGATGGTATTGTGCAAGAATGGCTGCCAGCAGTAGTCAAAGTTCAGTGAGGGCAAGGAGCCAATAAATTCAAAATCGATGTAGGATCTCCTTTATGGAGACATACCACAAGAATATCATAGGTTGTAGGAGGTGGGTCATATATTTGGAAGTGTAATGTATGTGAATCTAGTAAACCATTCAATAGCTCATATTCTCGGGTCAAACTTCATTTTATGGGCCCTTCTAGTAAAGGAATGGGAATGTGCAAAAACAAAGATGGGAAGGGGATGTCTATTGCACAAATAGCAGGAATATAAAAGAACAAGAAGAGGCTGATAAATTGTTAGAAGATTAAAAAAAACTAATTATCAACCTCCATCTGGAAAGGAAAAAATGCAATTACCCACTGAAACAATTGTACCCTCCAAACATCCATTCTTGCAAGCACCTGTACTAGAAGTGGAAGAGGAAGAAGTAGAAATCACCGCCCACAAAAGAGGTCCATTGGACACGGCATTTAAAATGGAGGCAAGAGAGCTTGCCGATCAAGCCAGTGCATGTTGCCTCTATGCCAATGGTCTTCCTTTCAACTTGGTGAGATCACCATATTGGAAGGAGATGGTGACAACCATCAATAAAGCATCGTCTGATTACACAAGTCCTAGGTATGAAAAGGTGTGTAACACCCTATAGCAAAAAGAGAGGACTTCTATAGAGAGATCTCTTCAACCAATTAGAAATTCTTGGAAAACTTTGGGTGTTTCTATTTTTCCTATGGATGGAAAGACACAAGCAACCCTCCATTGATTAATGTGATTGTAGTGTCCCCCAAAGGGGCAATGTTTTTTAGTGCAATTGATTGTGAAGGGGAAGTGAAAGATGCACAGTTCATTTACAGAATTCTCATTGAGGCCATAAAGATGGTGGGTAGTGAGAATGTGGTGCAGGTAATCACGGACAATACAAAAAATTGCAAGGGTGCAAATGCTTTGGTTGAGGGAAGATATGACCACATTTTTTGGACACCATGCACCGTACACTCCCTGAACTTGGTGATGCAGCAAGTTGGCACCTAAATAGATTGGGTTCACCAAATATACCAAGAGGGGGAGATCCAGATGTTTGTGACGAACCACCAAATGTCACAATTGATATTCAGATCTTTTTCCAAATTGGAGTTGTTGAAGGTAAAGTGTAATTACCTATGCTCCACAGAGTTTTCGGGTTGCGAACATGTTTCCGGTACGGGTACGGGTCAAAGCCAAAATTTAGGGGACAGGACCTCAAGGGACAACAATTAAAAAAATAGGGGAATTTTTATATATAGAGACAGAATTCAAATATGCATATCATAACATTGATAAACCATTCACCATAGACATTTTAGAATCTCAAGACATGGAAAATTATATAATGACAAATACTAAGTACTTTCATTGTAACAATATGGTGTACATATAGCAAACATGCCCAAAATGCAATCTTTCCTCACTGTTGGTACTGCTCTCTATTTTCTTCTTCCTCTTAGCAACTATGATAAAACTAGGAATGAGAAGAAGAGTTAGACTTTAGTGTTTTAATGGTCAAAATAGGGTTTACTCGTGATCAAACAAAAAAAAATTTTAAAATGTTTTTTTAGCCTCAAACGCCATCCAAGTTCTGGCTGGAAAAAGGGGGATAGGAATCGGTCCCGGGGACAGATAGGGGATGGCAACGCCGTCCTCAAGACTGATTCTCGTCCCCCCGTTCCAACTGAAAAAAAAAAAAGAAGTTTCGGGGATGGTCCCCGATTTTGCCCAATTGGGAACGGCTCAGGGGACGGCAAAAAACGGTCCCCGTTCCATCCCCGATACGAGAACGGGCCAAAAAACATAGTGGACACATCCTCATGGAGCATAGGTAATTAATAAATTTAATTTTAATAAATTTTATGTCATGTTCAATTATCAATTTGTATATAAATTTGCTTAATATTTATTGACATATTGTTATTAACTTAGGTTGTTGCGACCCGATTTGCATCTCATACTATTGTTATGAGACAACTTGTCAAGGTGCAAGAAGCATTGAGCCAAATGGTTATTTCCAACCAGTGGAGTATATGGAAGGCTTTGAATTCAAAAAGGGCTAAAAAGGTCAAGATTGGTCTTGGATGACAATTGGTGGGTTCATGTGCAATCTGTATTGGATTTCACCGAGCCTATCATGACTATGCTTTGATTTGCGAACACAGATAAACCTTGTTTGGGGGATGCCTATGATGGCATGGACACAATGGTGAAGAAGGTAAAAATTGCAATACAACAACATGAGAATGACCCAATAGAATGTGAAACCTTATGCAATAAGGTGGAAACAATTATTCATCATTGTTGGGAAAAGATGACCACCCCATTGCACCTCCTTCATATGCCCTATCTCCGAGGTACTATAGCATGGAAGTACTTGGTATGCCAGATAGAGTAGCACCATATGCAAATAAAGAAGTTTCTAATGGGTGCGAGAAAGCTTTTGAAAGACTCTTCCAAGATGAAGAAGTGCACAAAAAAGTTAGGACAAAATTTGGCTCGTTTTCCTCGAGAAGAGATTTTAATTTTTACTCCAACAGCAATATTGGACCAATACGACACGGAAGATATCACATTGTGGTACCTCTATGGTCAACCATTTAAGTATCTACAACCTCTTGCAATCAAGGCCCTCTCACAAGTAACTTTTTTTATTTTTTTGTTTACCACTTGTATTCTACAATTTAGTACTTAACATTCTTTAATTTTCTTTACATTTTTATGTTTAATTTTGTGAACACTATCCAGGTTGCAACTTCTTCTGTTGTTGAACGGAATTGGAGTACATACTCATTTATCAACTTAGTGAAGCGTAACCCGTTGGGCTCAAAAAAAGCTGAAGACTTGGTTTACATTCATACCAACTAGACTCACTACAAATTATGATGATGATGATAACATTACAACACATGGTGCATCTAATACTAGTGGAACTGCTTTGGGTTCAAATGATCTTGAACTTGCAGCAGTTGGACTTGGAGATGATGAGGATTTTTTTGAGAATCATTATGATACTGATTAGTGAACACTAAAACTTGATTGATGAACATTGAATCATGAACTGCATTTTGATTTTGTAATTGTAATGATTTTATGATTTGCATTGGAATTGTGAACATAGAGTTAGACGTATATGATATGGCTTATTAGTTATTTGAATATTTGTGAACTATCAATTGGCATTTAATGTTTATCTTGATCAATGATGAAGTATCATACTATCAAATGATTTAATTTTGTATATATATATATATATATATTCAAAACCCCAAAAAAAAAGTCCGTACATCTGCGCACCCGATTCCCACACCCACATCCGCATCCGCACCCAAATCGGTAACTTAGATTCTAACCATTGGAATTGGATGTCAACCAACACTGTAATGTTAATATATAATGATTTACAGTAGCAAACAGATAAATGGGAGTAAATCAAATGCATATACTGACTACTACTAGATAGAGGGCTGTCAAAAAATTTCCTTCTCTTCCAAAGTACAAACAAGTGCCAGGCAATTCTAAATTGTAACAAGAAAGATATGTAAGAATTTTTTTTCTCTTTGATTGCAAGCATCATGAGTTAATCAAGGAAGATTTCTCAAAACATGAAATCAAAACTTACATTTCCAGAGCAAAGTTCAGCCAAGATACAGCCAAGCGACCAGATGTCAATTTTTTGATCATATGGGAGACCCAGAATAACTTCTGGGGCACGGTAAGAACGTGATTGTACATATGAACATAAATTATCTGTTTGGAAACAGCTGCTTCCCAGATCTATAACTTTTATTTCACACCGACTGTAACTCTTTACAAGAATGTTTTCAGGCTTCAGGTCACAATGAATAAGTCCCAGACCATGCAAAAACTCCAAAGCCTCCAAGCACTGGCGAGCTATTAACTGCACATGGAAATGTACATGAACGTTTTCAGACAAGCACATAATAGGCCTTCAGAAAGCTAATATTTGGGACACATTTGAGCAGAGAAATAATAAAGATAACAATATTAGGTATAAATTCAGAAAAAAATAAGATATTAACAGAACACACCTGTAAACGGGGCATCGTAAAATAAGCTTCCCCTTCCGATTCATTATTGAATTTTTGAAATTCATATAAATTAGCTCGTAGCAATTCACATACGATAAAAAGATGTTCCTGCACATGTTGCAAGTTCATCAGCTGTGTAAGAATTTGATCAGAAAATGTTCTAGCTCATTGTGGTCTCCAAGGTCAATAAAACACCACAATAAAAAAGACTAAAGAAAGAAAAAACAAATCAGCCTTACATTTCTAAAAGGGAAGCTTTCTAGCTAGTGAAAAGGAATAGTAAGAGATGTCTGCTCAGTTCCAAGGCACAATCATCAAGATGAAAGCAAAAATACAAGGTTTATAGGAGCTGAAAGGAAGAATAAAATAGGAGTGATATACAAAGGAAAATTTAAACTCCGTAGTAGGAGAGTTAGAGGTTGATTCCACTTGTATCATACTCCATTAGAGCCATGCCCATTTTGTGACTATATTGAGTTTTTTAATATTAATTCCAAGAGGAAACCATTATTTTGCCCCAATGGATTTTGCTGGGTTAAATTTTTGAATTGTCAGTATTCTTATATGAATGTCTATTTAAACTCACTTCTTTTCATGTTCTTCATTGTCATTCTCATGGAATGGAAGGTCTCGTGGAATGGAACAACACTTTAAGCATTTGTACAGGAAATAATGGCTGAAACTGTTATACATATAGGTGTGGATATATGAGGAAACTAATTATGTTAGGTTTCAGTAGCAATATGATGAATCAGAAACATGGTTCATCTTCTAAATTTTCTGAGGCAAAGTCTTCTGAAACTTTACAGATCAGATTTCAACCACAATAAGAAGCTTGATTTTCCTACATTTGGCATTGAGTCACCAACAATTTTTGGTAATATAATGAGATTATTGCCGTATTTTACTGCTATTGATATCTAAGCTTGATATTATATGAGATAAACTTGTTGGGATCCACAGATATTGATGTTGTCGGTAAACTTGTATGTACAGGGCTGTTATGTTAATAAAGTTGTTAGCCTCGGTCGTTAGTGACCGAAAGGTAAACGGTTATGTCCCAATGGTTCAGTCGCACCCCTTCGGGTAGTTTATGTATCCTCTCGGAGGACAGAGATGGGACAGAACTGATGATGTTATTCACACTAGATGTACTTGATTATTATTAATGAAGCATGTGGCAGTTCTCTGAAATCTTATTGTATTTGTTATCTATTAGCATTTCCTTCAGTATCATGTATTAAACCCAGTTTGCCGTAGGTGGTAAACAATTGAAACCTTAGCATATGAGCATGGATAGAACTTAAAAATATGTCGCTTATTTTTCTCAACCTAATCATGCGCATTGTTTTCACCTACTTTCATCAGAATTGTTGGTTTTGAACAGAAATTCACAAACAATTTTAAACCATCGACTGTCTGCAGTTTCATCTTTTTCTATGTTGATTTTCTCTAAATTAAATCATATAGAATATTAAAAATCTAATGTAATTTACCTAATATAGCTAATACATTAGAACAAAGGAAAAATGTCTACATTAGTAGATTAGCTTGTTTGGAAGGATAAGTGGATAGACTTTTAAAGTTTTATATACATTTAGATTTTGAAGAGTATTACCCTCATAGACTATTGTACAAAAACATTTTCTTTGAATATGAAAACTCCCATGTCAAATACGGTATCACCAATATACCAAAATTCCTATATGCAACACATCTCTTGTGCTTGAATGGTGGCTGGTATTTAGCATCAGTTATTAGAATAGATCATCTAAAAAGAAAAGAAACAAAGAAAAATTATATTAATTTCCACAAATGACCAAATTAAGCTCATAGTATTTCAAGCAAAACTTGTGAAAAATCTTGAAACTTGCAAGTACACACGAATCAAATATTGGTACAAGTGACTTGCCCAATAACTCAATGCCAAGTTTTTCTAAAAGCTCACAGAATCTCCCTCATAACTTGCCAAAACCCTACAATTTTTCAAGAAAAACTCACCCAAATGACTATATAGTTTTTTTTTATAACCTAAAGTCAAAAACTTTAGTCAGTTTTTGTTTTCACACTTAGTAGAATAGATGGTGCAGCGAGCACAGGATTGGTGCCTAACAAATCATTTTTTCCCTTTCACTTTTGCAATTTTGGCTTTCATTCTGTTTTTCCCTTGCATGCAAATCAATTGAGGGAGTGTACCTATAGGATTGAAACTTCATAGTTTAAACTTCTAAAAATTTGAAGCTCGATGATCAACCAAGACAAGAGACAATAATCATTAAATCCTTTCTATGCTGAAAGTTATGATAAATTGATACATGCTGAAAGCTTAAACAACCTGCAAGATGTAGTTTTCATATTTTAATATCCTTTCATTAAAGTTAAATGACCAGCCAAGACAAGAGACCATGATGGATAAATCCTTTCTATGCTGAAGCCTGAAAGCGTTGGTTCAAAGATCAATAGAATACTGGATGTGCAAATTATATGAATTTTTTAAGTTTTGTTCATAATATATATTGCAAGTTTAAATGACTTAAAAGCTTGAATTTTAATAGTTATAACTATGAAAATTCAAGCTTGAAGCTCATTTAACCTTTCAATATGAATAAAATTTCAATTAAGCGAGTTGCAAGCTTGAAGTTTCCAAGTTATAACTACAAAAACTCAAGCCTGCAAGTCATTTAAACTTGCACTATGAAAAAACTTCAAAGATTCATATAATTTTCACGTCCGGCAGTCCCTTGATCTCTAATCAACACTTCTAGCATAGAAGCACATACATATTCAAAGGTTGAATTCATTTTTCTGGTCTATTATATGTATCAAACTCTAATTTTGATTTATATATGATGGAAATCAGTAATATGTGTAATTTCCACAAATTAGGAGAACCCAAATTTTGCCCTAGATTATAATTTCTATTTAAAAACAAGTATAGTTTTAGGGGTACCTTTTTGCTTTGATTGAGATCCTACAAGCAAGTTACGAAACATTATAATCAAAATTTATAATTAGACATTTTTGAGTTAGAAATAAATACATCAGATTAATAGATTGCTTGAATCAGATTTAAAATATCTCAACGATAGGAGTAATAAGGCAGGGTGATTTGATGAGGTGCCCAAGAGACCCCTATCCTAGGCCCAAGAGCGAATATACCATCCCTCTTGACCTCATGTGGCCCTTGCGTTACATATGAGGTAGCATATCTAGTGTGGTGTCCTATCACCATTTTTCTCATCCTTGTCACTTCTATCTCACCTCTCAATGATTGAGTACCTATACCCATTGGTTCACCATGATAGAGGTCATGAGGATCATTCACAATAGGGTCCCTGGAAAGTCCCTCCTTCCTAAGCCCAAAGGCAGTCCCCCTGTCCCCCTTTGGCAACATGGGACTCCTTAGTCATATACCATGGGGTGGTGAGGTGGTGTGCTTAGAAGGTGACCTCATCACCATTTTTTGTGTTGTGACTCCCTCATTTCCCTACCATGGCTAGTTGTAGAAAATAGAAAAAATACATGATATTTCACACAAAGTCTATATTACAACATTCATGAGTTATCAGTCAAATGCATATTAAACCAGTGGTGCGCAGATGTGTGCGTGTGTGTATAGTTGGAAAACTCGCCAAAATATATATATATATACATAGTTGGAAAACTCGCCAAGGTCTGAAAAAAATTTGGGAAAAACTCAGCCAGTTTTCGGCAAAAAACTCAAGAACTTAAGAATTGTTTAAATTTAATTAGAAATGCATTTTGTTTTGCAAAATTCAATGAGAAGATGCATCCAATGAGTCAATAAATGAGAACACAAAAGAAACAAGCTGAGTCTAGATATATTTAAATGCAAAGTGGGTACAAAATCGCATTCTCATGAGGAATGCTGATGGCTGGAAGCAAAATAGTAAATAGTTTTTGTAAAATTAAAAGTAAATACATCATTAAAATTACATCTTCCTCTTCCCATCTCTAATAAAAATTAAGGGAGAGGTAGAACTAGAGGGTCTAGTCATAGAAGTTTTCACTGGGCATGATTGTGCCTCCTCGCTCGATATGTCTGACTCACGTTGTGGCTCGTCAACCATCCTGGATGTAGCTCTGCCTCTAGCTTCTCCTAGCACTGGCAATGACTCCTCATCTGACTCATCCTCCTCAATATCATCCAGTGTGAAACCAAATCCACCCCCCTTAACCTCCATAGCTTGCCTCTCAAAATCATTGACATTAACCTCTATAAACAATGGAAGCTGCTCCTGTGACATCCAATCACTGTAAGGATCTATATCACTCAAATCCATGAAAATCAGTTTGCAAGTGTTTGGAAGAGTATTTTTCCCCCTCAGCAAAATACAAGTGATGAAATGAAATTTATTTGGGCCCTTTTTTCCTTTAAGTACTATTTTGAAACTATGGTCAAGTATTTAACAAAAACTCGCCGAGTACTCTGCCAGTAGTCCATCTATATATATATATAGATGGACTACTATATATAAGTCTGTATGTATATCTATATAAGCAGTCACATAATAACATTATATCACTGAGATGCATACAGAATCTAAATAGAGATCAGTCATCAAAACACTTATTATACACTATACATATAATGTGATACTGATACAAACAAATTGCTGTTCTGATTTATTATTAAAACCTGTCCTTAATGTCTTCTTTTCTTCTCCTCCAACGATGCTCCTTTACTGCTATCCATGATGCTGTTAGAATGAATTTGAATGCCTTCTTATATTTTGTTTGTGGAATGATAAGGCACAATGCCAAAGAGACATGTCTCAAAATCAACCTCTTTCCCTTGTGTTCACAGTTCAACACACCACTTCATGTTAGTTATTAAACACTATATACATAATTGGTTGGTATATAATAATATACTAAACATAGCATTCTTTCATTAAGAAAATTGATTAGTTAATAGATATTGTTCTTTCCTTGACTGATATTATATAAGTTTCTGACTAGCTATTGTTTCCATTCATAATCAATATTCCTTCCACGCTGATGTGTAAAATTGATCGCTAATAACCCAAACTCTCACTTGACTAATGCCAGCATATACCAATTGCTGTTGATGTTCTATATTGGCGATACTGGATGGAACCGTTGCTTCTCTAATCTTTGTGAAATTGCTGACAGATAAAGATGGTATCGCTTGAGTAAATAATCATTACTTTCAATCGCTAAGAACAGATACTATCGTGTGTTTGAAAGTATCATGGTATACAATGGCTGCTGACTTATGGGATTCACTTGAATATTTATTGGGTGTGTAATCTTGTGGTTATGTCATCATTGTCTTCATCCTGTGTATGGAGTCGACCCACTTGATCACAACCTCCAAGAAGTGCTTTTAGTCACTGCCGTTACTTACTGATTATGCTTATCATTGATACTTACCAAGGGATCACTGTTTGTATTGTTTTTACTTTGATTTTAATGTATTTGTTTGACTTGTCCAGTCATATGGTCCACTCCAGATTGTATAGGGAAACCCGATAGTTTCAGCTGATCTGCTGTGATATGCCACGAGTTATAAGTATTGAAGATGATCAATATGGACTCTCTTCACATGTTGTCAATAGAATAAAGTTTTGAGTTGTTGTTTAGTCACTTTAGGTCAATCTTGGTATATGCTCATGATGTTACTCCTTAACGGTTCTATGTGTTTGATCTGCCCTTCAAGCTTATTTCACTCTAGATATATTAGTCTCTATCATTGATAACATATTTGAGGTCTTCATTTTGGGTATCATTTTGTTATTTTAAATCATTTCCGTCATGAAGACAAGATTAGTTTGCCCTACTATCTTTTCTGCTCTTTTAATCACACCATGAAAGAGCTGCAAAAGGATCCGACTGGAGATCATGCCTCTCACCAAGGTCTTATGGTTCTAGTGCTTGACCTCCTAAAGAGCAAAAAAATGGAGAAACCCTTCCTTAAGGGAAAAGGTAAGGGTGTCAAGGAATCTCATGAGGAGGACAGTGAGTATAACCTGTACTGTGAAACTGAGGAAGCCTCGTATGAGTCTTTTGAGGGGACTAGCAGGAGGATTGTTAAACCTAAAATGAAGGGGGGTCTATGAAAAAGGGTAAAAAGAGTAGAAAGACCATGGATAACTCTACTACAAAAAAAGAGACTGATGATGAGGATTTCTCCATTCAAGAACGTACTGTGAAGAGTAAAATGAGGAAGAATTCTCGGAGAAAGGAGAAAACCCAGGTTAAAGGGGTTAGGAAAGATAAAGGTCCGATTAGGAAGAGGATTTTCATTTCTTCTGACGAGGATGAAGATACGGTTGTGGGTAGTGATACCAGGAGCAGTAAGAAAAAGAAGGGCAAGCATCACATGCAGGAGAAAATCCTTGATAGGGAGACTATGGAGGAGAATAACGACTCTCTGGGATTGTAGGATAATTCTAATCAGGATAACGAGAAAGAAATAAATGAAGGTGTTAATATTGATACTGGGATTAATGTTGGTGTGGAGGATATTGAGAAGGATAATAGAAAAGAGCCCATTAACAAAGAAAAAATGCAGCTTGATTGTCTTAACCAGAAAGATAAGAACAACAATTTGGAATTCAGTCAAACTATAGGGAATCTACTGGAGGATATGACTAAAATAAAGGAGCTGCAGGAGAAAGATAAAATGATAAGGTGTATGGAGAAGATCAGAATTGGTGATAAACCCCTCTTTGTTTGCATTGATGACCTACAGAAAGCCATTGGCAATGCTAAAGCTATGGGGACCACTGTGGATAGGCTGGAGAAAAAAATTAGGAATAAAGAAAACTACTATAAAAACCTGGAAAAGAGGATGAATAGAATTGAGGAAAGTATTAAGAAGATTGGGGTTCAGAGTCACAACGCCTTGAAAGCTAATGCGGTACAGTTCAAAGTTCTGATGGATAATTTGGAGCAGCTAAAAGGTAAAGACAGCAGGGAGGAGGGTAATAAGGATTCGAACATGGCTGGCCCTGGCAAGAGGACCCGTGCGCAGATGAGGAAGGCTGCTACCCAAGAGGACATTGATATGGAAGATCTCAAGAAAATTGCTGGTACCATGGATCTGATGGTGAACCAAATTGAGGAAACCATGAAAAGTGTTAGCTGATCTTTTGCTATCTGGTTGTTGTCCTTTTTGTTGTACTTTTCCTTCTTTTGTATCGGCTAGTGGATGTTGTTCCTTTATGTTTATGTCTTCTTAATAGTTTGTTGGTGATATGTCACAGTAGTTACTTGATGTTTTAATGCTCGGTCTTTCAAACTTTGTACAAGGTTTCGGGTTCCTTTCAAAACCTCTTTTTACTTAATCAAAACATATTTGAGGTCTTCTGATACAATTTTGTCTGTCCAAAGACTTCACAAAATTGGACTATTTGGTTGCCATGATGTGAAAAGGATGGGGACATTCACATGAAGTCCCTTGCATCTTCTCACTCCTTTAGAATACCTCTGTACTTAGTAGCCATTCACTTCTTAGGTTCAATATTTTCAGTAAGACGATTTTCTAATGCTCCTATAGGTGTTTCATGTTGGGGACATGACAATATGTTCTTGAGGTATATATTTTAAAAAATTATGTATTTTCAAATGTTTAATAATATTTTAAAGTTTTGTCAAGTCCCAAGTTTTTAAACATTTTGGGCCTGTCAAGTTGTTGCCAAGTCCAAGTTTTTCAACTATTGAAGGTACAATTACTTATGAAAGGGAGATGGAAATTGAATAGAATTCAAAAGTAACTGTTCTTTTTAGCAGCGCTCTCCTTACCACACAAACTTTTTATTCCATAATTTCTTCTTTGACCAAATACTACATCTTCCATTACATCCCTTAGCCAGCCTATAATTGTACTATGCATTTTCATTTCTTATTCATATTCTTTATCAATAGCTATACCAGCCATTGTTTTCTCACAGCCTTAAAACAATTTCATCATGACATCATGTTTTGCTGACTTCCTTTCTACTGATTTTACAAACAATCTATAGCCCAAGGCTAGGTTGGTGTTATTTTCTTAGGTCACTTAATGTTCCAAACATGTTTCCATGATAATAGATATTTTGACTATAGTATTGTATTGATCCTCAAACTCTGATTCCAAAATGCATCAATCTAAACTGTGACATTCATTTCTTATACATTCCTATAGAAAAAAGTGCAGAGTGATTTTGATTACGATAATTCACATCTGGAAGCCTGAACTAAGTCAGAGTACTATTTTAAAGCTTCTAGAGACTCAAAGGTATATTCAACAATGTTCCATGGGGTTTCCTAACAAAGGGATGTAGGACGGGTTTTGGGGACGGAGGGACCAAGGGCGTAAGTTTGGGGAAGACAAGGAGATGGTGGAAAGACGTGTAATAATTACATTTCAAATGAAACTTTGGCAAATTAGTAAATAGAAAAATTGCAAATGCTAAATACTAAAATACTTGAATACTACTAAAATTTGACAATGAAAATGTCAAATTGGAGATTTATATTATATCCAAAATATCATAAAGATGATTAAGATGAGTACAGTGATATCAAAATAACAAAATGTAGTGAAGGCATGCCTCTAATCATCCCCAAACTCCTCGCCACTAAAACTACTGAACTCCACATGGTCAAGCTCCACTAAACTAATAACCACACCTGCCTATGTAATTGTAGAATCCTAACCAATATCTAATGGCTCCTCAGCCTCTACATCCCATCATGTTGTTGGACTTGTCCCTAATTTTTATTTGTTAAAAAAAATAGGGATAATAACCTACTGAAATTTTGACGTTTTAAGGCTCTAGACACATTTTTCGAGGCATTTCTCCATCTCCTAGGAATCCATTGACAAGTCCAATTCTTCTCCTTTGTTTATGTCAAGTTTCAGTGTTTAAAAGTTGGCTTTTCTTTCAATTTCGGCTTTCAGAGGTTGCATTGCAAGTTAGTCTACGATGTCGAATCTCTCGCTTGTAATTGCAAGTAATTGTCATTAAAAGTAAAATACATGTCTTGCCTACTTGCACTTGTAATGGCCCTCTAAAGACCCAATTTTGGCTTATTATTTTGTGTTTTTGTTGTGTTTTGAAGTTGAATTACCTTTGGCTTTATTGAAATTCCAGTTTTGAAGTTGCCAATTCGAGTAAAACTATTGCAAGTAAATAGAAGTCCCTTTCTTGCATATTGGGTTTCAAGGCCCGATTACATGAAGAGACTTATGCTTTATATTTAAAAGACAAATTGTATATCAGGCATTGAAACCTGATATACAAGTTATGAGCTTGCATTATATTTTCCAAACTAGCTTGTAACTTGTTATCCAAAACCCGAAATTCCTTTTTAAGTTCTTTTGGTTGAGTCTTTAATATGAAAATCATCTTTTTAAGCCCGTATTGCAAGGTTTCTAATATTTTAGTACTTGTGATTTGTCATATGAAACCCAAAATACATGAAAATAGCTTGCTTTATGCCCTAGAAAACCCGAAATAAGTTCGAACTGAAAAAACACATTTTTTTGAGAGAGTTCGATTCATAATTGAACTGCAACTCCATAAATGCCTATAGACTTGGATTTCTTTTCCTTAAAGTGCACGATTTTGGTCTCAAGCGACTCCTCTTTATATTTCTTTCCATGTTTTTGGTGTTTTTAGACCACTTATGTCAGCGTTTTAACTTTTAAGATCTATAGTCATCCACGTAAAAGAAGTAAGCTTAAAAATAGTGGATTCTATAAGGTCAATATGCAAGACACCACCATGGATAGATATGGCAACTTATCTAAAACAGTAATATTGACATTCATATTGAAGAAACAGTCCTCAAAGACAGCTAAAGAATCATGAACAGTGAAAAGTTACAAGGGTAATCATGAAAGGAGACAGTGCTATTATGATGATCATAGTTGCTTGAACACACACAAGCCATAGCAGCAAGACGTAATGATGGTGTCTAATTAAAAATATGTGATTGTCAAAGGTGACATCAATTCAAAGAGTTCATATTTATCTTTCAGAAGATATCCATGATTGAAGATGTTCTTCATTGTATTGGAACTAAGACTAGGCACCAGTGCATAAAAACAAAAGGGACACAAGATTGTGAATAGATCAGTGACAGAGTCATTTACAGAGGAAAAATTATCAGAGATGCATTGTTGTCCTTCAAAGTCCATGATTGTGTTCTTCAAAGCTCATAGTTTGCAAAATGACATAAGGACTTAAAGGATGTTTTTTGTTCCTCAAAGTTTGATTGTTCTTTGAGTTTGGTCAATTTTCTATGACATTATCAATGGATGATTATGTTATCTTAAAGGGAAGATTCCAAGCATCCTGAGGAGAAATATGAGAGTCTACAAAGGAGGCAATCACAGTGACATACTAGTAGAAGGCAATGGTCTTCAAGTTGTTTTGCAAGACTTTTCTCGTAATCATTCATCAAAATGTCACTTGCAGTCAAACCATTCCAATCCCGGTTATGGTTGCAAGTATAATGTTCTTTCCTCAAGTTTGTATTTTGAGTCCTATACAGCACATTACAAGTTTTGTTACAAATTGCAAATGTAACTATTTTTTTTTCTTCTTACTTGTAATGAGCTCTTCAAAACCCAAAATGAAGCCTAGTTGTGGTCAGTTTATACTTGCAAATCATTATGTCCTACCCCACTTGCAATGTGACTCCTGCAACTTGAATGCAGTCCAAAATGCACTCAAAATCACTTGAAATCGGGTCCTGCAAGTTGACAAATTCCCCTTGTACATATGAAGTTGCATTCTCGTTTTTCAAAATTGTAAGTCAATTCTCATGTTTTTCCCAACTTCCAATATAGTCTCCAAAACCCAAAGTTCATTTGTGACCCCACTTTTGCATCTTATTCAACCTTCTCTTGTTAGTCTTGTTCGCACACACGATCCACCCAACCAACAAATGAGAACATGGGCATTGTTTTATAAAAATTTCATCTCAAATAAGGTGTTATGGGTTCTCCATCAGTCAGCAAGAGAAGAAGAGATGAAACAGTGATTCAAGGATGTAAATCATTCAATAGAATGCTTTAAGACTGAGATGGTCACAAAATATTGAAAAGATGTTTTCCCAATAAAGGTCACTGTGATGCAAAACAATCAACAATGCAAGTTCTTGTTCTTGTTCCCATTCAAGATGCCTTCGCCAAACCCAAGTACTTCAATCATAGAGCACCATGTAGTAGCATGAAGACTAACAAAGGATGATGTAAATAGAGTCGCGTCTCCGGACACTTAGAATAGTTTCAACTATGTACTTGTAATTTCTTTTTGACAAATTACATGTAAAATGACTAGATGTAATTGCAGGTGATCATATCACTTGCAAAGTTGTAACTTGTAATTACATGTAAACAAATTGCAAGTCAAGTTACATTAGGATTGCATTTTGGAATAAGTCATAGTTAGTTGTGGAATAAATCTTAGTTAGTTGTTCTTCTCCCACCTTTTGCTCTCAGCCCCTCACCTATAAATAAGAGAGGGTGCTCATTGTATTTTTTATCATTTGGCAATGCAAGAACACTCTACTAGGTTGTATATGCACTCTAAGACTTTGAGCTTACATGTAAATCAGATTGCTTTCCATAAAAGAGATAGGTTGTTTTGAGACTATGCCAATTCAAGTTGTCATGTGACGACATTTTCTAGAATTAATTGTGAGTTTTGTGTTTTTGTTCAAGAGGGATTTGAACTTAATCTTGCAGACTTTGAGCTACGTATTGCGTTCAGAGTTATAGTTTGGTTTCAGATTCAGTCTTGTAAACTTTGAGCTGCTTACCAAGTTTGAAGCTAGTGTAGAATGCTCAAGCGTGTTGCTTTTATGTTCTCAGTTTGTGCATGTAAGGTGAAATATACATTGGAGACTTTGAGCTGCACATATGTTCAATCATTGTTCCTGAATTCGCATAAGGAGCCATCAAAAGACTTTGAGCTTTCATGAACTTCTTGTTTTTAACTTTGCTAAATTATATTCAAAAGATTGTTGTAAGAATGAAACGTGTATTCTGAAATAAGAGAATACAACGCAAGAAGAACACCTACTCTGAAAGAAGAGACTACAGTAAATGTAATACCATGTCAATTAGCTTAGTGTACATAATCTTAGGTGTTTAGTGTAGGTTGTTTTTAGTAAAAATACATAGGGGGAGCCTTCCCTTAATTAGGAGAGACTGTGTCTCACATGCTATGGTTGGAACCACTATTTTGCAATTGATACTTAAAACTATCGATTGCAAAATATCCACCCAATAGGACTCTCTTTGTAAACAACTTTCTTGTGGTCAATGAGACACAAAGCACTATATGCAACAAAAAGCTTCTATATTTTCCTAAAAGTAAGTTTGTTCCTCTTAAGAGAGTGGATAAAGCTATAAGTAGACTAGTTCCTCTTAGCAGCTGAAGAACAAGAAACTTGAGATAGAAATCAAATGGCTAGAGCAGTAGTCAAAGAAATCGGTCCATGACAATTCCACCACAAAATTGGGTTGTCATGAGCTATAAGATATCCATCTTGGCCACCTCAAAATAATCGTGAGTGGCATATTTGGTCCACTCAATGTGAATTGTGTTGGCATTTATAGGATCATACATCTTCTCAATGGCCCTAAAGAACCATGCCTTCACTCAACATCCTATACTAGTGTAACTTTATCAAGCCTATGCTTGTACCACTTAGGATTCAATGCATCAGTAGCCATGTTCTATAATGTCCCCTTCTTAGGTGAGAGGTAGTTGACCAATGGTTGGCCAATTATTCGATTCCCGTAGGCCATAGAATTGCATAGGGGACCCATACAGAGGCTTATGGAGTCACGCAAGGGCTTTGTGAGCCAGTTTGGATATGTTGGGACAGTCTCCTAGATTTTAGGAGGAATCCCTATTTTTAAGGGAATGACTGGGAGTTGGTTCCAAGGTGTCTACAAAAATTCCAAATGATTTGAGACCATCTCCTGAATTTTAGGGAGGGGTCCTATTTTTTAAGTAGGATTGTCGGTTGATTGGTTGACCACCCAGAGGATTGTGGAGCAAAGCAGGATCCCTTTTGAGCAGTTTCAGTTGATTGGAGACACTCTCCTACTTTTAAGAAGGATGCCTGCTTTTTAGGGGGGGGGACTGTCAGTTGGCCTGCAAGACTCAGGCATCATCCATGATCACCAGGTGGCTTCAATCATATTCCAGTTCTAAGTCCAGAAGAGCATTTTATGAATAAAATGGGAAATATTTAAATATTTCCTAAGTTAGGATTTTAAAAAATTATAATAAAGTGAATTATTATAAGATATAATAATACCATGGCACAATTCCCTAGGAAGTGATAGTTGCAAGTTATAACTTAACATGGGGCCATGTTTTATAATGATAAATAATGCCTTGGAATTCAATTTTTTTGAGAGGAGACTATTATTTTAAATAAAGTTTATTAAAATAAATTGTGAGAAAACCTAATTAGGGTTCGAACCTATTAGAGAGAGGGAAAAGAAAATAAAAATAGGATTTGGGCCTCATTTCTCATTCATTTAAGTTATTTTTCTGTTGGGAATTAGTGTTCACATAGGTTAGGAATATCAGGTTACAACTTACAAGTTGATAGGTTTGTGGGGTGGTGATAAATGTGTGGTAAATAAGTGTCATATTAATATTAAGTTGTTCACAAACAACTTAATATTATTAGTCACAAAGTTTGTTTGGTACATTATTATAATAGTGGTATATGTTGAGTTGTTACAAACAACTCAGTCTATTTAGGAATATTGTCTCCTAAATAATAGGATTTAAGAATCCTATAAATATGTAATTGTATTGAATGGAAAATGATGAGGAGAAGCACGTATTATAGTTTTTAATTATTCTTGCCTCAAGTTGTCTCTACTCTTAATTTTAATATTTTCATCATCAACATTTTGTGATTGGAAGAGTTGGAGCTAATTGCAGCAACAGGTCTAAATCTTTGAGGACAAAAACCCTTGAAAAAGTGCAGATTAGATGAAATCCTAGTTTGCGGTTATGGAAGATCTACACAGGGTTTTCATCTAGACATTCTTGGAGCACTTTCAGAAATTCTAATTGTAGACCAGAATTGAGAAGCTGAATATTATTGTTCATAATTTACAGATCAAGGGAGTTGCAGCAGATTTAGGAGATTTAGGGATGATTATTCGCAGTCGTACTTCTCCAGGCAGGTGATTGACATTACCTTTGGTGAAGAATCATATTGCATCAGACTGGTTTTTGGGCAGAATAGTTACAACAGTTGCAGATTGAGAGTTTGAGGTTGTATATCAGTCATATCCTAAGAATTTATACCCAGCTGTACAACTTTGGGTTGCAGATCTGAGTTCTGAGATAGCAAATCAGTCATTTGCAGTCATCTTTGGCCAGCCATACACCTTCAGAAAAGTAGAGATCGTTATTAGCTGGTGTTTAGACTTGGTGGCAGCAGACTGGGAGAAATCAGTGTTTCATTGCATCTTCAGCAGCAATTAAAGAGTGGCAGAGAAATATATCTAGGTTGCAGGCATTTTCACTACAACTTGCTGCTGCACTTCCATTATCAGATCCGTACAGTGCAGTACGGGTATGTAATCAGACTTCTTGGAAAAAATAAATCAAAAATAATTTCTCTTGAATGTAGTGTAACACCAGCGCCGAGGTACGTTGGGACGTCGGGACGCTGGGATGAGTTTTTGGGACGGGGGGACAAAGGGCCTCAATTTCGGGACAACAAAGGGACAGCGGGGGGACAGAGGCAGGGGGGCAGGAGAGGAGGGGGGGTGTTGTATACTATACATATAGAACTTGAAATGCTAGTTATGAAATGATGTTTTAGTGTAACATACCAAATTAAAATGCTTGAACATAGAAAAATTGCAACACGAACTAGATCCATTGAATATTCAACATAGTAACATAGTGCATACCCAATAGTAACATTCAAAAATCAAAATTCAAATAGAAATTAAAGTACCCGTCTCGGCGGCGGCATGGTTGCGCAATGACGGAGATGAGGTGCTCGGGTACTCCAAGTACTTGGTGACGTCCCGGGGACGGGTACTTCAAGGTTTTGGGGGGGGTGCAAGTCCCCGGGTTTCACTACTTGAATGTGTATTAGTTGTTATTGGTTTATAGTGCATTACTTATCAAATTCCAAGCTTTGCATTTACCTTGTTCAAAAATCACAAAAAAAATAAAATCAGAAATATCAAAAAACACAAAAAAATTCACATATTCCAAAAACCAAAAAAAAATCAAACTTCCATATTGAACCGCTGGCCAAAGACAAGAGCAGTACAAACAAAATCAGTGTTTTGCATTAGAAATCTGGTTTGGGATCTTTCATGTTCAAGGGAGAATTGAGCTTCTACCATATCCAATGAATGATTGGTTAAATGTGCTCATTTTAGAATGCTAATATGGGGTCCTCCCGCACAATAGTCCTTTGGTCAAGCACAGTATCAATCCACTCATATACCTCTCCAAGGTTCGGTGCATTCGCATCCCTATACTTGATGACCTGAACAACTGGACAAATGATGAAGACAATATATTTTGCATCATTCTTCATTGTATCCTTCACCCTCCACTCATGCTCTATCTTGGCCTCAGCCCACCAATCCCATTTTTTTGTCATAACCATGACTTGCAATGACTCTTGCAACTCAAACATTCTCTCCAAGAGAATGAAATAGGATGCATATATGGTTTCAACAGGTTTCAAGAACTTCTTAGAGAAGCTCTTGAATAGCACATGTGAAGTGTGGTGGTTGCAGTTAAACATCTACACATCTCTAGCACCAGTGATAACTTCTCTAATCCGGTCAATATTCCCCATGTGATTGAGTGCATTATTCATGGCATGCACACAATTAGGAGTCCACCAAATATGTCTGTAAGTTGTCTCAACTAATTTCCCACAACTTTGTACACATGGGTTGCATTAGTTACTCTTGGACCACATTTTGTGGCCCAACCTACAATAGCATCATTGAGGATCTGAAAATGAAAATCAACATTTTTTTGATGCCCTAAACAATCAATTGCCTTAAGAAAATATGGCCCCTATGTATATGTAACCATGATATTGGTGAGTGGACAACGTGTAATGTCCATCCATCTATCGATGACTATACTACATCCACTCTTCATCCAACATTCCTTCATTTTATCAATCAACACATTGATCTTGGAATAGTTCTTATCCAAGATTATGGTCCTCAATTTTGTCTCCACTGGTGGGAGATATGATGGTCCTCCCCTTGCGGCCATTGACATCATCTCTTTATAATAAGGAGATTGAGCCACATGAAATGGAATGTCATTGGCAAAGACATCATCTATATCATCCTTAAAATGCAAATTGAATAAATCAGCTATGGGGTTACCAGCATCACTTGTCAATTTGTGTTTCCCCCTACCCTATCTTGCGTGGGCCCTTAAAGGAGAACATGCTATCTCTCGTACTCTTGACTACAAAGTATGGCTATAACTATGTGTCTGGCTTTGATGAACTTTTGTCCTATGAGACAAATTAGTAGGTATAGGTGTAGTTGCAAATTGAATAAATCAGCTATGGGGTTACCAGCATCACTTATCAATTTGTGTTCCCCCTACCCTATCCTGTGTGGGCCCTTAAAGGAGAACATGCTATATCTCATACTCTTGACTACAAAGTATGGCTATAACTATGCGTCTGGCTTTGATGAACTTTTGTCATATGAGACAAATTAGTAGGTATAGGTGTAGTTGCACTATCATCAGAAACATCCCATAGCTTGTTTATCTCAGCTCTATATTTGAGGTTGTTGCTTTCCCAAAAAAGAACATACATCCACACATTTTCCTCAAATATGAAGAAGGGGTGCATTAACTCTAGTGATGCTACCATTAAATTTTGGCTCACCAAAGTGGCACTTCCACAACCCTGTGCCACCAGATGTCCCTCTCCTGCCCGGTAATTGAGATTTAGACTTGGCATGACTCAAAAAATTAAATAAGTGTAAATTTAATGCATATTTCATTGAATATATTTGATTCTCATACATTTGAGATTTGAATATATTGTTTTGATTCTCATACGAAGGTATATAAGAAAATAAATTTTTTTTAAAAACTTTTTTTTTGGTTTCAAAGGCTTAGGGGTGTTACTAGCTATAGGGGATGGCTAGTTGTCTCAAAAACATCCCAAGGCCATACCCCAAATGGCTAGGGATGTTTCTCGGCGTTTTGGAGGGCTAAGAAAGTATAGGGGATGGGAGGGGATGTCCCCTCGGCATCCCTGTTGATGTGAGTTTTATGCCACTACAACAGTGAGGATGAAACACTAAATATTGAATCCTCTCTTGAATAAAGACACCACGTATGCTAAAGATTGCATGAAAAGATAATAGAGGCAACTCCAAGGTTCCTTTTAATTGTGGATACTTAGTAGTAATAATGTGATATGTTGGTACCATGAGGGGACTTACACTAGTTCACTAAGACTTTATCACTATGACTTTGGATGATATATCTTCACAATGTGCAATGAAAATATTTTGACCTTCAACTTGCAAAATGAAATGCAAACAAACTTAATCTTAGGACTCTAAATTACTTTTACTTCTATGCTTGGATGCAAAAAACATGTGAATATACCTGTAACTCTATTAGATATTGTCTTACCATCAACTCCACCAACATAGTGCAATCTTCTAGCTTGTGCTCAAAAGATATTCAAATTACCACCATTACATCAATGCCATCAATGAATGCATATCAATGTGAAAAGTAAGAATCAACATTAAGTTCATAATAATGTCATTCGAACATGCAAGGCAAGACTTACAATCAATAAATAGCTAGTGGTTTGGTCTATAAACGAGTTCAACAAGGATGTATTCACAATTAATTTTACCCAACTAAACCATTCAAAGAAAATTCTAAACTTAGGAACTTGAAGCAAATTCTAATCTAAGTGAGGAATATAGATCACCATGCACAACACAACAATGAATATAGAGCATATTTGGCAGTATATTTGCAACAATTCTCCAACAATCTCCTTTACAAATGAAGAGAGAAAGCCTTATATAGGGAACTCTAGCACGACGAATGGCCAAGATTAAAATAGAATTAATGGCCCAGATTTATCCACTATAGCCCTAATTAGGGTTTCCATAACCACCACTAACAAATATTAATTGTCCACCCAATTACATTAAAGCACCACCACGTGGACCAATAGAAAACAAACATTGCCTTGAAGAGCCACAAAAGGCACAAAACAATGGGCCAAACAAAATGAAGCACCTAATTATGAACCAATGAGAAAACCTAATTCCACGTGAGCTTACATCAAATCTTCTTTTAGAGGATAATTTCCTTTGACCTTTTCCCCTTTTGCAAATCCAATGAATCTAGATAGAATATCATTAACCTCATCCATTGGGACACTTGGTGCCTTCTGGATCTTCCACTCAACAATATCCAACTCAACATGACATGTGGCAAGATTCTTCTACCAATCAGGTATACTATCATGACAAGTGGCTATGAAGGCTTTGAATGTTGCAACACTTCTCAATTGTCTCCTCTTGATGATGTTACTATCTTTAGAGTAGAGAGCCTGCATCCTTTCTCTTAAGACATCCCACTCCATGTTCTCTTCTCTCTCGCTAAGTTGAAATGTTTCCATCACTACTTCTTGAATTTTATCCTGGCCATTGACAATCACACTTCAATTTCTCAAGGGTATCTCGTTTTGAAACCAATGGAAAATACCATTCATTGATGATGTCCATCTCACTTGCTTTTATCACTTTGCCTTTTTTTAACATGAAGTTGGAAACTCCTTTCATTGCTTGCAATCGTGGGATAGTCTTCTCTTTGATGAACTGAAATTCTTCACAAACACACAGCCCAAGTTCTTACTTTGATGTATTCAATCATCTAGTAATGTCCCAAAAATTTAGGAAGGAAAATATCTACCTCTTGTGAAACTTCTTCCACCCATGCCCTTCCTTCTTGAAGTGCCATCTTCATGACTTTTAGATTCTCAAATGGTTCTCTTTCAAGTGTGGGAGGTGGTGCAAATGTTTGATCTTTGTCCTGTATGGGATTCATCAAATGTTTGATTTACTCTTTTAGTTGTCGATTTTCTTCTTTGTATCGCTTCTTTCCAATTTCCTTACTCTTTGCTCCAAAAATTGAATAGCTCCATGAGCATCCTCTATCTCTTGTTACTTTGTGGTGGCTGCCATATCATTTTCCACAATATCATAATCTTGAGGAAGAATATCTTCCTTTGTCTTGGCCCCCCTTGGAATGGCAATTTGGACCTTACGGGCACCCCAATCATCTCTGATAACCTTTTCTAATCTCTTTGTTGACTGACTTTCTTTTTCTTTCCCAACATTTTCTATAATATTTTCAACTGACTGTTTATTGACGACTTCCTTCCTTTGTAATATCTCTCCCAACCAAGCAGGTGTTGTACATTCTCCCAGTTCCATATTTGGTTCTTTATTTTGCTCCTCATTTCTTTGATCGTCATTACCTCCTTGTTTTTCAACTGTTCCATGGCTAAATCTTCATTGGGATTTTTATTTGAAGGACCAACTTCAGCCTCCTCAAGAGTGTCTACAATATTGACTATCTCATCTTCCTCTTCTCTTTGTGGGGGAGAACTACTTCTTGTTGACTTTGGATTAATGGAGAATATCTAGAACTTTGGCTAATGCTAGCCTCCGACTTGACTATAACCTCTTGATGTACCTCTTTGTCCTTGGTTGGCAGTCTTTTCTTGTGCAGAAGTGGCACTTTCTTTTGATGGAGGATCACTTGGTTTTTTCTTTTTAGCCAAAGGATCTTGAATCATTATCCCTTTTTCCTTTGAAACCTTGGTTTGTGAAACATTATCATAATTCTTTCTTCTCTTGATGTTTTCACCCTTCTACCTCTCACTAACCTCTTGAGGTTTCTTGGATGATTCATCTTCAATTTCCTCTACCTCTTTCATTTTTTCATAAGTTAATGCGATTCCTCTTCTCATTAAGCTCGTCATCTTTCTATTCAACCATTCTTGGGTGAAAAGTGAAACTGGTATCATCAAAGTTTCCAAATTGATCTCATTCTCATCCAACCGATCAATGGATTCTAATTCTTGGCCTTTTGTTGTTTCAAGATCTATCTAATGAAATTATCATCTTCCTCCAACTAATCAGGTACTTGAGTTTACTTCCATTTTTATTCTCTAATTATATCCACAATCAACCTTGAAAACATCCTCCTTACCTCAATATCATCAGTTGCATTTGTCCAATACTCTTCTAAATGTGGGACATGTTTAAACTTATTTCCATAGGCCTTCCTGATTTTCTTGTCTGGATCAAAATTCCCTCTTGCTTTGTAGGATCCCAAGGCATAGTATTCAAACTCTTTCTCTGCTGCTTCCATGGCTAGAAGGGACTAACAACTTTCGGCTCCAACTTGTAAGTGGAAATGTAACCCCTTGCCTGTGCTTATTCTTTTGAATTTCGTCGTAGGCGATCAATTGTCTTGCCACCACCAATACTAGCTTGTTGGTTGGATACCTTGGAAGTCTCTTTGGGAAACATGTACTTCCCACCACTCTAATATATGCGAACTTCAGAAATTGGATGTACCACGAGCCATACTTCTTGATGAATTTCTCTACTTCCTCAGATAACCTCTTATGAGTAGCCTCTTGTAAAATTCTCAGAATCTTCATAGCAAATGCATCATTGAAGATTTTGAAATTCTTATCGTTGTGGGAATGCAATTGTGGGTAGCACTCATATACTAGATATTGCCTTGTGTTTGTTCCAACTTGACCCAAATATCTCAATCCTAGATATCTAAATATCATTGCTATCATATAGAACAAATATGAACAAATGAAGAATGTTCTTGTTGATTCTAGCATTCTCAGTTGAAGATCCAAGTTATCACTAATGATCCTTGCCCAATCAAACATCACTTCTCTGCTTGAAATCTTGTCTATAAAATAGAACATCCATGGTTCAAAAATTCCTCCCTGAGGAATCCCCATCGCCCAACTCAACATGACAATGAAATCACCATAATCTTCCTTAAACTCAAACTTGGATAGCTTGGGCAACTCAATATAACATTTTCTTGGTTCAAGTAGCCAATCATTGCTAGTTATGGCAATACAATCATCTGATTTGTCGTTATAATGCATCAAGGCTTCATCCTTGGTGATGTAGACACCCACCTTGTGATGTGGAATATTGAATGTCTCCTCAATTGCCCTCTCCATGAGTGTTATCAATATATTCTTGTCTCGCCCATACCTAACTGATCTTGTTTGAGAATCATAGTGCTTGGCACATTCTATTATCAACTAAGGTACTGCATTGTTGGTGGGAAGCTGCGGCTTCAACTATTCTATTATTTTTCATTCTATTTGCCAACTTGGAAGGGGTGTCTCTGAACATCTGATCTCTAACTCGTATCATGTTGACTGGTCCAAGGTTTGTATCTCCAATCCTTCTCCATTTCAAAGGAAATCTCAATTCCGGTATCATCTCCTTAGTATCATGCTTCAATAGGGCTTCTCTTTGGCTCTTTGAACTTCCAGCTTAGGCTCCAACATTTTCTACCTACAAGACCAACATCCACTTGTAAGAAACTTTTGACTTCACAATTCTTGCTAAAATCGAACTTTTAAAACCAAGAATTGAAACTAATTGAAATGAATTCGACAGAGGACAAATTCAAATTTGATTGCTTTTCCTTGAAAAACAATGATTTCAATCAGATTCTATTCAGCAATGCCCATCAAATTAGATTTTAATAAAAGAAAGCACTAGTAATTTCTTCCCCATGTCCAACTTATCCAAAAAAAAATCTGAGTTTTAGAAAACCAGATCTGCAATGGCTTTAGCTTTTCCACACCCGAATTGATCTTCCTAATATTCTGATTTCCCCTCTCAAGTTCAATCTGCTCCTGATTATCCAAAAATGATGAAATTGTCTGTCTAGGAAGTCTGCTCTGCACTTGTGAATCGAATTGCTGTTGATTGTGATTTGAAAATGAAGTGGACAATCTTCTTATATAGGCGACTAGGCCACTAGAGGTGCCTTTTCAGCCCTAGGCTGACATACATCAGTAGATAATAAAAGTTTTTTAATTGAAATTCTTTTCTCGCTAAGCTGGCCAACATGGAAGTTAGCAATTTGAATTCCATTTAATTAAATTTTGGTATCAATATTATGGAATCTCATTTAATTAATATCATGCCTCAATCATTAATGGTCAATTGTCATCATAATATCCCAATTAAGTTTCTCTTTGTTCGATTTTTTGGGGGCAATTAAGGGGCAGATCACATCAATTTGACCTTTTGATGGCTACGGAGATTGAAGGGGAGCTGGGCATGTTTGTACTTGACAAGTGTGGAATCCGTACTAGCTGTTGTGAGGTTTTCACAACACCACCCCATCACAGATGGGGACCCCCCCCCCATTTTTTTTGCCGTCTTGCTGCTGTTTGCAGGCACTGGTTGAAAATTGGCTAAGTATTGAGGTGAGGAAGTAGCACTGGTAAAATTGCATAAGGGATTGAAGTGGTATTGATTTGATTCTAATCTGAGAGATGGAGCGAAGTTGGAAGATGAGAATGGATGGAAGATGAGGTAAATTGGGCAAATTATGAAGTATTTTGGAGATGGGACTTGTTTCTCAGTTCAATAAAATTTATTGTTCATCTCCGAGCTGAGCATGTTTTAGCTCCGTCTATTTATTGTTCATCTCCAAGCTGAGCATGTTTTAGCTCCATCTATTTATTGTTCATCTCCGAGCTGAGCACGTTTTAGCTCCATCTATTTATTGTTCATCTCCGAGCTGAACGCGTTTTAGTTCCCTCTAATTATCGCTCATCTTTGAGCCGGGCATGTTTTACTTCCATCTAATTCGTGTCTCATCTTGGGGCTGGGGCCTCTTTTCATCCATTAACTTTTATTGTCTCATCTCACAATGCACTTTTCTAAGGCCTGGGTTTTATATAGCAGACTTAAGTTGGGCCTTGTTTAGACCCTCTAGGCTGCCAATTAAGAAGCATATAGCCCGGATTTCGATGGGCAATGGTTGTGCCTACATCTGCCCCTTTAAATTTGGTAATACCATTGCAAAATTCGAAGTTTTGACACCTCAAAGTGGCTGCTTTACCCAAAATCCGAATCTGATCAACAGGACAGGTAAAATGGATTAAGAAATGCCTTGGAGTCTCCTTTTATATGGAGCAATTTGCATTGGGCCAGGCCTATATCAAACAGCCCCTCAATAAATTCAAATCTGGGCATTGAGATTTTAAAACCTGAGATTAAAAATAAATTTAGAGCCTTTTAAAATCAAATTTTGGGCAATATATATATAAAATCTGCATTGAAATTAAATTTTGGGCCCTAAATTTGAAAATCTGGGCACTAGGATTTAAGGATTGAGCTGTAAGATATGGTCTAGGCATCAAAATTAAGTTTTTGCTTTGAAATTTGAATGAACTGGCCCTTAAAATCAAAAAATCTGGGCAATTTAATTCAAAATCTGTTTGAAAATTAAAAATCTGGGCCTGATTTCGAAGAATCCCCTCCCATTATGGCATAAGACTTGAGAAAATAACGAAAGTGGGCCTCCCTTATTGGTGGCGCCACTTTTCCCCTTATTCATTTCGAAAATTCAATGCTTAAATTGTAAATTTTAATGCAAATTTCGTATATTGCATGCTAGGTCGGCCCTAGAATTGATGCCCTAAGGCAGGTATATAGAGGGAGCCTCCCCACTTCTCTCCTCACCTCATTCTCAACACAAAGCACCGAAAACATTAAGGGAGCAGAGCAGTCCGAAATTGGCTAAGGAGCAGACTTGCGAATTTAGCAAGAGGCCACCGAGTTAGGGAGGGTGCAGATCCGAAAGCACAAGCAGGGCAGTCCGAATTTGAACACAAAGACAGGTCCGAGTTGAAGGAATTAAGGGGGCTGATCAAATCTGATCAAGACAAGAGGGCAGGTCCGAATTTGTGGCCCAGATCTGATATTTTGAAAGGGCGCAGAATTTAATAGAGAGGCCTACAGTTTCAATAAAGGAGAGATTGCAGATTGGCCACTGAATTGCCAAAAGCAGTCCGAAAAAGCAAGTCCGAAAAAGCAGATCCGAAAAAAGCAGTCCGAAAAAGCAGTCAAGGAGCAGCAGCAAAATTATTTAGAGAAGGTAGCGACTGGCTTAGGGGGCAGTTTGGAACGAATTTGTGATCAAGGGCCTGCTATTACAGGGAGCAGAATTGCGATATTGTTTGAAGGAGCAGACTGGTTTAGAGTAAGATGGCGAAATTATTTAGAGGGAGTCCCTTTTGAAGATAAAAAATGAGATGCTTAATTGTGTAGGGGCTATGCTGCACCAAAAGCCCAATGATACTCAGAGGCTAACTGTGGAAGGTATTCAGGACAAGATGAACGAAATTTGCTTTGAAGGTGGAAATTCACTAGAGTATGGACAATTAGAGGCAGCGGCTCATCTTAGGAGCTTCATGGTCTTATATAATGCAGCTGAGTGGAAAAGGTCATGCTCTACTTATACAAGAGATGTAAGCTATTATGAATATAGGCTTGGGAGCTTGCCAAGTGTCCCCATGGAAATGATTGATGAAATGGTGTCTAGATTCATTGAATGTGAGAAGGAGAATAAGGATGAGGCACACGATTCCCAAGACGATGACATGGCGTAGACCCACAAAATCTCAAGGATATTGATTGGCTGATTAATGAATGCTTCATTTTGGTTGGCCCATTTGGTGCCAAGTGGCATGGGCCCATGTGTCCTATCTTTTCATTGGTGCATATTATTTTGAATTTTCCTATTGGATGGTGATTTCTTCTACATGTGCTCTCTTCTCATTGAGCCACATGTCATTGATCCTTATCCGGTTGTTAAGGATTTGAATTTTCTTATTGGTCCATGAGGGCAATGTAATTTTCCTATTGGCCCACATGGTGGTGCTTAAATGTAATTGGGTGGGCACTAAATATTTGTAGTAGGTGGTTATGGAACCCTAATTGAGGCTTTTGCCTCTTAATCTCGGCCCTTGATTTAAAGTTTTTGCCTCTTAATCTTGGCCACTCATTGTATTTGAAGCCTTTATATAAGGCCTTCTGCTCTCATTTGTAAACATCGGAAGATTGAAGAAAATTGTTGCTTAAGTAATGCCAATATCGTTCTTCTAGTTCTTATCATTGTTTTGTTTTGCATGGTGATTGAGTTGGAACCCTTGGTGTTGTTGCATGGTTTATACTTCCACAATTAGATTAGGATTTTTATTTCAAAGTTGTTAAAGTAAGAGTTAAAAATAGATAGATTGTGTGGTGATATTGGTGGATGTTTGATTGGATTCTATAAAACTAGGCCACTAGCTCCTTGTAGATGCAAGGGTGCTCTATGTGGTAATCTAGTAATTGCGCTCAAGTTCAATTGGCATTAGATCCTTAATTTGTACTCCAAGTTGGATTGAGGGGAAGGTGTTGATATGAAAACCATTTTGAGATCCTTTGAAGCTTTGCACTAGGTGGTGTTCAAGTCGCAGGCAAGCCTCCATTTGGTAGGAATCCTAGTCAATCCATTAGTTTTCCCATCCATAGTTAAAAATAGAAGTAGTCTAGATAGTAGAAGTCTGAAGAGCAAAGCTAGAAGTGATATAAATCACGGATATACTTTATCATATATTGCAAAGCCAAATCTTTAGCAGTGCAAGTAAGTTGACACCTTTGAATAAATTACGTAAGCCCGCCTAAGTGATTAACCAGCAAATCACATCATTTCAACTGAGTTAGATATCCACAAGTGTAAAGAACCTTGGAGTCATTTCATGATCTTCATTGCAAAGCTTAGCATGAGAGATGACTTTGTTCAAGAGAGGACTTGATGTTTTATGTTTCTCGAAGCATTGAATATTTAGTCCTGCATGTTGTGTAAGTGGAACAAAACTCGCATCAACACTAGTCAAGGACAGCCTTGTACATGGCAAGTGCAGATTCCGCACTTGTCAAGTATAAGGTGTTGGCCTTACCTATTGTTTTGCAAATTTATAAATTTCTCCCTAATTGTTACCATTTTCTTTGAATTTTCACTTGAAACTCTCGCACTTGAAGGCGTGGAAGTGATGAGGGGAATTATCGCTTTTGATTGACAAGTGTGGATTCTACACTAGTCAAGTACAGCCTTGTTCAAGGCAAGTGTGGATTCCGCACTTATCAAGTACAAGGTGTTTTGACAAAGGCGAATAAGAGGGTCAAGTGGGAGAGCAAAATACATAAATATAACATTTAAGTATAAGTCACATATTTTATGTATATAATGTCAGGATGTTTGAGAGTGGTTTCAAATTCATAGGATTTATAATAAAGATTCTAGATTTTGGGAGACTCTAAAAAATTTCCAACTCAACCAAATTTCAGGAATTAGCATGCTTCCATCATTGTTCATTTTCAGGTTAAAACTTCATTTCTTCTTGCTTTGCATCTTCACTTCATCCTTTTTATGCCTTGGCTAATTCATTTCATCACAAATCTCATGACTCCAATTTCGCATCCTTGACTAGCTTGGCCTGGCTATCACTCATATCCCTGACTGACCTGACTCCCTAGTGAACCAAAGTTTCTCAAACTCATCCCTTGGACTTGGAGACTAGAAAATTGCCATTGCACTAAGACTTACCGGAGACAACTACCTCACTGCAAAGCAAAAAGAGGGGATCCCCATTTGCAATGGGGCAATGGTGTGAAGACCTCACAACAGTCCCATGGTCCTCAAAGAGTCCAAACAACTAAGAGATGGGGACACCAAGTTTTGGGGCAGGGGAACACATCCCCATGTTTCATAGATGAAACCTAAATTTGACATGCACTCTCCCATTCTTTTGAGATATTGACACTTCTTGGCTCCTTAGTACTTCTTTGCATAGGAATTACCCATTTCCTTAATTCTATCCTCCCTTTAGTTTTCTAGAGATCCCAAGTTCAAGACATCTATCAAAATCTCAGAGTTTAACCCTCGGTGCCAATTAGCAATTGAGGTTGAAACTCCTTGTATTCCCCTCTAAGATCTGAGATTCTTATACTTGGTGGTTTTATTTGCAATCCTACCTTGGGATTCTTGGAGGATTTTCTCTTCGCATGTCTAAATCTTGGGGTTTTCATTATGGAAGTGGCCATATTGTTTGTTGGTAACAGATCTCTATGACATAGCATGATTGTGCCCAATGACATGATTCTACTAAACACCTTCATAGAGCTCTTCAGTTTTCTTCCACTAGGGTCTTTTGAGTCTAATCCTCTAAGTGAATGAGATCATTAAACACATATACATCCCAAGTCTTCTTCCCATGGATCCATTTGTGAAATATTGATCTTTTCTTTTTCTCAAGTTAATAAGATGCACCAAGTGGTCCCCTCTTAAAGCTTTAGCTCATTTTTCCGTTTCACAATTTAAATTATCAAAGATGCGACATGTGTTGGTTTCTTAGGATCTTACTTCCAAGGTGTTTTCAGCATCCCTTTGTTTTGTTCTCCATGTTGATCTATAAATATGCGTGGAGATATTGCTCTTCAATTATAGATTTAAAAGAAGAATCATATACTACAACCCTCAACTAAGCAATTGTGATGTCCCCAAATCTGAATTTTGCAAAATATTTGAATTTTTTTACATTTTTTCTGTGTTGGAAATAAAATGAAACTATAACAGAAAACTGGAAATTAAACTAGATGCTGATCACATCTATCAATGGCTAGAAATTAACATATCAAACCCTCACAGGCAAACAATCAGAAAATATGAAACCCTGGGATGCCAAATGAGCCCAGATCTGAATTGTAATAATTATAACAGTTTTTCACAACCAAACACCAAGTAGGAATCTTAAAATTGAATTTTATCTATTGCAAAAGCAGAAACAATTCATGTATGCTGGTAAAATGATGTTGAAGACCGTATTACATTGCAGATCTGGAAGACAGATAAAAGCTGGTTCATATGACTGCTCCAAGAAAGGGTACAAATTGGTATTAGGGTAGTGGCAAGACTATACAGCTGTAGCAAGAAATTGTGTGGCTGCAACAGGGTTCAAAGATTGTTTGGTAGTGGGAAACAACTGAAATAACAAACAATTAATATTGCAGATGGCACTCCAAAATAAATGACTATAATGCAAGTTGCTCCAATAAGTTATACAATCATCCTCCCAAATAGTATGAAACCTCTCTAAAATAATGGCACCTCAAACACAGATTAATAACACGCAATTAGTGATGGTGGAACTGCCTTCTCCAATGCCGACACTACAAGACTGATGACTGGATATGTTAATTGCAGCAATTAAGGCTGCCAAAATTGACCCCAGATGATACAAACATCCTTGCGAAAATCCAAGAGCAATAAAAGGTAGTGAACAACAGCAACTAACTCTGGAAAAAAGAAATGAATCTCTCCAAACTGCAAAGACAATAGTTGCTTGTAAATCTAATTGATCCAAATCTAAAACTTGAAAATAATTCGCCAAAACCAGGTCAAATGCAACCTCCCTGTGGAGATGCCCTAGAAAAAGATTAGCATTTTTGTCTCCAAATATAGTAATGGAAATTCAAGGTGCTTTTCAACCCCCTGGATCTCAAGATAATTTAGTTCTTTACCAAGCTGCTAAATGAGTACTCTATTTGGGTTGCCCAACAATGAGGAAAACTCAGACATAATACCCAGAATGATAGCCTTCAAACTACAAAAGTCATGAGTAAATCTTCAATTCCACGTACTTTGAAAAAAAGAACTTACAAAACTCAGGAAAATTACACAAGCAGTCAGAAAATGAAACTAAACTCAACAAAACTCAATCCAATCTTCTCCAAACCATACTCCACACCAAAACCAACAAACCCACACCAAAATAACGTAAATTACTTCATCTTATCCAACCCTACAACAACCCAACAAGCCAAAAACATTGATAAATATGAAATCTGGAAACTTGAACACCAACCAACTAGGTTGGGTCTCTCACCATTGAATCCAGCTATTGAGCAGAGGGTTTTTATCCTCCAACCAGCAAAGATGAAACTCACGAAACATTCCAACAGCATAACCATAAGTTGTCAAAAGCATGCATGCCAAATGAGAGCTCAAAATGGGAAAAAAAAGAGAGAAAGAAGAGTTAGGGCAACCTTTCTTCCATTTGAATTCTTCTCCCTCGAAAACTGACTTTACAAGGTACATGAATATAACCTCCAGTAAGTCAAACTTTATGGAGCTCTCAAAAAAAACCATTTAAATTTACTTTATTCCCTTTTTTTCTTCTTGGCGTCATATTTTCAAAAGAATAAAATTATCTTTAAAACATTAAACCTTCCCCTTCCTTGGCATCAAAATAGGATATCTATTGGGTCCACTTTATAAAGTAATTTTATAGAAGACTTAATGATAAAAATCAAATATCTCTTTGGGAACATAATATCTCACCAAGGCCAAAACTGGAAACCATTACACTCTGAACTAAGGAGATAGAAGCCAAGACTCAATGCTAAAAATAGCCATAACTATCCAAAGCCAAAAACTGAAGATATTGCATGTTGAAGCTAGGAGGAGACCAAAGCTAAGATTAGCTGCCAAAAACAATGGTTACTATAAATAGTAACTGCTAAAACTAGTAAGTCATCCGAAACTCACAATTGACCAACCAATGTCCAAACTGACACTAAAAATAGTAAAAAAAAATTGTAATTCCTGGAAACATGACCTCAAAATACACCTCTGATACTGGTAACACCAACCCAGAAAACCAACACCAAGTGCCCTACAAGAGAACCTAAAAATGGGGACATTACAGTCCACCCTTCCCAAAGATATCTTTTCTTCAAGCAATACCAAGGCAGCTCCACAATCATCAGGCTGATCTAGAATGCAAGGTGCTCAAATCAAAGACCTAAAAAGCTCTTGTAAGGAGAGCAATTAAATAGTGCATAATCACAATTATCTCCTCAGGAAGCTGCTCTTCAGAAGAGCCACAATGAAATATCATAGGAGCAAACTCCTGTAAACCAACACTAATTCCCTCATTCTCAACTATTAAACTGCAAACCAATGTGATCCCAGGTTTCCAAATAAATCTCAATAGGGAATCACCATAGTGGCGTTGCACCACTTTGATCACAACTGTAAAACCACTTTGATCACAACTGTAAAATCATCATGCCACAACAACATTCTCCTCTCTTGAACCTAAAACGTAATCAACATAAACACCCAAATTGAAATCCCTGTGATAGCTGAAACTTATACCATGAAACATCAACTGTTGAGGCATCCCAGCAAGATCCATAACTATAAACCCAATACCTAACTCAATCCTAGGCAACAAGAAGGATAGTCTACTCAGCCCCAAACCATAATCCTTAGTATATCTCCTCATGAAGTCCCAAACAAGAAACTAATCTATCGTTGACAAGGGAGCTAAGCAAGTAGTGTCTCTGTGATCTACAACTGGAATCATATCGCTAACACTTAATCTCCAAGTATCAAGGGAAGAAAATTGAGTATGCCAAGAAACCCAACTTGCAACAATCAACCAAGCATGCATACTAACATCGTGTGTAGGCTGATTGGAAAGTGGAAAGTGGTGCTAAATCTCATTGTTACAACTCCAAAGCCCTTTGAAAGACAATCCTTAGCATAAAGAAGTTTGCTTCCCTAGAGGAACTCTATCATATCCCCTCGTTTGAAACCCTAATTACATCATCCCCTATCTAGAATAGAATTGAATAATAAATAATAATAATAAAATTAAAAATAAAGAAAAATAATATTATAATTTATTAATTAAATATTACTAACACAATATATTTAATATAATACTAATATTATTATAATAATTGCCAAAAAATAATATTATAATAGTTAAATAATAAAATCTTGTTGAATAAATAATAAAAAATATAATAAATAATATTTAATAATGAAATAAACAATGATAGATATGAATAAATTAATAGCAATAAATATAAATGAAAAAGAATAAAATAATAAATGCTAATATTAATATTTCATATTTATACGTACCTATATGTATATTCCCTAATCTAATTTCGACCAAAGGAAGAATCCTTAGACAATGATCAACGTTCCCTCAAGTGGTACCCTAAATTTTGAGAGTCCAAATCCATTATCAATAAGAAAGTTCCTCCATACTAAAAAACTCAAAGGAAGGAAGCTTTATGACACAAATAAATAGAACTAACTAATCGAAGCCTTCAGAAAATGCTGGAATTTCGACCTGCTTCAAAGATGATGCTGACAGAATCTGAAGATGGTTGCATTTTAAAAATCTAAAAACGACCCAGTTCAGGAAATCAAATTTCCTATCTCCAATAAAAATCTTAGCTTTCCACGAGTTGTTTTGGTATTTCGACCAGACCCAAATTCGAAAGTTAGGTAGTTATTTTTTAGTTAGTTTATTGTTTTTCAAAATAATTTGTAATAAGGGTTGTGTCTTTTCACCCTAAAGAGGTGTGAAAGCCACTCAAACACATATATATACATAATGTAAAATGTAGAGAGAGACACATTAAAATAAGCAATTAGAAGAAGAATATTTGTAAGGGAAGATGTAATTATTAAAGCATGACTTTAATATAAATTTCAATATTATATTTTAATAATAAATAAAAGGTCCCTTTTTCAAGGCAAAGAGATTGCAATTAAAATGTGGATTCGTCCTTTGTGATCAATAAATAGATTATTGAATTATTCTGACAGAGTTTCATTTTTACATTAGATATTTTCCTGCATTCTTTGTTCGACAATCAGGATAGTGTGAAATATATGTGTTTCCTTATCTCTGTCTAATCGGACTTCTAGCTGGAGAAGTTAAATTCCTTTTGGACTAACGGAGAATTGCATATAAGATTTGTCTTTTGCAGAGCTTAGGAGTAATTGATGATATTTTTATAAATATTGTCTCATAAAGTTGTACGTAATAATCCTTGTTATAGTTGACTCCATCGCCCAGATAAACAAAGGCACTAGTCATTTAAAATCATTGGAATATAATTATTGGAGTTATTAATTGAAGTCATAAATCTATATATTTCCTTCTTGCAAGTATTTTTATCAATTATTAATAAACATTATATAAAACATTTAATCATTTCAAGCATTCACAATACTTTATATCGATCAAGTTTTGAGGACTTTGCCAACCAGAGAACTCACAAGCTTAAATTCGCTATAGAAAAGCCTTGAATAAGGTGATTAGGTTTGAGGTGAAGGTTTACCCGCCTACGTGTAGCGAAGCCTAAAGTGCAGGGGAATTTGGATTATTCCCGTTCGTTGGCCAGAATTGATTTGGAATCCTATTGGAGAATTGGCAGGCTCTTGGATTTTCAATCTGTGGTTTTGGGAACCAACACCCTCAACCACGTCGGACATCGAACCAATGATTAGCGAATAGTAATAGATGATACTATGATCAGCGTTTGTGATTAAGTCATGAGGACACGATGATAATTAAGGATATCAATGATGGTGAATACCAACATTTGGGATTCGGAAGCAACACAGACCCTTGCTGCTTAGTATAAGGATCACGATACACATAGAATGGCATCGGTTTACTATTACCGAATAAGGAGCAATCAGAGGAAACTAGGTGAGTCTGAGATAACAGACATATCTAAATAATATCAATATAAAGATAATCAATTATTAGCAATAGGTATCAATCTGTATAAAGGCAGCGGATATTAGAGATTACTCCATATCACATCATTGATAAGAAGATACTTAAAATCAGCAGTCTTGCTTGGGAAGAGAATGATTAAATTAGTTATCCAATTATAATATGGAAAGGTGCGATTAGCAAAGGGGCATGAGGGAAGAGACCAGACATGTCTCATTCATCGCATCTCTTCATACATAAAAGTCAATAAAAAAATGCTTTTATCATCGGAGGGAAGAGGGGGAAGAAGGATATTTACTGGAAGAGGACACTCATCAAATAAGCGATCAGACAAATAAATAGCAGAAAACTCACATATACAAAAAAAGAAGGGATACCAGGAACAACGATTATCACCTTACTTTTAGACATATATAAGTCTATATTTAATAGTGAAAGTATTTGCCATTCTTCAATTGTTATCACTGCATGAAGCCAATAACTATAGTGATTGAATATTAGATTATTAGCATATCTATTATTGTTCACACCAGCATTTGGACTTGAATTTGGATATTGCAGCTTGTCATATTTGCAAACAGATATCTAATACAGTACCCACATTACCGAAATAGTGGATGTCACATTTATATTAGTCAAGGATAATCTCCATCATACCAGGATTATTATTTGATGATATAATCCTTGTAGAATTGCCTTCATTAACATCAAAATAGACTAAATCTTTTGCAATTTAGAGAAATTAGTCCCAAATTCTATAAGACCAGAAAGGGGACATTAAAAACTCCAAAGCTAAACCATCAAAGCTTACAACACAAACCTTCATAGGGTAAAATCCATGAGTTTGGAAGTTCTGAAATAAACAATAATTACAGTTATACATGACTAAAATCAATGAAGTACAATCTGAATTAACTATTAAGTACTCTACAGAGAGGACAGTAGCAGTACCAATGAATTCTCCAAGTATAAACATGAAGTTGAGTGTTGCAATGTCATGAACCATATTTGATGCATGTATGCATATAAATTGGCTCAAATATTGCTAAGTTTCTACTTAAATAATTAACATTAATAATATTATTTATCAATTCATAATTAATAACATTAATCAAATCAATACCTATAACATTATTAATCAATGTATGTACAAATATATTATTTTCTAATGTGTATGTATAATTGATGCAAATGTCATCTTAAATAAGTGCCATCAATATTAATCGATATACAATTAATATAATTGTTAGAAATAACAATATAATGTCTCTAACAATATAATGTATTATTAGACTAATTAAATAAATCAATCAATAATCTATATGTATTAAAATAATGATAATTATTTAATATTAAATTAATAATTAAATGTCTTATATTGTCTCCTATTAATATTAAGTGTATTAAAAACTGATTAAATTCCCTATATTAATAATTGATATAGTTTCCTAATTAATAAATAATTAATATTAAAGACTCCTACATTGTAAATAAGGGGAAAGTTATAATTTACAAATATCACCGATGAAGAATTATAATTAATACTAATACCACTAATAAAGAGTTTTCTAATAATCAAATGCAAATTATTAATACTAATACTATAATCCAAACAACATGACTGGTCATGTTTATATATATATATATATATATTGAGTGGGCAAAGACATTATATCACAGGGGGAAAAGGAAGAAACATTAAGAAATAATATGGAGAACTTGGGAGAAAATAATATAGGAGAAAATGAAGGAGAAAAGATAGGAGAAAAGATAGGAGAAAATAAAGGAGGAAATGTAGGAGGAACTCAAGGGAGGAAAAAGGTATAAAAGAAAAGAACAAGGAGGTGTTAGAGAATAGAAAACCAAAACAAAAAAAAATAAAGGTATGTCCTCTTAGTAAGATGAAATATATGGGATTTAGTTCCATTTCATTTATATATTAAATTAAATATATGTCAAAGCTTTAGTAATTCTAGATTATATTTAAGTATTAAAATAATTAGGAAATAGAAGAATTAATTAAGGAATATAATGGATACTCTTCAAAAGGAAGAGAATATGGAAAAAAAATGTGACTATGGAAAGTATTTATGAATCAATGATAATAACAAAATATTATATTTACATTCTATCAAGACCAGAGGTCTTTATATATTCTAATTTATTTAATATATATAAGAATTATATCAATTATATTATACAAGATCTCTTTTACTATTTGTCTTAAGTAGAGAAGGTTGTAATGTTACCAAGGAGGGGCTTGTATAAATCCATTGCAAAGTTGGTATCTAGGCAACTTGGATAACATCCACTCCTTCCTTCATTGAGTCGAAATAGTAATAAGGTTGGATATGAGTATTAATAAATGTATAGATAACTTAAATTTAATAAGATAAATAACTAATCCTATTAGGGAATATTACAATCCAAACCCTAATCAAGAAATTTAAGATAAATTAAGTAAAGTCCCAACAGGGGACATTACATGCAATGCTCAAAACAAACTCAAGAGAGGCTAAAAAACACCTGCAAGCAATCTCCAACTGAATATCATTACTTCCTTGACAAAAGAAATTATACCAACTCCCCTAAATGAGAGCAAACCATAAAGTGAAGTGATTGATCTGCAACCCAGCAGAAAGCTCCAAACTGAAAAACTAATCACTTATTTGCCAAGGAATACTCCCAAGAGTGGCCATGCTATCAATGCTCCAATCCCGGCTTAAAATCTCTATCCACTTGTAAATGAACAAATTGAATCACAAGATGGCTGGTAAGGAATAGATTAGCACTATCAATTCTGAAATTTAGATCCTTATCCCTCCAAAAATCATTCCGACATTTCCAACAAACTCCAGCAATTCTTGTTTAGAATTCTAAGCATCAATACCCAACCAAGAACGGTTTCCAACACTCCTAGAAAGATACATAACTCCAAGTGCCACGCAAAACAAAATAAACCTCATGGAACTTTGAGACTTCTTTGTTTATCCCTTGTAGCCTATCCATGAAAGCATCTAAAACTGAAGTGCAAGGAGAAATAATTGTCGTCAAAACCAATCCCAAAGAAAGATTAGTATGATATATAACATGTAAGATTCCCCAATAGAAACTTACTTTTCCCAACTAAATAAAATGTCAAATAATTTGTATCCTTGTAGTGTTTTCTAATTTATTTTTTACCGTTCCATCTATTTTGCAATCTTGGTTCTTTTTTATTGCATTTATAGTTGAAATATGTCTCCAACTCTTGGACTTTGAGATACAGTAATTTGCAAAAAATGCAATATATAATCTTTCATCCATGTAAGTTTAAACTGAGAACACAATACTAAATTAACACTAGTATGACAATCAGATTACAAACTTGATAATTATAGCAAAATTGAGATAGCAAGGACTATAGGAAGCAACTCCAATTGCAAAAGTCAATGATGCAAGCACAAGTCTATAAGTGATCTTCCTCTCCGCATTGGTACACAAGCATTCAACATTTGCCTATGTTTGATATGCTCCAATGAAGACTAACATCAATCTTCAATGCGTAATGGGTTGAGATTGCAATCTGAAATGTAAATAGCCATTATGATACTCAAGAGATAATTCCAGTTCATGCACAGGTGCAATATTGAACAACTCTAAGGGATAGAGATGAAAGGCACTGCTATCTTCCCAAAATTTATGCCTTGAAATCAAATTGGCCTACACTAAGGAATACAGGAACAAGTCAAATATCATAATACTTGCATCGAATGCTTATTTATATCCTCAAAAATCTCAAAATCTAATATGGTCTCCAAATCAAGCCCCCTGCAATATGCATATTGCTCCAAGGAAGGTAACCACCTGAAGGAAGGGCCCGCAATAATGAAAGAAACTCAAATCAACAAGCCAATAGTACTACTAAAGCTCCGTCTGAACAAGCAAAATTTCCACTTAAAATCCTTCTGCTATGCCACATAGGGATTTCATGACTTACAAGAATGCACACAATTTAACCAAGGAAGAGTGGGCCAACATTAATCAATTCCACATCCAAGATACTCATGTCAAATAGAAGGAACTTGAGCCACGATCCCTCCACCAATACTCATGCGAAGTGTAAAGAATGTCTACAGAAGAAACCCACGAACTATGCAAGCCAAAATATTCACGACCTCACCATATTCATGCCCAGAAAAAAATATTTCATTCATAACTTTGAAAACATTCACAATCAAAAGATTTATTTTAATAAACCAAGCTCCATATGATTATATAAAACCTTATTCAACACATAGCCCGTATGAATTATAAAACAATTTTATAAGAGGCTTAGTGATAAAAAAATTTAAAACTATCTTTGAAAACATTAAAACTCAACAAGGCCAAAACTTAAAAGCATTGCTCTCTGCACTGAGAGGAGATAGAAGCCAAGACCCAATGCTCAAAATAACACTTAATAAAAATAGCCATAACTATCCAAAGCCTGAAATTGAAGATAATGCATGCCTAATCTGGCAGGAGACCAAAGCTAAGACCACCTTCCAAAAATAGTGGTTAATATAAATAGTGGTTACTTACTAAGACAGTAAGTCCTCGACAAGTTATCAAAAATCACTCTAGAAACTGTCGTTCAAGTTCGTTAATCCGTCTGAACACAATAACGACATCAAAATACACTTTTGATTCTGCAAACCCCAACCTAGAATGCCACCACCGGTTGCACTACAAAAGTACCTTAAAAATTGGGACATTACATTCTATAATAGCTAAATATGCAAAGAACAAACTTGATTTTGATATTTTGGATGGCAAACTACAAGATGACAAGTACAAGGTGGTTGGTGGGCTAAATTTTTATAAGGACCAAGTGTTTCTTATTCTAGAATCAAGGATGAAGGAGAAAGTTTTGAGGTCATGACACGACACACCACTAGCTGATCATCCAATGTACTACAAGACATATAAGCAGGTAAGAGGGCATTTTTCATGAAAAGGGCTCAAGAGTGATCTATTAAGGCATGTTAAGGAGTGTTTGGTTTGACAACAAAACAAATATTGGGCCGATATGTAATGTCCCCTTTTTTGAAATGGGATTTAATAATAAATTAAAATATATTAAAAATAATAAACTATCAAAAAATATATATAAAATAATAAAAGTAAATTATAATGTAATTATAAAATATAAAATTAATTATGGTCAAAAGGCATGAAATAAAGAGTTATGACTATTGAAAGATCATAAGGTATAAAGGAGAGATTATTCTATGAGAAGAGGACATGAGGGAAGCAATGAATAAGTTTGGAAAAAAATGATTATTCTCAAAAGATAATGATTAAGAATAAATAGTTGTCACTCTTTCAAAGTGCAAAAATCAAGAAATGTTGTGATTCTCTCAAGAATATGATATAAAAGGGAGATCACTTCCTTGGGAGGAGATCATCAAGCAAGGAATAAATAAATCGTAAATTGGGAATGAAGGAAATCAATGCGAAAATAGATAATTATTCTCAAAGGCAGCAATGTAGGGTGGTGACTCATTACCTAAATGGATATAAAGAGAAAACCATTTCATTGAGAGAACCATGGAATAAATCATCAATTCATGAAGGAAAAAAGCATTCAACCAATCAATCAGAAATGGAACACTATGTGACATTGCAAGTAAATTATATTATGTTTTTTAAAGTAGTGATGGTCTAAGAAAGGGTATGACTTTTCCATAAAGAATACACACACACACACAAACACACATTTCATTCATCAATCAATTCAATCATTCAAATGTTAAACATTTAAACATCAATCATTCACACATCCCGCATTAAATATCAATCATTTAAACATCAAGCAAATTCATCAAACAATCAATTTGAATTTGAGGAAGTGCCTTAAAGGGGTCAAAAGGACATAATCCTTTCATGCTCTAGGGCTAGGAGTTGGAAGGTACAGGGACCCTTTCATGCTCTGGGCAAGTTAATTCCCAAAAATTCATGATCATTTAATTGATTTTGAGGATTGTGCTTTAATTAGTTGATCTGAATATTACCTTGAATTTTTAATGTTTGATAAAGTTATTATCATTTTGAAGTAAGAATTATTGTTTAAGGTAAAGAAATCAAGAATATCTCAAAAAATGACATTAAAATATATTTTGAGCTGGTTTGTTGCAACCCTTACCCATTCTAAATCAGAAATGGGAAACATCTACATGGATTTTATCACAAGTCTTCCAAAAGTGCACGGTAAGGATTGCATCTTTGTGGTTGTGGACAGACTTTCCAAAGAGGCTCAGTTTCATGATATAGCTTCAGATTATAGGGCTCCATATGGTCTAATTTTGTTTTTAGAGAGACAATTAGACTACATGGGCCGCCAAGGAACATTATGAGTCATAGGGACAACAAAAAAATTAGCTTGTTTTACCAAAAAAATCTTTTGATTGACAAGTACGAAATTGACTCCAAACACTAGCTATCACCCTCAAATAGATGGCCAAACAGAGATTGTGAACAAATGGATAGAAAAATACAAAAATCAACATGGTTTAAAAGGTTCCACCTTGGGGGGCATTGCTACAATCCTACTCATCACATGTCTATATGTATGATGCCTTTCAAGGAACTCTATGGCTATGATGCAATTTCATTCATAGATTTGATTTTTTCAAATAATAAAGTTCCTAGAGCTAGAGATTTGGTACAGAAAATCCTAGACATCATGAATGCACTCAAAGAGAACCTACAACAAGCCTAAATTAAACAAGATGCATGTTGATCCCCACCAATTAGAGAGGGTTTTTGAGGTGAGAGATGTAGGAATTCATTGAGAGAATCAAGGAATAAATCATTAATTCCTAAAGGAAACAAGCATTCAACAAATCAATTAGGAATGGAACGTTACGTCACATTGCAAGTAAATTAAATTATGTTTTCAAGAATAGTGATGGTCTGTGGTCTGAGAAAGGGTGTGACTTTTTCATAAGATATGTATACACACATACAACATACATATATACATATATAGTATATACACATATACATACATATGGAGATTGCTCCAAGCAACCATCAATACAGCATCACTCATCAATCCATCCATCAAGCAAACGAATCAAATCAACAATTTATTGAAGCAAAACAAAATCAGCAAGCAGAAAAAGATCATTCCATTCATCAATCAATTCAATCATTCAAACATCCAGCATTAAAAATCAATCATTTAAACATCAACAAATTCATCAACCAATCAATTTGAATTTGAGGAAGTTCCTTGTAGGGGTTTGAAAGACGTAATCTTTTCATGCTTTGGGACTAGGAATTGGAAGGTACGGGGACCCTTTCAAGCTCTGGGCAAGTTAATTCCCCTAAATTCGCGATTTGATTGATTTTGAGGATTGTGCTATGATTGGTTGATCTGATTCTTATCTTGAATTTCTAATGTTTGATAAACTTATGATCATTTTGAAGTAAGAATTATTGTTTAAGGTAAAGAAATCAGGAGCATCTCAAAAAGGGCCATTAAAATGTATTTTCAGCTGGCTTGTTGCAGCCCTTACCCTTTCCAAATCAGAAATGGGTAAACATATACATGGATTTCATCACAAGTCTTCCAAAAGTGCAAGGTAAGGATTGCATCTTTGTGGTTTGTGGATAGACTCGCCAAAGAGGTTCATTTTCATTAAATATCTTCAGTTTAAAGGGCTTCATAGGTGTCTGATTTGTTCTTTAGAGAGATAATTAGACTACACAAGCCACCCAGGAACATTATGAGTGATAAGGACAACAAAAATATTAGCTTGTTTCAGAAAAAACTCTATTGATTGATAAATACAAAATTGACTCCAAATAGTAGCTATCACCCTCAAATAGATGGGCAAACAGAGATTGTGAACGAATGGATAGAAGGATGTTTAAAAAACCATGCTATGAGACAACAATCAACATGGTTTGAGTGGCTCCACCTTGGTGAGTACTGCTACAATTTACTCATCGCATGTCTATAGATATTACTCCTTTCAAGGAACTCTATGGTTTTAGATGCAATTTTATTCATGGATTTGATTCTTTCAAATAGTAGAGTTCTTGGAGCTAGAGATTTAGTACAGCAAAACCTAGACATCATGAATGCAATCAAAGAGAACCTACAGCAAGCCTAAAACCAGAAAAGATGCATGTTGAATCCCACCAATTAAAGAGTCTTTGAGGTGAGAGATATAGTCTTCTTGAGCTTATAGCCCTATGGACAATCTTCCCTCAAGAGAAGTGACAGAGAAAAGATTAACCCACAGTTTTATGGACCTTACAAGGCCATAAAGAGGATAGGTGAGGTTGCATATGAATTAACTTGTAGAAATCATGAAGATTTATTAAAAAAAAATCATGTGTCATGCCTTAAAAAGGCCCTTGGACAGAAGGTCACACCTAGAGTGCCACTTGATGATGAAGGGAAATTGATGTTGCTACCCAAAGTTATAGCAAGGTCATTCCAAAATACTTGGTGAAATGGAAAATCTTCCATTTGAGGATGCTATATGGGAAGGAATAGAGAAGCATCCAAGTTTTAAATTAATTAAGGATGAGCAATTTAGGGAAAGGAGGATTGTCGTGTCCCCTCCAATCATATGTTACCAATTCGCTCTTGATAAACCACAGGTCATTGTCCTATTTGACCCATGTAAGATCCCTTACTAGAATGATGCCAAAAAACACATTACAAAACACAAATTCCTTGCATAGGAATTTTGTCAAACACTTGCATGATAATAGAAATCTGATATAATTACTTTTATTATGGAGACATAAACCCAAACACTTAGCATCCAAGCTAAACTTCACCAAAATAGAAAAGTTTTATGCATCAGCATTTCAACAAACACTTAGAATCAAAAATGATTTCAGACCTAAGTCCATTATTAAGTCATTTTGTCAAACATCTTGTGTACATCTCCAATAACCAAGATTATACATTAATTATTCTCAGACATTTTATCGAACACTTGCAATGCTATGATGATTAGATATCACTGTGAGTTCATGGCAGTAATATTCTGAAATTGATCATTCATTTTGTATTGGCATTATGGCAAATACTATGTGAATTAAACATTCAGTTGTTGTCATTACAAAGTCATAATATTCTGAAAAGACAACCATACCGCAGTGGCATTTTATCAAACATATTGCATGAAACACAATAAGTCAGAAATAGCTATTAAACCTTCATAGTCATTTCATCAAACATTTGTCTTGCTTCCTTTATACAACCAAAAAACACCCTCACTAACTGTTTGAAATCTATAAGAGAAATTATGATTATACAAGAAGGATGATTCGCTAAGAAAACAAAGGAACCTTTCTTCCAAATCGTGGTAGTACTAAGAAAAGCAGGAACAACAGTGAGAAGTGACAATGCTTGCACCTGGTACGATTCTTTCTACAGCAGAACACTAGACTTTTCAACAGTGAATATAATTATGGAAATTGCAAATGAATGGACCGGACAAAGGTACCAAGAGAAGAATTCTATGTAGGACTGATTTCAATGAGTCGTCCTCTTGGTTGTACACGAAAACTTCCCAAATCGATAGCTTACTTGATCACAATTTGAAACTTGCACCAAAGCTGATAGGATGCCAGTACCATTCCTTAAATGAAAACCCAACCCACTCAAACTTCGACACTTTGATGTCCAATGGTGAGCTCAGATGCAAATTCACCTCACATGAAAGGCATGGGTTTTCATCCAAACCTTCTTGGTTCCAAGAGTTTCTGTCCTTAGAACATTCTAGTCATTGAATATAAACAACAAGAGAAATAGCTTCAATTTAACAATCTCATAACATGTTCCAAATGAGAGTACACCACATTTATAAAGCCTCTTTAGGTGGTTGAAACACATCCAGAAGCAATGTGGGATAAAAGTTACTTTTATTTTATATTGTGACTTTATAAAGTCACTTTATGAAAATGACATAAACACACTTCAACCCCCTTTATGTCATCATATCATAAAGTCATTTAATATATTTAATATTATTAAAGTTAACTTAAATCAATTAACCCTTGATAATTTCCAATATTAGCTCATAGAAATAATCCATCCACTTTCCAAATATAGATATGATGCCAACTAATCACCTCGATGACTTACTATAAATAATAAGTATGAGCAAAACATCTAAGTGACTTACTAAAAATATGGAGTGTGAATCAAAGTGTCTTGACTCTTGAATGATCTCCAAAAGGCTCACCACAAATAAAATAGGACATTGAGCTGAATAATATTGAAGTAAGCACCAAAACTTATGGACATCACAATCCTCCCTTCCTAGAGATTGCTTTCCCTCAAGCAATATGCACCTGCACGCTGAAACCAAATGCCTCTATCCCATATCAACCTCCAGAAGACTACTCTGCCAATCTGCTATGCTACTCTGATGTAAACATCACCATACTCAGAGTTGTGAAGCAACTCATCATGGTCCATAAAAAACAGTGCCCCAATCATGTGGATTCCAGGATCCCAAATCACCCCACATGCATAATCAGTCAAGTCAACTTGCCATGTGTTGCTACCATGAATAAGGACATGCTCAATCCAACTAAGAACCTCACTCTAGCTTAAGCCACAAGTATCTCTAATGTCAAATGATGGTGGGAGCTCAACATTATGTCAACCGCTTTCAAGGAAAGGATGATACAAATCCCTCCAACTCCTCCAACCAACTCTCTGAAACATAATTATCCATGGGAATGCTCCACCTGGATCCCACAAGTAAAATGGCCATCCACCTTTTCCACTATCTACAATATCCTATTGCTTAGAATGATTACAAATGGAACACCCAATTGCCACAACACAACCTCTCTAACCTGCATCCCAAAATGGTGACCATACTAGAGAAGCAAACAAGAAGGGCTACAAGATTTGAGCACTTCCTTTACATGAAAAGGAACCTCATACCAATCATTTACCTTAGCCTTATGCATCATTCGGAGCATCAGGTCATTAGTAGGTGGGTTGATTGAAAAAGAATGTGCATACCTCACAATGCAATTATGATGAAATGCATATCTACTAAGTACAGATAAATCATACTCATTTCGCTCTACCCTTATGTTATCATTATGCACATCCTCAGTGATAACAAAACCATTGATACCCTCAGTTATTTCATTATTCAGAGCATCGTATACTCCATCATTAACTTGTTCAATCTTTACAGCCCTTGAAGTAACGTCTAGTACCTCTCCCCCTGCATATGATCTATATAGCTGCCTTGCAAATGTGATGGTACGATCTCTACCTGAAAGAAACTACAGGTAATCTGAATTTATCACTCCAAGTGTTCGTCTAAGTGTTTGCAGGATCGATGCTAAGACTCCATCCCTAAGCATGTTTCGTCCCTCATCAAATAAGCAATCCAAATAAGGTATTCAATAGATTTACCTATGATACCAAAGCGAGCTAATGCCTGTGCAACTTCCTCCATTGAGAGCTCACCTACAAGAGCTTCTCCAAGAGGTGTAACCAACTGGAAATCAAACGCATTCCTTGTCAAAGTTTTTCCCTCATGGCTGCAAGTTGCATATCCCTATGACTCCTCCTCTTTCAAGAGTTCAAACTCTTGATGTGTTTTACCATAATTATTGCTACTGAGGAATGAAGTTTCCTCCTCCACAATTGATTTACAATCAGCATCATACTCACCTACAACAGTCTCATGGCTGCAATTTGAATCTTCTTGTACCAACTCTCTCACCTGAAGTTCATCAACTCCTGTTACCTGCTGGTCCTCCACACCTATCATATCTGGATGTTGCATCTTTGTTGATGGTGCCATAGAAGATGAGATTTATGATTGAGTTGAAGAAGAGTGTAACAAACTCAATTTTTGACATAACTCATCTACTTGATTTTTTGCTTCACATAATGTCACTAAGGTAGTCTCTAGAGTGTCCTTAGTGCTCAAGAGATCAAAGGTAAGGGTGCTGACTTCTTCCTTCTTCCTCAATGCCTCTAAGTGAATCTCTACAAGATCGAGGAGATGATCATGATCTGAAAGAAGATGTAGATAATCTAAATTCATTGTTTTCATCCCTTCCTTAACCATCTGCAAATGTGAGAATTCTTTGAGTCCCTTTTGTCTCTTCTCCACTTGTTCCTCCCAAAGATGTTTTTCAATCACCATATGCCATCAAAATGTGCTAGAGATGCAACAATTTTATCTCCAAAGACTTTCAATTGTCTCTCCAAATAATGTGAGCTAGCAAGTGTATGAGAGAGTTTAGATTCACATGAAGTAACTAAGTGTCCTTCATTATACATATCAATGCTATAAATGCCATCTTTCTTACCCAACTGTGTAGAGGAAGTGGGAACAACACTATGGTCAAAAGTAAATCCATACCAAGAAGGACCCGCACCATATGTAGGGGCCATTTCACTCGAACCAACACAAGCATCAACCCTCACATAAGATTTAGATTCATCATCATTAGCTAATTGGAAATAGTCTTCATATGAGCTATCAATATGCCCATCATATGTACAAGTGTGATCAAACTTGTAGGATATCTCTACCTCCAAGCTCCTCACTAATAAACTCATGCAATCAATAACATCTTTCCCATGACCAAGTGTAGGCTGCAAGTCACAAGTAGTTGGTTCCTCTTTCTTTTCCATCCTATCTTCAAGTAGATCATTTTTCTTTCCTTGTTCTTGCATCCATTGTTCTTCTTCTTTCCCAATGCTTTCTCTGCTATCTTTTGATTCTTCTTTCCTTCTTTGTTGTTGATATGAACTTGTAGATACCAAACCATAATCCTCCTCATCTGGTATGCCCATAAATTGTGTATAGGAAAGGTCATGTATCTCTTTAGAAAGAGTACAATACTTATGGTAGCTGCTCATAATTGCATCATTGGTTGCCTTGCATGAGGCCGCTTACTTGTACTTGTTGATGGAGATGAAACCTTAGAATGTCTAGTTTTCCTTGAATGTACATCATCTAAACGTTGCAATTTCTGATTGTTCTGTTGTGTTTCTCTTAACCTTGTAGGATCCTTTGTTACTTTCTCCCAGTTGGGCACCTTTTCCTTCGATGGTGAAGCAGGAAGGAAAGTAGGCAACAATCTACCATCCTTGATTCTAGCCATGGAACTAACTTGTTTTCCAACTAAACAATCCAAATTGTAGTGTATGTAAATTGATTTCACCCAACAGACTGGCAAGATTCAAGCTTTGATACCACTATAAGATCCCTTACTAGAATGATGCCAAAAAATACAATACAAAATACAAATTCCTTGCATAGGAATTTTGTCAAACACTTGCATGATAATAGAAATCTGATATATTTACTTGTATTGCGAAGCGCCGAAGAAATAAACCCAAACACCTAGCATCCAAGCTAAACTTCACCAAAATATCAAAGTTTTATGCATCAATATTTTAACAAACACTGAGAATGAAAACTGATTTCAGAACTCTGTCCCTTATTGAGTCATTTTGTCAAACATTTTGCATATGTCCCAATAACCAAGATTATACATTAATTCTTCTTGGACATTTTATCAAACACTTGCAAAACTATGATGATCAGATATCACTATGAGTTCATGGCAATAATATTCTGAAATTGATCATTCATTTTTGTATTGACATTATGACAAACACTTTGTGTGAATTAAACATTTAGTTGCTGTCATTACAAAGTCATAATATTCTGAAAAGACACTCATACCGCAGTGGCATTTTATCAAACATATTGCATGAAACACAATAAATCAGAAATAGCTATTAAACCTTCATAGTCATTTCATCAAACATTTGTCTTGCTTCCTTTACACAAACAAAAAACACCCTCACTGACTGTCTGAAAGCTATAAAAGAAATTTTGATTATACGATAAGGATGATTTGCTAAGAAAACAAAGGAACCTTTCTTCCAAATCGTGCTAGTACTAAGAGAAGCAGAAACAGCAGTGGGAAGTGAGAATGCTTGCACTTGGTACTGTTCTTTCTACAGAAAAACACTAGACTTTTCAACAGTGAATATAATTCTGGAAATTGCAAATGAATGGACCAAACAAAGGTGCCAAGAGAGAAGAATTCTATGTAGGACTAATTTCAATGAGTCGTTCTCTTGGCTCTACACCAAAACTTCCCAAATCGACAGCTACTTGATCACAATCTGGAACTTGTACCAAAACTGACAGGATGCTAGTACCATTCCTTAGATGAAAGATCAACCTGCTCAAACTTCTTGTAATTTCAAACTTCAGCACTTTGATGTCCAATGGTGAACTCCGATGCAAATTCACCTCACATGGAAGGCATGGGTTTTTGTCCAAACCTTCGTGGTTCCAAGGGTTTCCATTCTTAGAACAATCCAATCACTGAATATCAGCAACAAGACAAATAGCTTCAATTTAATAATCTCATAACATGCTCCAAATGAGAGTACACCCTATTTATAAAACCTCTTTAGGCGGTTGAAACACATCCCAAAGCAATGTGGGATAAAAGTTACTTTTATTTTATATTGTCATTTTATAAAGTCACTTTATGAAAATGACTTAAATACACTTTAAACCCCTTTATGTCGTCATATCATAAAGTCATTTAATATACATGATATTATTAAAGTTAAACTTGTTTTAACTTTAATAATTTAACTTAAATCATTAAACCCCTAATAATTTCCAATATAAGCTCATGAAAATAATTCATCCACTTTCCAAATATAGATTGATGTCAACTATTCACCCCAGTGACTTACCATAAATAGTAAGTATGAGAAAAACATCCAAGTGACTTACTAAAAATAGTAAGTATGAATCAAAGTGTCCCGAATGATCTCTAGAAGGCTCACCACAAATAAAATAGGACATTGAACTAAATAATATTGAAGTAAGCACCAAAATTTGGGGGCATTACAAACCATGTTTGGGATTTAGGTTCAATCCCATGTGGGTTTGGGCAAGGACCCGCTCACAGCCTATCGGTCCATCCCTAATGAACCCTCGCGAACTTTAGGAGAAATTGAGGCATTTCTACATCAAACAATCAAATTTCACTAAAGCATTTTTGAGTCCATGGGTTGTATAATTGTCAACATGGATAATCTTGACCATACGTCAGACTCGGGGCATTGATTAGGTGGACCCATGTCTTTCTTGCATTTGTAGTATGAGTGTCCTGGCATTCATGTTTTCCCTATACTTGATCTTCCCTATTGTTTCCGATTCACCAAAGTCATTTGATTAGTGATTTTAGTCAATTCTATGTCCACAACTTTGTTTCTTTGCCCTACTAAATCATAATCTTATACTTTCAGACTCGCACATTCTTCCTATTGTCTCTTAATTAATTCCTCACCTCCAAACTGAATGTCAATGGCCTGGCTTATGTCTTGGATCTGAGACTTTTTGTGTCATGTCATATATATTTTCTTGTATTTAGTGGCATAAACTTTCTACAACCAAGCTTGATATTAACCATGTTACATTTTGCTACTCATATCCACAAGTGAGTTCTCTTTGGTGCTGGACTCATTTGCACTTGACCATTCAAACTTTAATGGCAAAAGAAAATCTAAGTTGAATTGTACTTAATGCCGGCAAAATTATGGAGTCTTATTTTGTGGACTCAAAATGGTTTCAAGTGTATTTTTCTATGTTGTTTGACTATTAATATGGTGGTGCATTTTGAACTTAATTATTGCTGCAAATATGTATATATTTGTGATTTTTATATGTTTTTGTATCAACCAACCCAAAGCGAACCCAACCACGAATTTTTTTTTTACTGAACCCTTGAAACCAAACCAAAACCAGGACTGATAACTTAGTTCCAATCTAAGTTGGCTTCCAACGCCACATTTGATAAAGGATATATTTATTTTTAAATAATTAATTAAAGAATATATCACATTAAAAAATAAATTTCAAATCTATATTTAAAAACTTGGTGCGGCCCATAGATTCTATTTGCTGGTTAGGTGTATAGGTCAACCAATTGGTCATTTTGAGGTACCATTAATCATTTTTTTAGTATTGTGAAATTGGAGTATCCGGCTGATTTGCATTGAGGATAAAACCCCTTGTTTGTAGACCTGAGGTAGGAGGCAAACCCTCACCTCAAATTGAAATTCCTTCTAGTGTTGCAAACAATGCTTACTAGATATCTTTACGTGTTTCAAGCTAAGTCATCACAAGGAGGTCTGGTCACTGCTGATTACATGACCTCAGTTGGAGCTATCTTTAGATCTGCAGACAGAGACTCCATTGGATATTTCTATAACTGCATGAAGGTTTAGCTAGGACTACTCTACAAGCATTACCTGTTAGTCACATGAATAGCCAATTCCCTGCACAAGGAAACTGGGCCATGTATAGGAGGAGTTTAGTTGACTGTAACAAGGCAAACAAATCCAGTAAACAAGCCAGCCACCACCCAAACTTAAGGCCACTTAATTGCTCCACCACAGGGAAAACCATCACCTTACCACGTGTTCAGATTTTCCTTCCAAAACGTGGAGTCTTCAGATCAGAGGAGCAGAAAATTTTTAATTTGGTCATAGATCACACCAAATAGACAGATATTTACATCCTTTAGAGCCAGCTGAACAAATGAAGGATGGGGTGAGCGAAAGATAGAGTTGCATTTACATCAGCATATGGCAATGTGAAAGGGAGCAAGATCAGATCTTTGAGAAGTGATTAATCTGTCTAGATTAACAGTAGCCGCACTCAGTTTTAACCCTAGCCAGTCACCATTCAAACCTAGATGCACCATTGGATAGGAAGTGCCCTCAACACTGAAAGGAGAGGTCAGATCTGTTAATGTTTATTGTCATTGTAAACCCTAGGTTTTCCTACAGTCATTCATCCGTTTGTAAGGGTGGATTCACTGCCAGATCACTGAAATTCAGTTCTGATTGTGTAGCAGAAATTCTGCTGTAAATTTAAGATATATAGCAGTGTTGTTGAATCATTTTTCCTCAACATCTTTTTTCCAATCTGAATTATAGAACACCAATTTGATATATAATCATTTCTTGACTGTTCAATTCTCTGTTTCATAAGAGGTCTGAGTAATAAGAGTGCATTTCGTTGTGACTGATGTTAATCTTTTGAACCAGAATACATAAAATGCAATGAACTGAAATACGAACACAAGATAACAGAGGACACAAACACAATCAACACTAGAGGTATCCTGGGAAAACCCTCCTACTTGAGGGTGAAAAACCCAGCCCACAAAATCTTGATCCTTTACTGAGTTCTCAAACAAATGCACAGATCACAATCTTCTGATTGTTGATACTCAATAATCAATCACTCAGACTTAACCAAAATCTCCAAGTATCTCACAGATACTAATATCAAATGATCTTGACTTATGAGTCTATTGTATTTCCATCATGTACAGCATAATATTAAAGAATACAATAGAACACTTAATACAAATGATAGACGACTACACAGATCTTCAGCATGCTCACATGGCAGTGCCGTTAAGTCACAGGGATATTCTGCTAATGATAATCTCAGTTCAAAACTTCAAATAGCAATAATCAGATCTCACCCACCAAAAAAATGAAAGCTGAGACAGCACCCGATATATATCAAGACAAAGAAAAGCATTTTCTCCACTAAAGCTCAAGCGGTATATAGTCACCAGAAGTCAAAAGGTCATGCGGTGGTAAACAAGTAGACTAGCATTACAATAATAAATGCAAACATAAAGGCATGAACCGTTGCGATGTCATGAGCCCCCTCACGATGCCAGTGATCACATGCACAGTGCCTACAGAATAATCTTTTTACACCCCTCACAATAATCTCACTCATACTACTGTTGAAAGTCTTTTTCTTAGACCCGTTCTATAGTAATGTCTCGGCAGCTGAAGAGACACGAAGAGAACACAAGGAGTCAGCTGTTAATGGCAATCATAAATGCAAGAGTCAAACACCCACAATGCCACCTCACATCCATGAGCCACCTCATAGCTCATCCCGCTCGATGATAAGACATAGCGTGAATACAAAACATCTCCATATGCATTGACTGTTGAATGATATCTCTCGCAGCTATAAAAACAATAACACTCCCTCTTAGCAAGAGAGAGATCATTCAATGTCATAGTGTGTCTCAACCTGACAAACACAATGAAGCTGCAACAAAAAATGTCAATAACAAAATTCATCACAAATTTTCTTAATATAAAATTGTTATCTCAGCATAACAATATTCACCATAGCTACTCCCAAAGGGTGAAACGGAAACTAAGTCATGGAGTCTCACACATGACTTCCACCATGGCTACCCCCAGAGGGTGGAACAAGGGCTTTCACTTCAAACTTCTCTCGCAGAGAAGAATGCATTAACAAGGGACTTCACCTCGAAATTCTCTTGCAGAGATGAACTCATTAACAAGGGATTTCACCTCGAACTTCTCTCGCAGAGAAGAACACATTAACAAGGGATTTCACCTCGAACTTCTCTTGCAGAGAAGAACACATTAACAAGGGATTGCACTTTGAACTTCTCTCTCTTAGAGAAGAACTCATTAAAGTACACATAAAATATCATCAGCATGCTGACACTCCCTCTTAGCTGAGACTCCCTCACAATAGGGGCAGCATTCTCATAGCTACGATTATCACAATACCAGGAAATTGGCTCCAATGATTGTCCAACAAAGAGCTTTTGCAGTCACACTGCTACACAAACTTGTTGATCCTCTACAAAGGACATGGCATTCTACATCTACCACTCAAGCTCCCTCTGAATCTGATTTCTGCAGTTGAATAGTCTCCCTCTGAATGTCATTTCTTCCTCTTCAAAGAAACTAATATGTATAGGATCTTTCTCTTTAATAAATTTATGTGACACCAATTCAGTCCCAGGGCTGCAAGTAGCGTCTCCATGTGCATTTTTACAGCCTGCATGACTTTGCACATATTCTCTCATCATCCCATTGCTTCTCGATCCGTCCTAGAAGCATTTCAAGAGAGATTAGTAGTTCATAGAATCAAACTACATGAAGAAAAATATACAAACTAATGCTAGAAGCAAATGTGATTCACTACACTCAATATTATAGCATGAATTAACTACATAAAATTCATGAACAATATTCAAATACTTATCTCTTTATTGCCTAAACTTTCTCACAATCCACCAATAGATCTTTCGCCATCGCACAGTTATAGTGCAGGCAGAGAATGAAAACTTTGAACACTAGCACATACTTTCAGGTAAGAAGCTTCATCAAAGATTCTACCCTCCAAGGCCCTTCAACTACACTATCTCAAAAGAATCTCTCAATTTTTGAATTTCTTAAATTCCCAAATTTCTTATTCTGATTTGGGATCTTTACCAAACCCACTCTGATACCATGTTAATGTTTCGAACCAAAATACATAAAATGCAATGAACTGAAATACGAACACAAGATAACAGAGGACCCAAACACAATCAACACTAGAGGTATCCTGGGAAAACCCTCCTACTCGAGGGTGAAAAACCCAGCCCACAAAATCTTGATCCTTTATTGAGTTCTCAAACAAATGCACATATCTCAATCTTCTGATTGTTGACACTCAAACTTAAGCAAAATCTCCAGGTATCTCACAGATACTAATATCAAATGATCTTGACTTGTGAGTCTATTGTATTTCCATCATGTACAGCATAATATTAAAGAATACAATAGAACACTTAATACAAATGATAGACGACTACACAGATCTTTAGCATGCTCATGGCAGTGCTGTTAAGTCACAAGGGATATTCTGCTAATGTTAATCTCTGTTCAAAACTTCATATAGCAAAAACCGGATCTCACCCCCCAAAAAATGACAGCTGAAGCCGCTAAAGCTCAAGTGGTATAAAGTCACCAAAAGTCAAAAGGTCATGCGGTGGTAAACAAGGAGACTAGCGTTACAATAATAAATGCAAACATAAAGGCATGAGCCGTTGCGATATCATGAGCCACCTCACGATGCCAGTCACCACATGCACGGTGCCTGCAGAATAATCTTTTTACACCCCTCACAATAATCTCACTCATACTACTGCTGAAAGTCTTTTTCTTAGACCCGTTCCATAGTAATGTATCGGCAGCTGAAGAGACTCGAAGAGAACACAAGGAGTCAACTGTTAACGGCAATCATAAATGCAAGAGTCAAACACCCACGATGCCACCTCACATCCACGAGTCACGTGATAGCTCATCCTGCTCGATGATAAGACATAGTGTGAATACAAAACATCTCCATATGCATTGACTGCTGAATGATATCTCTCGCAACTATAAAAACATTAACAACTGAGTCTATATTAGCAGCCAAAGCCAAAGGTCATCACATGATGTAACTAATTCCCATACAGTCCTGTTCTTGAATACCATTGGGATTATGTCCTATTCCTTTCAAAAAAAAGTAGTTGCCCTACTGATCTGAGCCACATTACGAATTTCCAGACTACATAGGCACTCCAACCACCATGTTAACAATATTATGTTTATTGTATTACTGTCCATTCAGGTATTGTGCTCATCAAGGTCATTGTTGTGGCTTGGAACAAATTATATTTTTTAATGTTCAGCAGAAAATTTCATAAGAGTTTCTTCTATCAACATAAGTCCAAATAATGGTTCCAATTTTTGCTCTAAGTAAACCTCACATTTCTTATACGTATTTTAAAGTAATTGATTGCCCACATTACAATAATACATAACTTGATCGCTTAGGGAAACATAAGTATAAAGAGGCCTCAAAAGAAGCTTACCCTGTGATAGAAATAGTCATATAGACGCAGTATGTGGTATTTGTCTGCAGGATCATGTTTATTGACATACTTAAGAATTTTAATCTCGTCCAGGCTCTGGTCAAAAAAATCCTTATTGTTTTTTATTATTTTCATGCAAACATCTATTCCACTGTGCAAGTCATGTGCCTGTATGGCTTTACTGAATGCAGCTGACCCAAGATATTCAATCACATGATAACGACCAGCTATGATAGAACCGATCACAACAGATAGATCTTTATCCTCTTCAAATCCAGTCCTGTAAAAATATGACCAATAGAGAAGATTGTTAAAAGATTAGGAATATTGATTTGTTTAACAAACAATGTGCACAGATACACTATGCATTTTCATTAAACAGCAATAAAGACTTTTAAATTGTTTATCTAACACAGTAAAAAATGAACTGCCAGACCTGTTTTTCCTATGTATAATTGTCAGATCAAATTCTTCGTATTCTTCTTCTTCACTTTCTGTGTTCTGAATTTGATCTTGCATAGTTTCTACTTCCTCTTCCTCATCAACTACAAATTCTTCATAGGCTAAATCTTTAGGTAAATCCTCTTCCATTTCGCCTTCCCCTTTTGTTTCCATGCAAAGATAGTGATTTATGCTCTGAGAAGACATATTTGAATGTTCAAAAAGACCCATACTGAGAGTTTCTTTGCTACTTGCACTGCTGCTACTTGGAGACTCATCACCCTTGCATTTCTGATTGGCTACACAGGAACAGAAGTTGAAGTATCAGTGCTTGGCTCATCAATTTCATCAATATTATTCAGTATCTATAGACGAAATCAGAGATATAAAGGGATTGCATTCTTTATGATTCAGAAGGGTTTGTCAAGACTCAAAAATAATTCAAAGAAATTTAAATATATACAATTAGCTGAATAAACAAAAAGTGAATATTTCTCTTACTTGTATTTAAATCCAGTTCGACCAGTGGTTCGTGCAAATCTTGCCTGGGTGGTTGCAATTCCAAAATTGGCTTTGATGACTTTTTATGGCATGCATGATCCCCATGTTGATCTTTATCACCATCATCACTAGGCCTTACAGTTGTGTTATCTGAGACAAGCTGTCGTATTCCAGATGCATACAAACGCTCCATAAAACTTGAACTTTGAAAGTATAAATCATGTGTAGAGTCTTCAATATCTAACTCTCCTCTTGTTGGATTTTCCATATCTCCAATAATTTCTTGTCCGATGCATTCATTTCCTGAAACTATCACATCACTGCTGATTAATATACTATCTGGTCTTGCTGATGGAAAAAATGTACCATAATGTTCTGTTGAGTGACGATATTTTCCTCTGCCACAATCATTCAAAACTTTATCACTAAATTTCACCTGTTTTTCCTTCTTCATATGCTGCAAGGGATCACTCATCGTAAACATTTCTATAGCTTCTGAATTTGTGAACTCTCTTTTATGGAACTGCAAACTATTGTTCTCAAGGATAGTCAGACTACCAGGCTGTGATCTTTCTTTCCGCAGATTTTTCAACTTCATCTCCTCGGCTGGAAGACAAAGTTCTTCTTCCACAACAGATTTGATATCTCCATCCAGGTTTCCAAGATTCTCATCTAAACTAAAGCCATTCTGCAACTTTCCGTGCTCGTCATCACTAGGATGTTCAATTTCGTGGGTCAAAAACCATGCTTTATCTTCAATTGGCTGTCTGTGGTATCCGAGATCATCATCATTTTCATATGTATCAGAATCCCAATGTTGGCTAGGATAATCAATTGCTGATTCACTCAAACAATCACCATCAAGGGCTGTTGAAAATCCTGATAGTCGGTCTGATGAATCTTCTGACATCCCCTGACTTGTTGATGACTTTCCGCATGTCACCCCTGAAAAATTGAAGGCATGAAATAAGCGCCCAGAGACCAACAATCGTCACCATCTTGCCTTGAGAACTGATCTATAATAAAAATCTATATATAAGCTGTCAACCAGGGAAAATTGTAAGGAATCGGAATTCTTTTAGCATGTAATGATTGGCAAATTCTCCAGTTAAATATCTTTTTAAAATATCAACGGCAGAAAAATCTAGATGTAAAACGTAGAATTTGCTATTACAACATGTATATATTGGATAATTCTTATAACTTAGGTCAAATTCATATGTTAATATTTATTTTTATTAATTGTTCTCTGGGTAGAACTGCACTTTTCCTTACCATTTCGACTTCCAGCCCATTAGGGAGGAATACTTTTTCCGAAAATTTCCTTATTGGGCGAGCCAAATTTGGAAAAGGCAAAAAATAGCCCAAACAAAATATATCCTCTCGTGAATCCTACACAGGAGGGGTTAAAATTAGCTTTAACTAACTGTATTGAAGATCAGTCTCGTACTGTTATATATCATCTATAGCCTGTAAACTAGTTTGGTCGAACGATTTCGCCCAATTTGAAACGACAACAATGGACGAGAGAATTCGCTGTCATTGTGATAAAAGTAACTCATTCTACAAAGCCACGGCGAGTACTTTATCAACAGCATCACATCAGAAATCTCGAAGCCCGAGCCATTGAAGATTCTTTAATGCGTACAGAATTAGTTCATAAAAAGTTGTATTAGGCTGGTTATGAGGCAAATGTGTTATGTCCAGAATTAAAGGTTTAAAACTCCTTATTAAAAAGTGGAATAAAATACCATGCATATTACGCCTTCAGCCATAGATGCTAAATTTGCATATCAAAATATGAAACAGAACAATATTTTCACCCATTCTTGCATAGAAATTAGAAGATGTTAATATATTTTCAGCCAACCTGATGAATTGCATTGAAACGAAAACTAAAAAGAGACTTTGTGTCAGTACCTGTGCAAAATCCATGATGAACATCCTGTGGAAAAAAGCCTTGTGGAGTATTTGCCAAGCTCAGAAATATGGCCGAATCGAAGCTTGTAGTAGAATTTTCCTCCATGCAAGATTCTAACCCGTTGCGATTGTTTCCCATTAATTGAAGGCGAACGGGTGGCAATCTTGGAAGCTCATCAACAAGCGGAGGAGGTGTTAAAGCCTTCATTTCCAGCAGCTCCGCCCGTAAAGCGGACTCGGCATCGCTAAAATTGTGTGCCTGCAAATATTCCAAAATCACATCCACTGTAGTTTCCATGGATGCTTTCCCTCATAACAATTGAACTGGTTTTTGATATGGTTTCCAAAGCAATCCACAGCGGTTGAGTAGGTGGTATACAGAACGGAAAAGAGGAAAAGCGATAGTCTAAAACTACCGTCATGATTTCTTTTTCAAATGCGCTCGTCACCATTTTTCCCACCTCGTGAAAATTAACTTTATTCGTTCGGTGCCGTCAACTGTCAATATTAACAATCACTTCGGCTGTTTCATACATGCCAGGACTTCCATGACCGGTTGACATGCTCCTTTTAAAATTGAATGGAGACGTCCAGCCAGCCATCAAACCTAAATCTCAAGAGGGACGTTTTTTTTAAAGCTCTTTTTCATAAGTTTTAGGTTTCTAATGGCTGGATAGAGGCTGGCAAATTGTATAGCTATTAAAGGATTGCAATTCAATTGGCTATAAATGGAGGATCGATTCTGTTTAAATTTTTGAAAGGGATGAGATTGAGATTGTGTCATTGGTGAGTTTGATAAAATTATACGAGACTAGAACTAAACATTCTTTGAAACATACATCATACCTATAATTATAAAGCCTACACTCAATTCATTGATTGGGGAACTCCATACCCACAATTATAAAACCTACAATTGGCTCATTAGTTGTGGAACTCCACACCTATAAAACTTAAATTCAACTGAGGCAATGTTAGTTTGCCTAGTACACCATTCTTCATCTATTAAGATAGATGATACCAAAGTTAACAATCAATTGAATCCAATTAACCTAATTTATTGTTGTGATCAATGATCTCATAAAATTTTGGCAAACTAAAATATATTTTGAATTATAGCACAAAATTGTGTGTTCTTGGATGTGTTGGAAGCAAAGAGATGAAATATAGACTAGATCATTATCATGATTTGGTGAGAGTCAATTTTATGACAGAATCGGCCTAGATTGTTTTTCAACTCTTCTTCAAAAGTTTTAGATTTCTAATGGCTAAATAGACACTAGTAAACAACTCTTCTTCAAAAGTTTTAGATTTCTAATGGCTAGATAGACACTAGTAAATTGTATAGCTATTAAAGGATTGCAATTCAATTGGTTATAACTGGAGGATTGATTCCATTCAATTTTTTGAAAGGTGTACTAGATAAGGGATGAGGTTGAGATCATGTCATTCATGAGTTTGATAAAATTATACGAGACTAGAACTAAACATCCTTTGAAACATACATCACACCTATAATTATAAAGCCTACACTCAATTCATTGATTGGGGAACTCCATACCCAAAATTATAAAACCTACACTTGGCTCATTAGTTGTGGAACTCCACACCTATAAAAACTTACATTCAACTAAGGCAATGTTAGTTTGCCTAGTACACCATTCTTCATCTATTAAGATGGATCATACCAAAGTTAACAATTAATTGAATCTAATTAACCTAATTTATTGTTGTGATCAATTATCTAATAAAATTTTGGCAAACTAAAATATATTTTGAATTATAGCTAATAATTGTGTGTTCTTGGATGTGTTCCAAGAAGAAAAGAGATGAAATATAGACTGGATCATTCTCATGATTTGGTGAGAGTCATTTTTATGACAAAATCAACCTATATTGAAATGTAGCACATAATTGACCTTAATTTCCTATATAAACATTATCTTATAAAACTATTATGGAAGATTTGTGTCCTCTATTCCTACAAGTAAAGCTTTGTCTTAGATTTTGATTGCAATAAAGAGATTGGTGGTGTTGACTAACACCTATGAGAGGCTTTCTAAACAATGATCTTGTCTCATGATGTTGACAAACACCTTTTAGGGGATTTATAGATAAGTTGATGATACTTGTTGAAAGATTGGAAGATGGCATATAATAAATGCAATCAATAGTAGCTAACTGAGGGTGACTTGAGGCTTACAATTTTGGTTCAAAGAGTTAAGCTATAAATTTGGGTTAAACCAGGTTCCAAAACACTCAAAAGGATGTACAAATATCAAATCCTCAAAGCACTCAAACAAATGGTGTACAATAAGTAATAAAAATGAAGGATATGCACTATTATGATGAATTGGAGCTATACATTGATTTCAAGGCTTAAAAGTATAATCAATCCTTAAAAACAAAATTTATAAGTATGGAATCAAGCTTCAAAAGCTATGTAAACTAGCCTAGTTAGTAAATAGACCGTCAAGTATCAACATGGACCTCCAAAAAGGAAACAACAAGAAGACTCGTGACTCTAGAAAGGAAATAATCACATAAGTCATATATTTATAAATAAAGCAAGTACATAAATAAAATAATGTAATAATAGCTATAAAGTTAGAAACAAAAGAGGATACCTGTCATCAAGGTTTCCTCACCCCTCCATAAGCATATCATTGCCTTCACCAATTGGTTCTCAACTATTGGGAGAAGTGTCTTCTCCCTCATCCTACCCCTCTTATTAGTGTTCATCTAGATGTGATTTATCTAGCACACCTGATTGAGTATTTCTTTGTGAGGAAATGACGATTTCTAAATAAGGTATTTTCCTTGATCATCAAGAGGCCACCTATTCCTTTGAGAGATGTCAAAAAGTGGCTACCTCCCACCTTGGCAACTATGTAAGGTCCAAACAAAAGGATTTCCAACTAAATGCTAAGTAAAACCTCTCCATCAACTATGATAGCAATGTTGAGAAGAGCTCGAGTGACCACATCATTTCTCCTAATGCTCAAGGATTTGGTATAAGTGGGTGAGGAAGGTGGAACTCTAACAACATAGCAAGTAGTGTTCTCATAACAATCTAGATGGTCTAAAGTTTTTGAAATTCAAGAACCATTTTGTTGGCTTGAACTTATATCTACATTTTCACATTAAATATCACTAATGGCTTGGTGGGACAATCAAAATTATTAAATATAATAAAATTTCCATCATTCCATATATATTAAAAAGTTCATTTATTATCCAAAAAGTATGTCATAGTCTAAAAAATCAATTAAAAACTTGGTGTTATCTCCTAATAATACATTTTGTCATGTAGAAGTCTCAAGGAAAAATCATTGAATGAAGTCATGAATCCATTGTCAAGCGTTCTGTATGCATGGGCATAAAACTATAAATGGTGAAGGTTTTTTGTTTACCATGTAATGCACACATGGGATTGAAAACCCCTAAAAGAAGGCAAGTACATATATGAAGGCCCTACTTTACCATATGCCAAGTAAAATGCTCAATTGTGGGCTCCACAAATACTTTTTGAATAGTTTAAAAGTGGCTGCATCATATAAAAGAATAATACTATAGTGACCATTTAGAAATTGAAGCCTCTAAATTATAGGAAGCTATGGAAAAACCCACCTATAACCTTATTCAAGAGTATGATTACAAAAGGGAGAATCAACATACCACTTCTAGTCCTTCCACTAGTGCTTACAAAAGCACATAAAAAAATTGTGTGGTGTTGTGGTGACACTACCTCAATTATCATGTAAAAAGGTGTTTGAAAAAAAAAAATAACCTAATAAAATTATACAAGAGAAGTACTAATATAATGTATAAGCTATTATAGAATGACAAGTAGCATATACACAATGCTTAATGATGCACCTAGGAAAGCCCTTTTGGATAAAAAAAATTCCAACACAATAACCTTCTTTCTTATTGCATCAACTACCATGACCCGATATTGACATATGACCAATATATATATATATATATATATATATATATATATATATATATATATATATATATATATATATATATATATATATATATATATATATATATATATATAATTTTTAAGTCCTTATTTAATAAACAAGAGAATATTAATCAATAATAATATTATGTAATATTAATTAATAAAACCACTATAATATCGATTAGTTTAACATTAATAATAATATTAATCATTATAATCAATCAATATTATAATATTAATAATATTTTTAAATGAAATATAATATTAGGGTGGCTGCAAGAAGTTGGGTCCCACTTTTGGCCAAAAAGTGGAAGTGTTTTCTTTGTTTTTCAAAATTTCTGTCAATTGATGTCCAAATTTGAAGCACTTAAAGATTAAATCTTGAAAAACTTCAGTAATATAAAATTTAGTGCTCGGAATCTAGTTTTCAAATATGTAATTTATTTCAATACCCACATGGTATAAATTAAATTTTAGTATGCATGTCTAAAAACCACTTTTTCAAAATCTCTATTTCAGGACCACACCTCATGTATGTACAGACACCCTTTTTTGAAGTAAATGAATGTATTTTTGGGAATCCTTTTGGGAAAAGGTACGTAAAACACTGAAGATTGATGAGAATATTTTATCTTATTTTTTTATTGAATTTTTTTTTTTTAATTAATTTTTAATTGACTATAAAGTATATTTTTTAAACCTTTGGTGTACGAACACCATAATTTGATGATAACTTCACTTTTTTCAATTTTTTTTTAAATTGAAAAGAATTATATGTAGTTTGATTACATATAACTCATTTTTCAAAAAACAAAAAATTAAAAAAGTTATTAAAGTTTTAGTTAACCTTGGTATTTCAAGTTTAGGTACCACGTTGGCTTAATAAATATTGTATAAATATTAAAATTCATCATATCACTATAAAATTTATATTTTTATAATCTACACAATAAGAGCTAAAATGGGTTTTCATTTTATCAAAAAATTCATTCGGGAAGTTGTCCTAAAAATTATGGCAAGGCAGAAATTTTACTCTGTAATGCCTTAGCCATTTTTTTGCAGGGTCAAGCACAGGCTTGGTGGGACCAAGCCTGTCCCGAACCAAAACCCAAGCCAGGAGGTAAGGTTCCCGCCCATAGATTTACAAATCGGGCACCCATTATTTAAATTCAAATAACAGGCGCCTGTTTTGTAAATCTAAAAACGAGCGCCCATTTTTTGAAACTAAAAATGGGCGCCTGTTTCTTAAAGAGTCGTTGCAATCAAAAAAACCAGACTGTGGGCCTGATCTAATGATTTTGACTTTCATTTTTTTCTCTATCGATTCGCAGCAGACAAAGAGAATATTTTTGCCAACATTCTTTTTATTTGTCTTATTTTGAATCTAACATTCATAAAAGATTGTTTCAATTTGAATTTTGGTGCAAAAATGGGATCAAATCAACGTAGAAAGAGGTTAAAGAAGAATCTGACACCTAAGGAGATTGCATAAAATAGAGAGGAGGCAAAATGACAACGAGAAAGAAGAGAAAGACTTCGAAACCCGAATAATGTTGGAGCATCGAGTTCAACAATTGTTTCAAAAGAGGAGGACAATGAAGACACCATAATGGATGTAGAGGTTGAAGAAGCAAAATCAAGTGCATCTTCTAATCCAGTATTGGATGCAGGTATGTCTTCGCATCCAATTGTTACAACTTATTTTGATAAAGATGTTCATGATTTGCTAGAAGCAGGTTACAATAGAAATGATTTAAATTTTATTCCTAAAAATAGATTAACAAGTTTAATTGCATGTGAAATTTTAGAAATTAGTAATGTTAATCATAATGATAAAGGAACTGAAAGTCAAACCCCAATTGAAACTAAAAATCAAACACTAATTCAAATTGAAATCAACAATGTAAATGTAGACATAGAAACACCGATTGAGAAAGAAACTCATTTGAATGATAATGAAATAAATGAACAATTTCAATTAAAATTTGATGTGTTAGACAATCTGTGTGGTTTGGTTTCATCAAGACAGATTAGGACACATGCGAGCAGATTGTTTAGACAATTTTTTTATAATAAGAAATTTGGGTTTCAATGTCAATTAATGTTACAATTAATTAAAATGTCTAAAATGCGAAAAGTGATGAAGAGGTTAGGCATTTATGTGAAAATTAAGAAGAAGGATGAGTCTCTAAAACAAGTTGTATCAACTGTTGCTAGTGTCTTTGACACAATTGGAAAGAAAAGTCATTCTAAAGATAGTAATGCAGCACGACGAGCAATAACAACAGCTTTAGTAAACAAAACTACTACTGATAAAAGAATGATTTCAAACATAAGTGGATATCTTAATATTAATCGTAAAACTTTAACAAGAGTTGTAAAGAGAAGAGTTAACTTTGAAAGTGATCCGGAAAACCATTTATGGACCTTTAGTGGCAGACTCCCGAGGTCTGACATGAAACTTACTGGTGAAGTCAAAACTTTGATTGAAAAATTTTGGCACAATAATACAAGAGTATCCCCTAATGCCAAAGATGTTCTTAAATTAAGAGCCAGTTCAAAAGTTTGTGATCCACATCCAAAACACCTTTTAGATATGACTCAAATAGAATTGTATAAAAAATTTGTGGATGATAAGGTGTTAACTATTAGTATTAGTCAAAGATCTTTTAAAAAATGTAAACCATGGTATGTAAGGATTAACAAAGAAAGAATCACCTGTTGTTGCAAAACTCATGTTCAATTTTGTTATCATTATGATATTTTTTGATCTATATATTCTACTATGCATACTAATGAAATGTTGCAAGAATGTGGTATAAATATACCACCTGAAACTGTAAAGGAGTTTATATAAAATTTGTTTTGTAACCCACCTAATAAGCAATTTTATCTTTTGAATGCATGTGTTTCTGGTGTATGTGGCAATCTTACATTATTAGATGAATGTTTGCATTAAAATATTTCATTTGATTTTGGACAACAATTAGTTGATGTACAAAGATTTAAAATTGTTGAGTATCCATTGAAGGATGGAAAAGTTGGAAAACGATGTGACCTAATAACTGAAAAATTTAGTGTTAATGCTTTTATGAATGAATTCAAGAGTAAGATCATACCTAAATATGTGAAACACTCTCACAATTCTAGATGGCTTGATGGACAATTTCGCATATGCAAGAATACATTTCAAATTGGTAGTATACTGTCAGTTGTTGACTTTGTAGAGAACTACACACTTGCACCACAAGATGAGATCCAACCACAATATTATAATTCAGTGCAAGTAACAATTTTTGTTCATATTGTCTATAGACATGCACCTGATAGTACAGAAGAGGATCGAAAAATATTGAGAGAGTACCATTTCTATATGAGTGATAATAAGTTACACTCATCAAAGTTTGTCCAATATTGCTTTAATACCTTTTATGAAAATTTAAAGGAGAGATAAATTCATATAACACAACATCTAATATGGTCAGATAATTGCACAGGACAATTCAAGAATGCTAGAATGTTTTATTGGTTGAGTAGGATGCACAAGAAAATAAATATCCAACATATTTGGAGTTTTTTTGAGGCTAGACACGAGAAGGGAGAACATGATGGTGTTGGTGCATGTGTTAAGAGAGCCCTTTGTAGAGAGCAACTCAAATTTGAGGAAAAATCAAAATTTAAAGATGCATGTGCAATTGTTGAATGGTGTAAAACAAGTTTGTCTCTAGGATCAAATCAGAACTCTACAATCAGACATTTTTTTCTGGCTAGTTGAAGAGAAGAATATCCTTTCAAGATATGATTGTAATACAATCAGCAGATCGGCTAAATGACATTCATTTAGGAGTTCTAATTCTAACACTTGGACTATATGGACTAGGGAGCTTGCATGTTTTTGTCAATTTTGTGTTGCAGGTGAATGGGAAGAATGCGAGAATACATAATGGGTTGAAGAATGGCAACAAAAATCATTAACACCTAATGAGAGACAATATGAAGATGTTATAATAAATGAAGACCTGGATCATGCCTTTGCATCAGAAGATTATGAGCATGTTTCAAATCTCATACAACATGGTAATTTAATACAATTTATTGTAAAACTTTAAATTATATATTAGTTACATGTGTATGTCATATAATTTATGATTATATATATTTGAATTATAAACCTTTAATTTAAACAAGTTTTATTTACAGTGCACATGTACTTAATTTGGTTTTGTAGGACATGTGTATGTTGTTGTTGCACCTGAGGATAATGAATAGCAAATAGAGTATTGGTTAGCTCGATGTGTAGAACCCAAGAAAAAGTTGATATGTCATCAAGTAGATGATGATAATTTTCAGTATCCAATTGGGTCTATTATGGTAGTTGGTACATGGCTACGCAAATACCTAACAATAAGGAATGGTTTACCAGCTTTTGAAGACTACCAATCAAAAAAGAAGATTATACACTATTCCCATTTGGTAGTGGCAACAAATATCAAATTGGAAAGATACAAAGGGAGACCTGCTAATAAAATTTTATGGACACTTTCAATGGAAGAGCATGAGGCAATCATAGACACATTGCAGAAAAGAGAGGATGTTGATGGTACATTAGGTTGAATCAAATTTATACATGTAAGTTTTTATTCAATTGTCTTATTAACTTTAAAATTAAAATTAACTTTAAATAAACTTGAGTACATAAATTCTAACATTTCAACATGTTTATTTTTATGATGCAGTCCATGTCGGGAAGAACATTTAGATGCATTGCAGAAAAGAGAGCATGTTGATGGTACATTATGTTGAATCAAATTTATACATGTAAGTTTTTGTTCAATTGTCATATTAACTTTAAATGAACTTGAGTACACAAATTCTAACATTTCAACATGTTTATTTTTATGATGCAGGATGTCAGGAAGAACATAGATCTGCATTGCAGAAAAGAGAGGATGTTGATGGTACATTAGGTTGAATCAAATTTATACATGTAAGTTTTTGTTCAATTGTCATATTTGTATATGTTTTCTACATGTCTTCTTTGAAGTGTCATAATTTATAATTTAGAGATATAGATTTTAAATTAAAATTAAAATTAACTTTAAATGAACGTTTATAAATTCTAACATTTCAACATGTTTATTTTTATGATGCAGGATGTCTAGAAGAACATAGACATGAACTATTTATGTAGTACAATGTACTCTTGTATTCATACAATTTTGGGTTAATAATTTAAGATCACATGAACTCACTTTTATACATCAAATTTTGTTTTAAATATTTAAGTTAAATTCATAACTTTGTATTCACCTAATTTTGTTGTTACAAATATTAAACTATGCACATTGGTCAGATTATGTTCACTTAATAGATCTCATTGTTTAATAGTTATTAAGTTTGTAATGTATCCATATTGTTCTTGTCAATTTTACATGTATTAATAGATGTCATTGTTAGATCTAGATGATTTTTTTATAGTTAATCAAAATGTTCATATTACTTGTAACACGTATCTAGATATTGTACTTAGATCAATTACACATGAATTAATAGATCTCATTGTTAGATAGATATTTTTTTAAGGATAAATTGATAAATTACATAACAAGTCCTGATTAAGATAACTTGATAAATTACATAACAACTCATGACTAAGATTAATAACATAACAAGTCCTGAAATAATTTACATGTATCATAATGTCCATCATATCAACTCATGAGAAAGAGGAGAGAGAGAGGAGAGAGAGAGAATTAACATACTGTAAAATATAAAACATAAAAACTTAAGAACAAATAAAAACATGATAATTTACAATTAACATACTGTAAAATATATTTTACCTTACAACTTGAGAGAGAGAGAGAGAGAGAGAGATGGAGAGAGAGAGAGAGAGAGAGAGAGAGAGAGAGTCTATATTTTTAAATTTATGTTTAGGTTTTCTAAATTTATATTTTGATTTTCTAAGTTTAGGGTTTCGTAAATTAACTTTTTATCTAGGTTTACGTTTTTGTTTTATTATCTAGGGTTTTAGTTTTCTATGTAGGGTTTTGCAATGTAATTTTGTATACCTAAATTTTACCAATTTTCTACTTTAGTACGGTAATTTACTTGAAGTAAATTGAAATAAAAAAGAATTACAACTTTGAAAGATAAAATATAAAATTAAATTTATGCAATAATTTTGAAAATAACATTAAACATAGCATGAACTAAATTTATGTTTTGGTTTTCTAAATTTATATTAAATGATTTTCTAAAATTTGGTTTTCTAAGATAATAATAGTATGTAGAGAGGAGGGAGAGAGAGAGAGAGAGAGAGAGAGAGAGAGGAGAGTTGCATGAACTAAATTTATGTTTT